>JAUMHM010000005.1:6822840-6833289 GCA_032362435.1 Melikaiella ostensackeni
CGATTTTTATTCAGAAAGAGTTGTATAACTTCTTAGTTTTTCCATTCAAGAAAAAAACAAGAAATCACTTTCGAGCTGCCATGCAGCTCTATTGATTCATGAAAGGAACTTTCAAAAAAAGCAACCATTTGCGAGAAAACCTTTGTGAAAGGAACGGCGCGTTCCAAAAAACGCCGATTTTGAGTCAGAAAGAGTTGCATAACATTTCTAGTTTTTTCATTTCAGAAAAAAAAAACAAGAAATCACTTTCGAGCTCCTACTTAGCTCTGTTGAATCGTAAATGGAACTCTCAAAGAAAGGCAACCATCCTCGGGAAAACCCTCGTGGAAAGAACGGTGCGTTCCAAAGAACGCCGATTTTTATTCAGAAAGAGTTGTATAACTTCTTAGTTTTTCCATTCAAGAAAAAAACAAGAAATCACTTTCGAGCTACCATTCAGCTCTATTGATTCATGAAAGGAGCTTTCAACAAAATCAACCATTTGCGAGATAACCTTTGTGAAAGAACGGTGCGTTTCAAAAAACGCCATTTTTGACTTATGAAGAGTTACATAAAATTTTATTTTTTTGATTTGAGAAAAAAACAAAAAATCACTTGCGAGCTGTTACTTATCTCTATTGAATCGTGAAAGGAGCTCATAAAAAAAGGCGACCATTCGCGAGAAAAACCTTGTGAAAGGAACCGTGCGTTCCAAAGAACGCCTATTTTGACTCAAAAAGGGTTGCATAACTTTCTAATTTTTTTATTTAAAAAAAAAAACAAGAAATCACTTTCGAGCTACTATTCAGCTCTATTGAATCGCGAAAGGAGCTTTTCAAAAAATCAACCATTTGCGAGAAAACCTTTGTGAAAGGAATGGTGCGTTTGAAAAAACGCCGATTTTGATTCAGAAAGAGTTGCATAACTTTTTTATTTTATTCGCTCGAGAAAAAAAAAATTACTTTCGAGCCATTAATTAGCTCTGTTGAATCGTCGAAGAAGCTCTCAAAAAGAGGCAACCATTCGCGAGAAAACCCTTGTGAAAAGAACGGTGCGTTCCAAAAAACGCCGATTTTGACTTAGGAAGTGTTGCATAACTTTTTAATTTTCTTATTTAAGGAAAAACCAAAAAATATATCTCGAGCTATTACTAAGCTCTGTTGAATTGTGAAAGGAGCTCTTGAAAAAAGCAGCCGTTTGGGAGAAAACCCTCGTGAAAGGAACGGTAAGTTCCAAAGAACGCCAATTTTGACTCAGTAAGAGTTGCGTAACTTTTTAATTTTTTCATTTGAGGAAAAAACAAGAAATCACTTCCAAGCTAGTATTTAGCTATATTGAATCGCGAAAGACACTCTTAGAAAAAGCAACTATCTGCGAGGAAACCCTTATCAAAGAACGGCGCGTCCCAAAGAATTACGGACCTGGAAAAAAAGCTGCCTTACTCTTTTATTTTTTTGATTTATAAAAAAAAACGGAAGAGTACTTTTGAGCTACCTGTATTACTTAGCTGTATCAAACTACGAACGAAACATCGAGAAAAAGCAACTGCTTTCGAGAAAAGCCCTTGTCAAAGGTACGACGCGTCCCGAAAGACGAAAATATTGGCACACAAAGAGTTAAATAACTTTTTTATCTTTTCGTTAAAAAAAAACACAAGAAAGACTTTCGAGCTATTACTAAGCTTTACTAAAACTTTCAAATAATAGGTGAAAAGAAATAATCTTTCCTCTTCAAATTACCAAAGAAGGATTTCGACTCACTTTTAAAGCGAACTGGACCATAATCTTCTACAGAGACATGAGTTTAGTCAAAACTATTAACTTGAGACAATAAAACACATTTCGAAAATTTGGCACATACGCTCTTATGATCCTAGACCCTTGACATGTGCAAAAATTGAAACAAATAGATTAATATGCTAATATTTCGAGGAGTGAAAATTAGTTTTAAGAATTCGTAATTTACAGTCTTTCACAAAAATCGATAATATTAAGTTTTTTCGTAATCTGCATAATACGAGTTTGCTTAATTTTCAAAAATCTTGTAATACTTCATTATTTCAGTTTTTCTAAGTCAAAGTTTCATTTCTATAAACCATAAAAATCTGAAATAATTTGTAAAAGGTTTGTAGACTATCTTAAAATTTTTTTTAGAATGCAGAAACTTTACCGCACTCAAAATTTACCTAAAAATATTGGAAAGACTCTAGAAATTAAAATAGCAAGATCTTCAGTGTGTAGGCATCCTAACTGCCAAAGTCTTCTCATTTTTTTATTTACAGAATTCTGAAGAATAATTATATTTTTTTGAGTTTATAACAATAAGATTGTGTCACAGAAAAACTGAAAATGTTGAAATCCGGCATTATTTTTTAAAATTTGTCATGTTATTTAGACTACGAAAAAATATTATTTGTGGGGACACCCCCGTAAAGCTTCAGTTTGGTGTAAAAATTACAGTGAACTTTTCTGAAATGTTTTGGATAGAAAATGTTTTAGGAAGGGGTTTTTTAAGGTTCACAGAATTTAGATTTTATCTCAAAGAAACTGAAAATATTGAAGCCTTACAAGATTGTTGAGGATCAGGCATATCATTTGGATTACTAAAAAAAAATTAATATCATTGAGTTTAGCAATAATTTGAGAAATACAATTTTTTTTACTCTCTTAGGTTCCCAGAACTTTGGGAGAAATTTTCAGGAAAGGCGAAGAAGCTCTGGAAAGTTTAAAAGATTCAGATTAGGAAGGGAAAGAATAGAAGCCCGACAAAATTCTGGTGGGACATTGATTGCAAGGAAAAGAAGAAGGAAATTGAAAAGCGTATGAGGATTGAAAAAAAAGAAAAAGCAGATAGGTTGAAGTATGTTGATACTAGGAAGGAGCATAGATAATTGTGCAAGCAAAAAGAGGAAGGAAAGAAAGAAAAAATAGAGGAGGAAATCAGTAGTATTAGAACGAAAGAGGAAGCGTGAAAGTTCACTAATATAATGAGAAAGAATAAGGAAGGCATAAGTGATAAGATGAAAACAGAAGAGTGGAGAGAGTATCTTAAAGAAATGTTTAGACGGTCAGGCGAAAGGAAAATTGATAACTGTAGAAGGAGTTGAGAAAGGAAGAGGAGGATGACTTCGAGGATGAGGAGATATAAGGACTAAATAATGAGGCATGGTTTTATGGCAGCGGAGAAACGAGAAGGAAATATAGAGAGTTGGTGAAATGAGTGTAGAAAGGGGAGAGGCTTTCAAAGGAATGGAAGGAACAGTTGATAACATCGATATAAAAGAAAAGAAAGAAAAAAGGAGGTAGCCAATCACAGAGGAAGAGGAAAGGGAGAGAAAAGGGAAGAGACTTCCAGAGGCATGGAAGGAGCAGCTGATAACATCGATATACAAAAAAAGAGGGAAAGTGGCCAATTACAGAGGGATTACTTTTTTAAATCATGTTATTGACAAAGAGGCGAGACGAAAAGTAGAAAAATTATGCGTGTTCTTCGTGGACTTAAAGGCCGCATTTCCATCCGTTACTAGAAGGAAAATGTGGAAGGTAATAGCAAAAAGCGGAATAGAGAAAAGTTTATCAGCAAGGGTGAGGGAAATACGCAAGGACACAAGGTATAGGGTGAGAGTGGGCAAAGTAGAAAGAAAAGAAGAGAGGAAATGGCAGTGAAGAGGTGGAAAGATTTAGAAATTTTATTTCTTTTTTTATTTTTCTATTTTTAAAAAACAGGGACATTAGAGAGCACGTAAGGGAAAGAGAGAAAAGAGCAACGGTAGTAACGGAAAGGATGTGGGGAATAAGAGAGAACATTTTTAGGGATGATTTTAAAAGGAGAATGAGAATGTATGAGGCATTAGAGTCGAGTGTATTACTGGAAATATGGAATTGGAAATATGGACTGGAAACATGTAGGTGGAAAGAATATGACGAAGTGGAAAGATTGCGTGAAAAATTTATTAGATGGACATTGGAATTGGATAGATGTACGCCTTGGTACATAGAGTTGAAAGAGGTGGACAGGGAGAGAATGAAAATAGGAGCAGGTAACAGAGCATGTAGACTTGAAGAAGAAGTCTTGAAAAGCGTTGGCCGTATGATAGTTAAAGCATTCATAGAGAAAATGGTTTTAGGAATAGACGAGAAGAGCAAATGAAAGAGAGAGAAAGGTACTTGAATAGAAATAGGAGGATCGCAAAAAGTAATCACAAGTGTGGGATGTGGTAATACTGAACGCAGGAGGCGGACGAGCCCAGTCTGAAGTTGCGCACTGAGCCTAGGCCCGGCTCACTTGTTGCGGAGAACCGCCGCATGGGGGGAAGTGGTGGGAGAGCGCGCTCGAACATTCAAGTGTTAGTCACTATTTTTAGCGGATAGCAATGGGTAGAAGGAAAAGAAAAAAGAACGACGTCCGTGCCCGGCGCGCGCTCTCCCAACACTTCCCCCCATACGGCAGTTCACCGCAACGAGGGAGTCGAGCCTAGGCTCGGTGCGCAACTTCAGACTGGGCTCGTCCGTTTTCTGCTGAAGAGTATAACAAGTACTGAAGTGGAGAGAAGGAAAGAAAATGTATGCCATGTGGAAGAGGTGGAGGGACTTTGAAACATTGGCTGGAAGATTGTGATAAGATTGAAAAACAAATCATGAAAATGGAAAATATTCTGCATGAGAAGGGAAAGGTTGAAGTGGTGGCATGGCTGGGGGAACTGGAAAGGAAGGAGAAGGAAAAGAGAGAGGAGGAACATGGGTGAAGGTGTAGAATTTATATTGATAGAAAATGAGAAGATAAATGACAAATCTGAGAGTTCAGGAGGAGAGAAGAGCTGACAAGGGTATAGGTAGAATGGTATAGAATCAAGGCGATTTAGGAAAAAGAGGCAAGACGTTAAAAATGAAAAATTAGGGCGATATGTTAAGACAATGCGAGAAATAACAGGCGTATTATAATAAGATGAGGAGAATATTAATGAGGCCAAACATTTAGTTACTAAGTTGAGGACAAATCCTAGGATATGTAAAAATATATAGGATAAAATGAAAATCTATGTAGGAATAGGAGATTGTAAATAGCGCAACACCATGAAACCACTATTTAGCAGACTTCAGTGCTAAATCGATCATAAGGGACTCAAAATGAAACTTTTCAGTACTATTCTGTTCTTGACTTCCAATTTTTTCATTTTGCGGCCCACTCTACTAAATAATGCTGTATTCTATGACCTTTAAGATGAAATACTGCAAGAGAAATCCGATTTTTCTTACACTGCAAACTGAATCTAGGAATGAACATAATACGGATCTTCCAAATAACGAAGAGCGGACCTCGGATAATAGTCATAAATTTCGAAAGCAGTATCTGCGCATGAGAAACTACTATATCCTAACATTAATTAAGTTTATATCTTTGTAATGCGTTTACATATAGGAAACTCGTTACAAACTTCTTCATTTATGTACAAAGAAAATGATAGCTCCTGCATTATTACCGTGGTACTCAAATACGAGCTTTTATAGCAGTTGTGCTTATTTATTCGCATTAATATTAAACATAACCCTCGCTCGGTTTTCCCTTGTCTTGCAGTTGAAATTGGACAGTGTCCAAACTGGAGTTACTCGTAAACTAGATTAAAGTGGCACTCTTTACAGTGTAACAAGCAAAACTCTCTTGTGATAACAGCTTTCAGAAAATTAGCATTCAACGCCAGAATCGTGTGCGCTTCTATGATTATAATACCTAATTTTAATATTTCTATTACTCAAAAAATTTCCTCTAGAATACTCATCACACAGAATAAAGACTTGGCTTAAATTTTAGATTCGGCCCACGAGGGCCCCCGCAGGGGAGAATGCTCGTTTGCGCTCACGGTTGATGAGTTCATATGGTATTTCTAAGTCCTAAGGGCTAATATTTTTTTTAAATACAAATTTTCGTAAATAAATCTTGCAGTTATTTAATGTATATAAGGATTTCATATGCAATTAGGCGTCTGAGCCTGATGATGTCACAGAATTTTTAGAGCTGAAATATATTTTTTTCTACGGCAAAGTACGAAGCACGTATTTTTGTTTTTCACCCAAAAAAATTGTTTACGAACTTAGGGCAACCCGTGTTCAAAGAGACCCGCTTATCTCTGTTTGGAATCCATAGGGAAAATCTGCAAGGGCCCCGCAGGAGGTTCCTCGTGGGTTTATACATGTCAAAGCTTCATGTCGAGGTATTAATCGCTTAGAGGTAGCTAAACTTTTTTGAGGAACCCTACAGTTTAAAATAAAATCCGAAAATTTCTAAGTTCAAAAGGTTAATATTTTTTTTACACTACAAATCTTGATCTGTCATCAGTTCACACTTACAAAAAATGCTTTGTCGTTGAAAAATTGATGACATTTTGTTGAAAGTTCAACTTTACAATCTCACACATTCCATAAGGAGCCCCGCAGAAGGTCTTACTTGTTGCCTTCATGCCTCAAATTCCAAAAATAAACGAACTTTTTGTGTAATAAATAGGTTTTTGTGTCCAATAGTAACAATATCTCATCCAAATGTGCAGTTATTGAAAATTTAGATAATTGCATCAAATTTTGAAGCGCATGCGGAGTATCTGCCTGAAAAAAGTTATAAACATTATGATAGGTTGGTCAAAAGGAAAATGTAAGTCTGATAATATGCTGGTAACTGCAAGGGGCCCGCGAGGCCCCTCGAGGACAACCATAAGAGCGACCAGGAAAAAAACTCATTTTGAAGCCGCATGGATTAGCATGTAGCTTCCATGAGACGACAATCCCATTTTTCTACACGAGTATATGGGAGAGTAGTGAATTAGGACCCCAAAAAAAAATAATCAATTTGGTGCCGATTAAAGAAAGTTTTTGATTTTCGTGTTAGCAAAATGTAAATTGAATGATTCTCCTTCTCAAAATTTTAATAATTACGTGTATATCATTTTTTAGAAACGTTTTTGGAGGTCTTAAACGTCTCTTTAAATTTTTACAACCTTTTAATTATCGTGCTCTAGGCGATAACGTATGTTAAATGTCCCCTGTTTTCAAAGACTCATTTTAAAAGCTACGAAAAATATGAAGAATTTCGTCAGGAATTTAAGGCCTTTTCACTGGTAAGAACAAATTCGAAAAAAATTTCATAAGTCTGAAAAATCATGAATATAAATACAGTGAATTTTTTTAAACTGAGTTTTGAGTTTTAATAAATCATTTTTTTCAGCTGACTCTCAAATATATTTATAACCTCTGAGGGCTATTTACTGACAAAAATACACTAGAAAGAAAATTGTCGGATCTCAAGAATCGAAAAAGGGAGAGAAAACTTTTGAAAATAACCCATGAGTTTTCGAGATCGCTGAATCCGAATCCGGGGTCAGTTTTACCCCATCAGGTCAGGATCAAGGTCAATTGAAGGTCAAAATGAAAGAATCCATTGGATTAGAAAAAACCACTCTTAGACGTTTTTTGGGTCGCTGAATCCGAATCCAGGGTCAGTTTGACCCCATCAGGTCAGCAAGGTCAAGTGAAGGTCAAAATGAGAAGGAACCATTGAATCTGCGTGAACCGCTACTGTAAGACGTTTTTGGGGTCGCTGAATCCAAATCCGGGGTTAATTTGACCTCATCAGGTCAGAATAAAGGTCAAGTGAAGGACAAAATCAGAGAAAACCATTGAATGAGTGTGAACCACTACTTTAAGATGTTTTTGTGGTCACGTAATCCGAATCCAGAAACAATTTTACCTGATCAGGCCGGGATGAAGATCATCTCAAGGTTAAAATTGAGAAAACATGGAATTGGGGAAAACCCCTACTCATAGACGTTTTTGGGGTCGCTGAATCCAAATCCGGGGTTACTTTGACCTCATCAGGTCAGAATAAAGGTCAAGTGGAGGACAAAATGAGAGGAAACCATTGAATGAGTGTGAACCACTACTTTAAGACGTTTTAGTGGTCACTAAATCCAAATCCGGAGTCATTTTCATCCCATCAGGTCGGGAATAAAGTCATCACAAGGTCAAAATTAAGAAAACCATGAGATCTCCCGAGGATAAAAAGGTTAGACATCATAAGAAACAGTGAATGTAGGGATGATTCCCGATATTCAATGTGACGATTCAGAAATTGTAACAAAACTCTGTCTCGACAAATTCGTTTGACCTGACGAGGTGGGAATGACCCCGGATTCGAATTAAGCGACCCCAAAAACGTCTTATAGTAGTGGTTCACGTCGATTCAATGTTTTTTTCTCATTTTGTCCTTCAGTTGACCTTGATCCTGACTCGGTGGGGTCAAACTGACCCCGGGTTCGGATTCGGTGACCCCAAAAGCATCCGAGGGTACAGGTTTTCTCCGATCCAATGATATTCTTCATCTTGACCTTCAATTAACCTTGATCCTGACCTGAGGCGGTCAGACTGACCCCGGATTCGGATTCACCGACCTCAAAAACTTATAGGTATGGTGGATTAGCTCGAGTTGCAGAAATTTTATTTTGTGGGACTCTGTTATCACAGAGAATAATGTCTTGGCTACATTTTAGTTTCGGATTTTTGGTTACCTAGGTATTAGAGTGGGTCGAAAGAAAAAATTACGGAAATGGAAATTGGAACTATATGATAAAGTAGTGAATTGAAACCATAAGAAAGTATTACTAATTTGGTGTTTATTAAAGAATATCTCACGAGAACTGAAACCCTTCAGTATTTTTGAAAAGATGTGAAAGAATTGGGAAAAAATTATTATTTTCAATATTGCTCATTTCCAGTCTATCTCAAGTCCCAAGTATCCGCACAAGAATTGAAGTATGTGAAATTCCCTGTGAAACAAAGAAAAAATGGAATGTCCTATCTATAAAAGTTTCGAAGTTATGGCCCCCAGAAGTCGATTTTAAGCAAATAATAATTTAGACCAAAAAAATTTACTAATTTTAGTGAAATAACTCATTTCCTATGCATCTCTTGTGAAAACTGCTACTTAATTATTCAAAGAAGACTAAATTTTGAGTAGATCTCAGAAGAAAAAACATTTCTCTAGCTCTAATAGCACCAAAATTGTGGCCTTCTGAATGTGACCCTTCTTCATGAAATTCTGTGTAACATCAATTTTTCAGAAAAAATTTTTCGTTTTCAAAAACAACTTGATTTCTGAGCCTTACATGTTAAAGTATCTAGTGAATCAATTGAAGGAGACTCATTTTTGAGTTGATCTGAAGAAAAAAACATTGCTCTAGATCTAATCGCGCCGAAATTATGGCCTTCCGAATGTGAACCTGTCGTTATGAAATTTTGTGTAACATGTCTCGATGAATCATGTTTATTGACATGAGACCTGAAATTCTCAGAAAATGAGTTATTCTGGGAAACAAGAATTTTTTCTTGAAAAATTGATGTTACACAAAATTTCATAAAAAGGGTCATATTCAGAAGGCCATAATTTCGGTGCTATTAGAACTAGAGCAATGTTTTCTTTTGATCTACTCGAAATTGAGTTTTATTAATCAATTCAGTGATGTTTTTCACCAAAGATGCATAGGAACTGAGCTATTTTAGAAAAATTAGATTTTTTCGTCTTGTTTAAATTATTGGCTCAAAATCGACTTTTGAGGATCATAACTTCGAAATTTTTAGCAATAAATCATTCTATTTCTGTTGACTTACAGAAAATTTCATACACCTTAATCCTTGCACAGGTAATTGGAACTTGGGATGAACTGGGAAGAAGCAATTTTCAAGAAACTCATTTTTATCATTTTTTTCACCATTTTTCAGAAATATTGAGGGATTTTAGTTCTCACAAGATACTCAACTCCTGCAGCACTTCTTTGGATGATAAACTGAATTTTCATGAAAATATGTTGACTGACCTCTCTAAAAAAATCAGAAATAGAGTTTTCTCAAAATGGACTAAGGGAATTTTTTTCCTTTTGGGCTCAGAATCATCGCGGGACATCCCGGAAGTATGATCAGAAAAAAACCGAGATAGGCAAGCCCTTTGTGCTGATGTCATTCGAGGCCCATCGTGGCATTATTTTTTATTATTATAATACCATTGAGCCACATCTCTTTTGAGGTAAGCGTAACTCGTTCGGTTCTACTGCCGAGGATCAAGAAATTTATATGGTAAGGGTAATTAAGGGATGTTAAGGAGAGGGGATATGTCTTAGATCAATTTAGAAGTCGCGTGTCGTTCATTCAAACGGCACACTCGTCCCACAATACAGCTCCGGCACTCGCTGATCAATCTCTCTAGCAATCACTTCAGGTGAAGAGCTTCACAAAGCTATTGAGCACAATTTTTTGAAATTTTTATTTTTTATTTGTCTAGTCTAGTTCTCTCCTCATTTCTGAGATACAGGGTTTGTCCTGAAAGTAATAGGACTCATTTTCTTCCGCCACGACTATACTTCGGAGCGTGCGCGCACCGACTGGATTCGGTAGAGGGCGTTCCTAGCTAACGAACGAGCGGCTGGTCAGTTGT
>JAUMHM010000005.1:6849507-6860075 GCA_032362435.1 Melikaiella ostensackeni
CACGCTCGCTTCCAAAGGCTATCAAAACAAAACTAATGAAGGGAATTGACTGAAACTTTGACAGTAGGCTACTAAAAAAATGTACTGCACGATGGTAAAACTCTTTCGTAATAACAGCGCCATCGGGCGGTGAGGCTAAGTACTTATTGAGTGACCCTCGTAAGAAGAGATTTTTCACTAACTGTGAAACAGAACCCTACTACGACGACCTACATTGAGCCATCAAATTCAGACTGTCGAAGGTCGATACTTTTTCTAAAATATTCGAAAGTATTCTGTCAAAAGGGATCCTCTTCCTCTGCTGGGAATCGAACCCAGGTTTCCTGATAGCCGGTCGGTTGCTGTAACTCCTAAGCTTCTTGGAGAGATCTACCGACCTGGTGATAATTCAGATAACATGAAAATCTCAAATTGCGTTGAAATACCTAGCCCGGAAGCGTGTAATTTCATGAGGAAAGAGTAATTCTCGATGTCTTTAGTAGTTCAGGGGCTAGATCCACCGATCGGAAATCGGGAGACTGAGGTTCGATTCCCAGCGAAGCAAAAAAAATAATCATTGTACCAATTACAGTATTTTTTTCATCTCTAACACTTACTTCTCTCCTCTTTTTCAATTCCTACGTAAGTATTCTCACTCTCAGCTTCGCGCTTCTCTTGTGTCTTTCGATGTCCCACATTTTCTTTTATCCCTTTTCTGTGTCCTCTATTTTTCCTCTTACAGTTCTCTCACTAATATTTTCATTTCAGTCCCTCTCTTTTTCTTCTCATGTCCCTTCTGTTCCCCACATTTCTGCGGGCTCTTACCCTGCCTTTGATTCGGACCTTGCTTACTTTCCCCCCGCCCCCTCTTTATCACACAACCACAAGAAGGGATACGAGGAGCTGGAAAGGGGCAGGAATAAAATATATGAGAAGGGAAGCTTTTTGACAATTAGTGCGATTGGATAGTTTTTCAAAAATAGCCTAGATGTATGTGCCGGAAACGTTGCGTCAGTGGCAAAGAAAAATTAATCAATTTGATTATTAATTTTTAATGTATCTATGAGCAGAAAGTTTGATTGAGTTGTCAAAACTTTGAAATTTTTCCAATCATTGATATAATAAAAAATTGACAATCGTACAAGATCGCACTTCTCATGTAAGTGTTACAAAAAAGGGTTTTCCTTCAAAAATTTTTAATACCAATTCAGAACTAAAAATAAGTATGGTGCAGAGAAAAAAATAAGATTTGACATATTTTTCTGAATTCTTTTCAATGGCGTAACTCGAAATTCGAAGGTACCCCGTAATGTGCTGAGGGGACCCTTTCCAAAGTAAAAATACCACCGCGAAGTACTATGGATACATTCACTATGAGTCTCGTATTTATTTGTACTCATTTCATGAACACTTTGCTTCCTCATAGACATCAAATAGATTTGCTTCGTCATAGAGGTAGGTTTTTCACTCACGAAAGAAAAAATATGAACACTTAAAATATTTTTCAAGAGACTATCAAAAGGTCAATCAATGTGTTCTAATCGAACAACTTTTCAACATGCAGTAGCGTTTGATTCCAAATTTAGAAAAAAGTTTTCTTCGTGTAAACAAAGTACATCGACCATTTTTCTGAAGTTTATGAATCACTATTGATTGATCATCATTTCAAAATTACCCACTATGCTAGATTTGAAATTCTAAAACTTCAAAATAGGGCTATTTGCAAATTTATTTTGGAATTATACATTTACCAGTTGGTCAAATAAAAAAGGTGGAGTCTACACAGCCGGCGCCGGCAACGAACGATGTTGTCGGTACCGGCAACCAACAATGTTGCCGGCTGTTTTTCACAAAAAGCGAAATACGAAATAAAAGCGAACTACGTTTACAGTCATGCAAATACCTGAAAATATAATTTTCAAGGTCAAAACTGATACAGAACATGTTTGCAAGAAGAAAATAAATCTGTTCGCATTTTTTAAATGAAAATACGGTGAGCGTAGACGTTGGAAAGGGGTAGGAGTTTGACCAACATTATTTCTGTGACTAGTCACAGGAATGCCTTCTCGCCCCGCCACAAGACGTTGGAAGAGAGTAGAGTTTAACCAACATTATTTATATAACCAGTCACAGGGGTTCCTCACCGCTCCGAAGAGACGTAGGAAGGGGTTAGGGGTTTGACCAACATTATTTTTGTGGCCAGTCACAAGGGTGCTTTCCCGTTCCCTCCACGCGACGTTGGAAAGGAGTAGGGATTTGACCGAAATTATTTCTGTGACTACTCACAGGTGTGCCTTCCCACCCCCACGAGACGTTGGAAAAGGGTAGATGTTTGACTAATATTATTTCTGTAACCAAACACACGGGTGCCTTCCCGCCCACACGAGATGTTGGGAAAGGGTAGAGGTTTGACCAACATAATTTATGTGACCAGTCACCGGGGTGCCTTCCCGCCCCTCCACGAGACGTTTGAAAGGGGTAGGGAATTTACTAATATCATTGCTGTAACCAGTCACACGGATGCCTTCCCGCCCCACGAGATGTTCGAAATGGTTAGGGATTTGACTAAAATTATTACTGTGACAAGTCACAGGAGTGCCTTTCCGGCCCCACGAGACGCTGGAAAGGGGTAGGAGTTTGACCAATATTATTTCTGTGACATGTCACAAGGGTGCCTTCCCGGCCACACGAAACTTTGAGAAAGGGTAGGGGTTTGAGCAACATTATTCCTGTGATTAGTCACAGGGGTGCTTTTCCGCTCCCTCCATGAGACGTTGCAAAAGGTCAGGAGTTTGATTGATGTTATTTCTGTAACAAGTAACACGGGTGACCTGTCACCTCCACAAGATGTTGGAAAAGGGCAGACAGTTGACCAACATTATTTCTAGGACCAGTCACAGGGGTGCCTTCTCACCTCCAACGAGACGCTTGAAAGGGGTAGGAGTTTGACCAATATTATTTCTGAAACAAGTCACACAGATGCCTTCCCGCCGCCATGAGATGTTGGTGAAGGGTTGGGGTCTTACCAAAATTATAACTGTGACAAGTCACAGGGGTGCCTTCACGCCCCGCCACGAGACGTTTGAAAGGGGTTTGACCGATATTATTTCTGTAACTAGTCACACGGGTGCCTTTTCGCCCCCACGAGACGTTGGAAAGGAGTAGGGATTTGACCGAAATTATTTCTGTGACTACTCACAGGTGTGCCTTCCCACCCCCACGAGACGTTGGGAAGGGGTGAAAGTTTGACCAATATTACTTCTGTGACCAGCCACAGGAGTGCCTCCTCGCCCGCCACTAGATGTTGAAAAGGGTTAGGGTTTGACGAAAATTATTTCTGTGACCAGTTACAGGGGTACCTTCCCGCCCTGACGAGACGCTGGAAAAGGGTAGGAGTTTAACCGACATTATTTTTGTGGTCAGTCACAGGTGTGCCTTCCCGCCCTAACGAGATGTTGGAAAGTTGTAGGGGTTTCACCAACATTGTTTGTGTGACCATTCGAAGGGGTGTCTTCCCGCCCCCAAGAGCTGCTGGAAAAGGATAGGGACTTAACTGATATTATTTCTTTGATGAATCACAGAGGTGCCTTCCCGCCCCCACGAGATGTTGGAAAGTTGTAGGAGTTCGACCAACCTCATTTGTGTGACCAGTCAAAGGGGTGCCTTCCCGCCCCCACAAGATGTTGGAAGGGGTTAGGGGTTTGACTAAAATTATTTCTGTGACCACTTACAGGGGTGCTTCCCGCCCCCACGAGATGTTGGAAGGTGTTAGGGGTTTAACTCAAATTTTTTCTGTGACAAATCGCAGGAGTGCCTTCCCGCCCGTATACAATTTTTAAAAAATGTTGTAAACATAACATTTTTCTTTTTAAAAACGTGTTTTTTTCAAGTTTGGACATTGAAAATTGTTTTTCTTTTGCAATTCTCATGGCCATATTCGTAATCATTTTTGAAGTTACCAAATTTACCAAATTTGAAATTCCAAAATTCCAAAACAGTGTTGTTTGCAAATGTGTTTATAAATTTTAATTTTATCCAGTGACCAAAAGTAAATTTCAAAATTACACACATTACTCAATTTGAAATTCTTAAATATCGAAACTGGGTTCTTTCAAATTTATTTATGAATTCTAAATTTAGCCAGTGACCAAAAATAAATTACGAATTTACCCACTTTACCCAATTTGAAATTTCAAAATTGGATTCTTTGAAAATTGACTCTTAAATTATAGATTTATCAATTCACCAAAAAATAAATTCCAAAACTTTGTTCTGTGTAAATGACGTTCGAACTTATACATGCATCAATTCGCAAAATAATAAGTGGTTGAAGTATTGCTCACGGTTCCTTCAGTGCAATTGATCTCTCAATATGTAGTTATTCAATTGCTCACAAATTCTTATGGCAAGCCCTCCCTGAGTTACATGATAGTGACCATTATCCAATTAAAATATATATACCAATCACAAATTGAGAACCAGTTCACCTTCCTGAGTGGAATCTCAAAAAAGCTAACTAGAAACTTTTTCAAGAAATTATAGACGAAGATTTAAGTACGCGAAACAAAAATCGTAAATCCCTTCATCAGCCGATAGACGAGTTAGTTCTCAAATTCACCTCCCTAATCAACAAACCTGCAGAAACCTCAGTTGGAAAAACAACAAACAAATCAAGAAAATCCCATACACCATGGTGGAGTGAAGAATGTCAAAAAGCGAGAGAGGGAAAAAACCACGCACTCAACCAACTCAAGGAACAAAAAACCCTGGAAAACCTGATTGAATTCTAAAAACTGAGAGCAACTGCCCGACGTACTTATTTTCAGAATAGTAGAGAATCTTGAATTGAATATCTGGTGGAGCTGAATAACGAAGACTCAACAACGTTAATTTGGAATGAAGTTTAAAAAGTCATAGGTTCAAAAACAAGTTCAAGGTTAATTGGCCTAAAAAAAACTGACGGAACACTTGCCACCGACTTTATAGAGATGGCAAATCTCATAGGAGAAGGCTTTGCAAAAAACTCAAATAATAAGAATTTTCACTCTAATTTAGAAATTTTGAGGAAGCCGAAAAGTCCAAATTTACTCAAGTAAAATCAGATGATAACGTTAACACAAATATCAATAAAAATCTTACTATAGAAGAACTAAAATCTGCAATACAAGAATCTTAAAGTTAATGCCCTGGACCTGACGCGATCCCTTACGCTTTCTATCAAAATCTTCCTACTACCGGAGTAGAATACCTCCTCCTGATATTCAACACCATATGGAAAAGTCAAACATTTCCTCCTCAGTGAAAGAAAGCCAAAGCTGTTCCGATTTCAAAACCCGGAAAAGACTCATCTTGGCCTGCGAATTATCGTCCTATCTCAATAACATGCACAATGTGCAAACTATTTGAAACAATAGCAAAATAATCGCTTACGATGAATTTCAAGAAAAAAACAAGATCTTTGTTCACCAACAATGTGGATTCAGGCATAAAAGGTCTACGTTCAAACTAATATTAGTGGAGCCATCCAGAATAAGCAACATCTCATAACACTTTGGTGCACATTCAGGTGAGAGTCAACGAAGAATTTTCAGATAAATTCATTTTAGAAAATGGGGTTCCTCACGGCTCAGTAATGAGTTCTGTACTCTTTTTAGTTTCAATCAATGACGTCATACATGATATAGACAAACCAGTGAATTCTACCATTTTTTCCGATGACTTAAATATCTACTGCCAAGGAATGAACTTCGAATCAACCATATCGGCTCTCCAGAATGCCTTAAACACATTATGGAAATGTTTACTCAGGAATGAGTATAAATTTTCATTGGCAAAAACGGAGTACATAATTTTCTCTCGCAAAAAAATACCAAAAACAATACCAAAGCTCCAACTTGACTAACAAGACATCAAAAGTGTGAACCAAGTCTAGCTATTAGGTTACATTTTTCACAAAAAATTAATTCGGAGACCCCATATCCTTGAACTAAAACTTCTTACCTACAGAGCCATCATTAGAACAAAAATCGATTACGGATCAATCATCTACAACTCAGCTAAACCTGGAACCCTTGCCCTATTTGACTTTATTCATAACTTGGGTCTTGAAATCTATTGCGGAGCCTTCCATACTAGCCCTAATAAAAGCATTCGGAATGAAATAGAAGAACCAACCATAAGTCAACGAAGAATAGAACTTTCCCCGAATTAGTCAGTCACAGTATCTGCATACTCAGATAACCCTACTCATGATCTTCTTTTCTCTAATCGGATAAATATTAACCCGGATGTACAATCCAAAAACACCAAACCAATTAGAAAATTGATGCAAGATTATCAGACGAAAACACGGAACTAACTGCCAACTGTTCAGAAGAACAAACTAAATACAGGTCCACCTTGGACACTAAAAAGTTCAATCGTTGACCTCAGTCTCTTAAAAATAAAGAAAAACGGTATCCCAGCCAACTAATGGAATCAGCTCTACATGGAAATAGAAAACAAATACAATGGTAACATTTTTATCTTCATCGACGGATCTAGAATGGAAACAGGAGTAGGTTGCTCCATTTATTCATCCTCACGAGAACTCTTCTTCGGCCTCCCAAAACAATACAGCGCCTTATCATCCTAAATGTTCGCACTAATTAAAGCAAACTGTCAACGGAAAAAAACTTCATAGTTTTTAGAGATTCTCTAAGCAGCCTCCAAGTGATTCAAAAAAGAAACTCATACGGAAGCAGAATTCAAATTATCCAAAAAACTTACAATGAATGTCTTCAAACCAGCAAGAAAATAATAATAATCTGGATTCCATCCCACAAAAATATCAAAGGAAATGAACAAGCAGACTTATTAGCCAAATTCGCTTTATCCCTACCAATCGAAGAAGAAAACTCTCAACTACTGTTGGCTGTCGCCAAAACCCTTGTCAAGCGAACAGTCGCTCAGCATCGAAACATACATCAAGAAAATAAACAAAATAACGACTTCCCAATCTCCAGAATACATTCGGATCACCCGACATGGAAAATTCTCAACCAAAGAGAACAAGCTGCCCTCACAAAACTTCGAATCGGACACACCAAGTTGACACATAAACACCTCATCGAAAAAACGGAACACCCGTTGATCAGTGCAATGTTCCAATCAATGTTAAACATATTATTATTGAGTGTACGAAATTCAGTGATATCTGAACCAGTTTAAAATTACCTAATTCACTTGAGGAAATTCTTGGACAACCCACAGTTTGAAAAGACGAGCTCGTTCTTTCAAATTTAGCAAACCAATTAAGTGTAACATTATATTCCATTATTTTCTTTTGATACTTTATAATTTGATGACTAATTTTATCTCCATCAGCAAAGTACATTCTTTATTGAACTAATTGGTTTTATCTCTCGTCGTTCCTGATGTGACCTGACTGACCTTGATGTGGATGCGACGTTAAATAAACCTCATAAATTTTTTTTTAATTGTTGAAATTATCAAATTTACCAAATTTGAAATTCCACAATTTATTGCAAATTTGTTTATAAATTATAAATTTATCCAGTGACCAGAAATAATTTTTAAACTACCCAATTTGAAATTTCAAAATTGGAATCTTTGACAATTTATTTCGGAATTATAGATTTGTCAATTAACCGAGAAAGCAATTCCAACTTCGGAAATCCAAAACTTAATTCTTTGCAAATTTGGTTCAAAATTGAACATTTATCAAGTCGCCAAATAATAAATTTTTGAAGTTACCAAATATACCAAATTTGGAATTCCAAAATTGTTTGCAAATTTGTTCATAAGTTTTTAATTTATTCAGTGATCAAAAATACATTTCTGAATTACCCACTGTGCTAAATTTGAAATTCTAAAATTCCAAGATAAAGCTTTTTGAAAATTTATCTGAAAATTATATATTCATCAATTCGCATAATAGTAAATTGTTGAAGTTATCAAATTTACCCAATTTCAAATTCAGTTTTGGAATTCAGGAATTTCATATAGGGTAAAGTGGGTAATTTTCAAATTCACATTCGGTCACTGAATGTATTTGAAATTTATAAACACATATGCAAACAACTCAATTTTGGAATTTTGAAAAATTCAAATTTGGTAAATTTTGTGATTTCAAAAGTTTATTTTTTGGCGAATTGATGAATATGAAATTCCGTAATAAATTCGCAAAGATCCCAGTTTTGCAATTCTGGGCTTTAGAATTGGGTAATGTGGGTAATTTTGAAATTTACTTTTGATCACTGGATGAATTTGATAATTATAATCAAATTTGCAAACAACTCAGTTTTGGAATTTTGGATTCTCAAATTTGGTGAATATGTGAATATGAATAGCTTTTCATTTCTCAAATACTCAATTTTGACGTATTCAACTTTTGAATGAAACTTGTAAATAATTTTCATTGGCAGCCAATTTAGTTAATCAATTATTTTTTAGTCAATTTTCTAATTAATAAATCACATTTGTAATTACTATCAACTACATGATTTCAGAATGAGATAGCAAGAACAATATTTCCCAAACTTGCATTTCAATTATTGTGCTTATTTTCAGTGCAAAAAATGGTCACAACATCTTATTTACAATTCATACAATATTCGCTGCGAATTACAAGTGTCCTGCTGGTAGGAACGGAATGAAATGCAAAGAAAGTGTTGATGAGAAGATTTTCTTATAACCGATGATTAAAAATGAATTGTTTACCAACAATAAAAGACATATTACATATTTGCAAAAAATTATCGTCACATTTCTATCACAAAAATACTCAAAAACGACAAAAAAAGTACTTTAAACGGGTTATGAAAAGATTTTGTTGTAGATAAAAATTTGTTTTATAATGAAAAAAGACATTCTACACATTTGCAATGAATTTAAATCACTTTCCTGTTACAAAAGTACTCAAAAACGAACAAAAAGTACTCAAACAGGGTGATGACAAGAGTTTGTTATGAAAAATTATTTGTTTAAAACTAAAAAAGACATATTAGACATTTTTAATGAATTATAAAGACCTACTTGGTACCAAAATAAAATAATAAGAACGTAGTTTCACTTCACGATACGCTCAGATGCCTCTATGCAGGAAGAGTCCCTTTTCCAAGTTTATAACTCGTGACCTATAAGGGCTAGTATACTTTTTTTTTAGATTACGCGAAATTGATTCCACTTTCATTTGTTCTGTAGAAATCCTGTGGTGGGACTCACAGGGACCGATTGATCTTCCAAAAACACCTTTTTAGTTTTCAGTCAAAAATACAAAAAAAAAATGGGATGTTTGTAACCTCACAAATCCCAAAATAATAAGACATGAAGACTTTTTTTACGCAGGTTTCCATAGGTTTTATTCCATTTTCAGGCATTACTATACTTATGTAGAATGAACCCAAAACGATTCATTTTGAAAAAACGTAACATTTTTTTGCTTTTAAAAACAAACGACAATGGCCAACTTTGAGGGGTCATACCTCATGACCTGTTACAGGTAGGACACTGTTTTTTCGAAATTACTGCAAATTGAGTCTACTTTCACTCATACAGGGCAAAGTTTCTCAAGTGTACTCACCCTAAAAAACGAAGTCGTCCGATTGGGCCTAAAGTTTGGTTAAATGAAGCTCTATTAGATAGCACTTCGTACAGCATTTTTTTTCGTTTCGACAAATATTCGCAAAAGTAGGGGGGGGGGGTGGAGTTTTTTTATATTCTTCTGATAGAAAGGTTCTTCTTCAAACGTATATAACTTTTTTTTTTTTCAGAAAACGAGATTCTACTACACAGGTTTCCAATAGATTCTTTCACGATAATTCTACTTATTATAAACATTTTTTTAAAAGAAACTTGACCTCCATTTTCAAAAATCAAAAATAAGTTTGAATTTTTCTTCAACTTAGACTCATTTGATTTTTTTAAAGATAGTCTAATTAAAAAGCTCAGAATTTCTCTTATAAAATAGGCAAAATCCAGGATGGCGTTCTTTTTTGTTCTCGAGTAATTGAACGGCGAGTAACCGAATGCTTCGCCAGAGCTGAAGCCGCGCGACCGTTCGCTAGTGTCTTCACGCCGGGGAACCTCGTGGAATACCCTCATGATAATTTCTTGCGTTAGATTATATTATACGCTGTTAGTGTAACTGCTATCTGCATTTACAGGGTTGAGTCTGTCATTGTTGAGTTACAAGTTACAATACTTGCATTACGGTTAGTGTAAAATTGATTGAGAAATATACTTTGGAAATTTAATCTATTGAATATGTCTGACAGTGATATTTTTGCCTATTTGGGTAATTAATCTGAATATGAGTTTGATGGATTTTATTTTTACACGCTTTTCTGTCTTAGCTCTGGCTTACTTCTCAGAATTGCTTTGAGACGAATCTGGTATTCACCGTTCAAAATGGTCTACAGTCTGTATTTGTCAACGGATTTGAATGTTTTTTTTTATAAATGCTGAGTATTGGGTTCTTCTTCATTCGTTTAATTAAGGTAGTTGTCCCAGTGACGGGCCGTGACCCAGTACCTGGACAGCGTGGAGGTTTTTAATTTTTTTTAAGGTTTAGTAATAGAATAAAAATA
>JAUMHM010000005.1:6860175-6870861 GCA_032362435.1 Melikaiella ostensackeni
CTTTACAATTTTATATACTTGGGTCAATAAAAAAACGATGTCTTTCAAAAAACCAGCAAAGATGTCATTTAATAATTAGTGCTAATACTTCCCTTAGTGATCTTCTTAACTCATTTCCAAAATGATTTCTTATTTTCTCTGAAATCATTTTGCATTTTTTTAATCCTTTTCTGCTCTGATTCTGTCCTTGCTTTCTCTGACTAGTATCTTGACTTTTTTGTGTTTATCCCTATAATAATTTTCTAATCTAGTTCTTTCCTCATCGCTAAAACCTTTTACGAAGATATCCAGATTGAAGAATACAAAACTTTGGTCGCACTTTTTTTTACTTTTTCTCGTTAAGAAATTATAGTTTAATTCAATTTTTTATTAATTTGCGTGCGTCTCTCGTGGGAGGCCCTTTTCGTGACTCGTGCACTGTTTTTAGACTTGTCTTCAAAACATTGCACTTGCCACGAAAAGGCTTCGCTTCTCACTTGATACGCAATATACAGTAAAACTTGTGAAGTTGTAACCGTGTAACCTGCCTACTTCTCTGAGTTGGACATGGTTTCATAGAACCGGAAAAATTGCTCTGACTTTGATAGGATCATTCTTCGATAAGTTGGCCACCTGTCTATCTTGTATCTTGGTCACCATTTTACAAGTTTTTCACATACTCCACCCTGTTGAAGTTGGCCACTGAAATTCACGTAGTGTTAAACTACAATTTATAAATATTATATCGTTTGAC
The DNA here is from genome assembly GCA_032362435.1 of Melikaiella ostensackeni. Taxonomy (NCBI): domain Eukaryota; kingdom Metazoa; phylum Arthropoda; class Insecta; order Hymenoptera; family Cynipidae; genus Melikaiella; species Melikaiella ostensackeni. Next base: position 6,860,909 of record JAUMHM010000005.1, read on the forward strand.
AATCAGAGATCAAATGAGTTACACTTAAATAAAGAGTTGCGCTGTAAATAAAGTTGTGCGTTACCCGTTCGGGCATTGCAACACAATCTGAGAGAAATTTAACCTGACAGGAAGTTAGAGTGACGTTTTGTGTGTGTGGGAAAAAAAGGCCGCTAGCGTGAAAAAACCACAAAATCTGAGAAACTATCCTAGGTATGAAAGCTAAAGAAGAAGAGAGGAGAGGGGTTAGTGGGGTTGAAAATAAAGATTGCAGATAGGACAGAGGTGGCGGGTCGGCGCGACGTTGAGACGAGTCTTGGTGCCACGCCGACCCCCCATCCCCGACCTGGGTGACTTATTTCATGAGAAAGTCTTTTGGCAGCGCGTGTTTGCGAAGAGAATCGTTATCATATTCCCCTAGGGAGGAAATACGTTCAAAACTTAGTAAGCCAATCAGCCAGCAGAAGCCCCACTCTAATGTCAGACCAGTACCAGTAAGTCGTCCACCACGCCGCCATCGCCGACCAATGATAAGTTGGTGCGGGATAACATAAAACAGCGAACTGTGAAGATTCAATTCATTCGATCTCTATTTGTCGAATAAACATACATACCGTCCTTCTTAGGACGATAGGAACATTTTTTAAAACGAAACCTCAACGACTGCATAATGGGTGCAAAACGAAAGAAGATTATTAAGTTGACTTTTGAAATGAAGAAAGAAGTTTTGGACTTACTGGATTGTGCATTATTTATTCCTAATTGAGTTGCGTTGTTTATATCTTTGGTTGTGTTGCAATTGTGATACTGAATAAATGCAACTTGATTTCTATAAAATGACTACTTTTATCCTCAATAATAAACTTGGTTACAAAGAAGATTCCTTCGACTAACCTCTCAAGACATTCCTACTGCGCTAGTCAAGAAAAGAAAAAATCGGTAAAACAGAATCGCTGGTAAAGTCGAAAAGAAAGGAGGCAAATTTAAAATTTACCAAAGTATGCACAAAACATCCCGCCCGCTAAATTAATGAGGGTTAATTTTAATCGCTGTTCGTCGTTAGTTTACATAATTTTGCGGCAGACCGCTTTAATTGTCAATTTTGAGTCTTGACAGTAACCACACGTGTTATCCTTTTTTTTCTGGATGAGTTTCGATTATTTTTCCAAGTTTCCACTTCACTTGTGAAATGTTTTCATCTTGAATAATTACCATATCGTTGATCTCAAGCTCTTTCTCAATCTTTCGCCATTTGGATTTAGGTTGCATAAAACTGACATATTCTCGAGACCATCGATTCCAGAAATTTTGATCCATTGGTTGACATAACTGCCATCTATTTTACAGATTGGTTTCAACATCGATTAAGTTTACATCTAGTATGCTTTTGATTGGTTCTCCAATTAAGAAGTGCCCTGGAGTTGAGGCCTCAATGTCATTAGGGTTTGATGAAAGTTCACAAATTGGCCTTGAGTTCAGACAGCCTTCTATTTGTGTCAATAAAGTGCTGAATTTTTCAAAGGTGAACAACGTAGAACCCATCACACGTTTTAAATGATATCTGCAAAACTTTATTCCTGCTTCCCATAATCCACCCATGTGCAGCGATCCTGGTGGTATGAAATTCCACTGAATTCCTTCTTGAGTCAAGACATCATTGAGAAAACCCTTTTCCTTTCGTAAAAATTCGTAAAGTTCCCTGAGCTCTCGATCAGCGCCTGTGAAGTTCGTTGCATTACCACTGTAAAACTTTTGAGGAGGACCCCTTCTAGCTGCGAATCTTCGTAATGCTGCTACGAATGCTCCTGGTGTCAACGCAGAAACTGCTTCTAGGTGGATTGTCTCAGTAGAGAAGCAAATAAAAAGTGCGATGTAAGATTTTTCTGTCTTTCTTCCACGATCCTTGTTGACTAAAGTGATAATTGGTCCACCATAGTCAACTCCGGTAACAAAAAATGGACGACTTGGTGGAACTCGTTCCTGTGGTAGCTGTACCATAAGTTGGTTCATTCTACGTGGCTTGTTGCGAAAGCAACGTATACATTTATGAACTACTTGTTGAGATAAATTCCTTCCATTCAATGGCCAGAAACGTATACGAATTGCTGACAGCACAGCTTGTGGCCCAGCGTGTAAATATCTCAGATGCTCTTGTTCAAATATTAATAATGTTAATTTACTTCTCGCTGGAAGAAGAATTGGGTGTTTTCCAGAAAAAGTCCAATCTATCCTTGATAATCTGTCGCCCACTCTGAGAAGACCGGTTTCATCTAAAAATGCTGACAATGTTGAAAGTTTGTTGTTTGACTCTGATTCTTTCTTGCTCTCTAGATTTTTGATCTTATCATTAAAATAAACTTTCTGTGTACTTTTTACTGATAAGTCCAAGGATCTTTGTAACGCCGCAGTTGTTAAAGTAGAAGTATTTCTTTCTGCGATTTTCATCTTGCACTTATTGATAAACCTAAGACAGTAAGCCAAAGTTCTTTGAATTTTTGTTAGTGAAGACTTATCTTTTGTGAGTTTCAAGAGAATATCTTCAGGAGGCTCTGAAAAAACATGTACCTTAATAGATCCTCTTTCTTCCTTTTAAATTTCTGTTTGAATATCTGTGCTATCCTTGAATTCATTCCTTGATATTATCTATGGCCACAAAAGGCTTTCATCTTGCTGCGTCTCCTCGTATACATGCTAAAGCAATTATGGAGTCTGTCCAGGCATATGTGTTCTTAAATTTAAGTCCTAGAGCTTTTTCCACGTGTTGCATTAATCTTGCCGATGTAAGTGCTCTACACCATTCCATTCGAGGTAGTGAAATTTCTTCGATTGATGCAACCTTAGATTTTGGGCATAATAATGCTTTCAATGAATGTCCAAGGTTGTCAAAACCCTGAATATGAACGCAAGCGCCATATGCTTTTGTGGACGCGTCGCAAAATCCATAGAGATTAACTTGAACGGCGTTATCGCAAATGACTCTTGTTGGAATTCGAATCATCTTGATGTTACCTAAGTCTGCTAAGTAGTCCGCCCATCTTGACTTTAAGTTATCAGAAACTGAGTCATCCCAAATGAGATCCAATTTCCATGTTTCCTGCATTATCATTTTTGCGCTGATCATTACTGGGCCTAGTAAGCCAAGAGGATCATAAAGCCGAGCAATAAATGATAATTTTGCTGTCTTTGTTGATATAGGATTACACTTCACAAGCAGAAAAGTGAAAATTGTCTGTAGTTGGCTGCCATAGTAGGACTAATGTCTTGATTGTTTCGCGAGTATCAACATCGAATTGAACCTTAGTCTCTCGTTGATTAGCTGGAATCGATTCCAATACGTCTCTTGAATTTGAACTAAATTTGTGTAGTTCAAATCCTCTCAAGTTCATTAGTCTGATTAGCTGACGAATCAACTCCTTTGATTCTACTTCAGTGTTAGCACCGGTCAAGAAATCATCTACGTAAGAGTCACGGAATACAACTGATGTTGCCTCTAGATATTTTTCGCCTTCTATCGTAGCAAGTTGACGTAGGCTTTTGATCGCTAAATAAGGCGCGAATGCCTGACCGTACGTGACAGTATTCAGTTCAAACTCTTGAAAAGGTTCTTTTTTCGAAAATCTAAATAGAACTAGTTTAGGCTTGCGATCTTCTAGATGAACTAATACTTGTCTATACATTTTAACGACATCTGTTGTTATCGCAATTTTGTGTGATCTAAATCTCAATATAATGTCTATTAGATTCTCTTGCAATGTAGGTCCAACTAGCTAAATGTCATTCAAAGAAAGCCCGGAGCTTGTTTTTAATGATCCATTCAAGACTGCACGCAATTTATTCGTGCTACTTGCTTCTCTCAGTACACCATGATGTGGTAGATAAACCATTGTGTCCTTTGAATCTACATTGTTAGACTCAACAGGCGACATATGTGCTAAATATAAATATTGTTGCTTGAATTCAAAATACTTTTCTTTCAACTGTACATTTTTCTCAAATCGATTTTCTAAGTATTGTAAATGCTTTAACGCAATATCTCCAGATTGACCTAAAATTGATTTATCCTGTCGTAGTGGTAGACGTATTACAAAACGACCTGTCGGATCTCGAGTTGTCGTTTCAGAGTAATAATCTCCGCATTCCTTTTCTAAAATAGACAGTGAATCGGTTTTAGTGTCTCTATAATCTTCGATTTCCCAGAATCTTTCTAATTCGCTTCCAATTTCGTCTTTGTGTTCCAATAGAGTAAATAGTAGGTTGATTCCAACGTGACACGCTGCAGAGACAATTGATCCACTTCGATTAATCGCACCAGAAACAATCCAACCTAAACATATGTTGTGTAAGACAGGCAAATCTTCACCTAACTTAATTTTTCCAGTTTCAAGTAAATCTAGAAAATATCAGCACAAATAATCATATCTATTTGACTTTTCTTATCAAAATGAGGATCCGCTAGCTTAATCGTCTCTAGAATGTGCCAGTCGATTACATCGATCTGAACCGAAGGTAAATCGTTTGTTACCTTTGGAGTTGCAAAACAATAAATATTTGTTTTAAAGTCTGAATGCTGTGACGCTATCACGATACCACAAGCTTGATCAACATGACTCGACGAATCAAATTTACACCTGAAATAGGTTTGTCGATTGATTTTCTTTTAAGAATACCCAATTTGTTACAGGCTGCGTAGGATACAAAATTCGCTTCACTAGCTGAATCTGAAAGTACTCGAATTGCATGGTAAGAGCCATTAACATGTTTCGCATAAACTATTGCTGTTGTCATTAAATTATATTTCGATTTATTCTTTTTATCTTGTGAATGACAAACAATTGAGTTTGATTTCGAATATTCTTGTGGAGACTGTACAGCTGATTCTTTACCACGTGTTTCTCTGAGTTCATGACTCTGATTGTCCCTGATATTTTGGTATGTGACACAATGAATTGTGTTTTTTCTGACAATGATGACGTGGACCAGCTCTACAGTCTTTTACAAAATGATTGTCTCTGAAAAAATTAATACAAATCCTTAGCCGTTTTACCTCAGAAATTCTTTTTTCTATTGGCAAAGATAAAAACTGTTCGCAACAATATAAATAATGATTACGCTGGCACAAGTAACATTTTTCTCTCTGGTCGAAGGCGACTGTCGTGCGATTTTCGTTTGATCTGTTTGAATGCCGAACACCTTGTGTTCTTCCTGGATTGATCGAATTATCCGACTTTGATATAACCTTTTCTTGGGTACCTGGAAACAATCTTTTAGGCATTTTACTTTTTTTTTGCAAGAATTCAATGATGTTATCAAAAGTCTGATCGGTAGCAGGTGCGGATTCGCAATGCTGCTCCCAAGATCTCCGAGTAACATTATCTAATTCAGACTCAGGATGCGAAAAAAGTCATGGAAACAAAATGATTTCTCTATAAATGTTCTAGGAAAATGTCTCTTGACATATTTTTCTATCTCCCGTTATTTTCGAGATTTTTGCAAAAATAGGAATAGAATCCTTTGAAATTCATTTTTCATCAAAAATACAATTCTGTCATGTCATGAAATCAAAGAAGAACGTAATTTAAAAGTTTCAACAACTTTTTCGCTAAATTTTTTCCTTTGAAGTCGAAATTTTTTAAATAATCGATACTCTCCATTTTGTCTAACTTACTTTATTATTTTTCCACCAACACGTTCTTAAAACTGCTAAATAACGTCCCTGTTGGTTTTTCATGATACCAAAAAATTGTATTGTTGAGAAAAAAATAAATCTTAAAGGACTTTATACATATTTCCGCAAGAATCGCGAAAATAACGCGAGGTACAAAAATGTTTCAAGAGACATTTTTCTAGAACATTTTCAGAGAAACAACTTTGTCTCATTGACTTCTTCCGCATCTTGTGTCGTTTTAGCAAAAAAACGTGAATTTCCGTTTTTTAGGCAAAAAATTCTCTCTTCTCTCCAAGGCACGGGACAGGGCAGACTATCATGGAATATGGTATACTCTCTACATTAGGAAAAATCTGGAAAAAAATCCTGAGAAAAAAAAGCTGGGGTTTTTGAGTGAATTGACTTTGAATATTTTCAGAAAAACCGTCGCCATTTTGTCAATTTTGGATTTTTTTAAATTTTCCAATGGACTCATAACTCTGTCAACAAATTTTTCTCGTGAAATCGGTAAGATACATGTGATCTTATTCCCTTTGAAAAACAACATATTTGAGTGGCAAATGAGTCTGTTACTTGAGCATGAACTGCCTGCACGATTTCAATTGAATTTAATTATAAACAAATGCCCCAGTTAAATGGTTTATCGTGGAAAAACATTTCTTCCATAAAGTCTTTTTTGTAAACAAACTGATATAGATATTCGATTGATACGATAGGCTAATAATGAAACTTTACGATAGTTATAAATAAATGATTTAACACATTTGCAATTGTAACAGTTTTCTATATAAGTAAGGGATTTTCTCGTTCTGACTATGTGGACTATGTTGGCGCGGCGCGACTCAGTAGGCCAAAAGAAGTGTACGTGAACAAATTGATTTTTCATCCAGAATTTTCATCCGATTAAGACTTGTTTATAAAGGAAGTTGGTAAAATTCTGCACACATGGTTCCCATTCAATTTTCAAAAAAAAGACCTTTTAGCACTTTTTTATTTCATAAACAAAATGAAAACAAAAATTTGTTTTTACTTCTGAAGAATACCGTTCTTTGTCAATTATTCAGATTTATTAAAAAATATCTAGAATCAATGGGTAATTTATGGACGTTCCCATAAGAAAATTGTATTTTCTCACAGATAACTGGATCGGATAAATGTTTATAAATTTTTTTTACTGTATAACAAATTATTTATCAATTTTTATTAATCCAACTAGGAAACCCCTTTTGTTTATAAATTGTTAAAATTTAGTTGAAATTAAGTGAACGAACATTGCTATTCTCCACGAAACAATGTTCATCCACTTATTTATTTAAAGCAAATTCAATAAATTTTTAAACATCTACAGTTCTACTGGAAATCTATTCTAGATAGTTGTTTCATTGATTCTAGATATTTTTTAATGAACCTGAATATTTGATAAAGAACGGTAGTCTTCAAAAGTCAAATACTTTTGTTGCTATGATTTTGTTTACGAAATGAAAAAAGTACTATTAACAAACGATTATTTTAAAAAAAGTCTAAATCGGATATAAATTGTGGTTCAAGAATCAATTTTTCCACCGACCCTTTTTTGCCTACTCAGCACACTCATAATCTTCCTCTGGCGTGAAAATTAAAAAGAAAACATTTTTTTTGGAAACGCATTTTCATTTTTATTTTTTTTTCATAAAATTTTCGAAATTGATTTCATGTTATTTTTTTTTATTTTTTCTAAATTTGAAGCATTTCTTGGAACAAATAAGTTCAGGCGTCGAAAATTTGAATCGGTCAATAGAACCAAATATATATCATAAAAAAAAGGTTTCTAACAACTCGAAGTCCCGTATCTCCGCTATTTTTTGAATTTTAACAAAATATTGAGTTGAATTTTTTTCACTACCAAACAACCCTTTCTTAATTAGAGCCAAATCTCATTCAGGCACGAAAATTTCAGTGAACAGATGACGTGGACTCCACAGATTCAGGAACAATCGTAAAGATTGACTCTTAGCCTAACGTATGGATTCAATATCAATATCAGTTTGTTAATTTAATTAGTATCAAAATATGTTGATTGAATAAAAATATTCGCCCATTTCAAAGAAAGTTTAATGGAAAAAATAACTTTTTTTCTATGAAAAATGAGTTCACACAAAGAGAAATTGAAAAATCCAATTCAGTCAGGTTTTCAAAAGACTAATCCCGATCGTTTCTGAAAAAAAAATCATCAATATCCGCCAAGAAATAGAGCCTGTAGAGGATTATGAATAGTAAGTAAACTTTGGGTTTTGGCCAATTTGCGTCGGTTAGCAAGTTAAATTTTTATCAAATTATATATCTTACACATTATCTTCCATTAAATATAAACTGACTCTTTTAATAATAGGGTTGTTTCCAAAGTCAGATATCACTTTTCTAATGAATGTATTGTATAGTTCGTCAAATTCCTATTTCATACACGTGAATAGAATATTTGTTTCATTTTGTTTGCTACTTTCAATTTAATTTCAAAAATTGAAAATTTTCAACGTTGTCGAAAGGAGGGCCCATGTGACGTCAAAGTGGTCGGATTTTTCACCAATCACAATTTAGGTATCGGGGATTCTCAAATTATTTTCCTGGGTGCATGTTTGTTCGTTTTGTTTGTGTCGACGTCAACAGTGGGATTTAAGAAATATATTGTTATTCAAAGAGGTTTTTGTGGAAGTTGTTAGCGGGAATCTCACAAAACTTTCTTAATAGGAATACAATATTTTGAAAGTAATCCAGGCTTCGTTAGTGTACGTCAACATAGTGGCATAACCTCAATTATTTTTCACGAACTCTCAATTTATACACTAGACATTGAAAAAATGTAGATTATCCTATAAAAACACATTAATTGAAGAAGTGCTTTCACAGAAAAAACTAGCGATAAAATTTACACCGATTTCAGGTGAAAGTTTCGCTGCAACAAAAATTAATCTTGCCAGTTAAACTTTACACAAAACGGAAATAATTTCGCGTTTTTAAACTATCTCCGAATAATTATCCACAGAAAAAGCGTCGTCTGCTATGTCGTTGACAGCAGTGCGAAGACCAGGAAAGTATGAATAGGTATGAATGAAATCTGTCTGAAAAATTAGGAGACCAGATTTTAAAAAACATTGCGCTTATTTGAATTTCATTTTGAAAATAATTATACTTATCGCAGACGAATGAAAACATATTTTTCGTGACTGAGAATTTGGCACTTGTCACTAGCAGAGAAGTCGCTATACTGTCTGATGTTAACCTTGGTTCACAAGTCATGAGATAGGAATTTCCGTCCTGAAAGTTTCGAGATCCGTCGCGTCGGTATTGCAGTTTGATATAAAAATTAATTGAGAATTTGAATCAATTTCATACTTTCTCAAACGTTAATGACATTTGTAAAAAATAAATTATTTGTGCAATTGGAGGGAGCCCTCTTACCGAGCAAAATTTCGTAACTAAAAATGATTTTTAAACAATTACAACTCTTATCGTCTTCGTTTCGTGCCCCTAATTTTCATAATTTTTTAAGGTAATTTTCAAACCAAAAAATCAGGAAAAAATGTTAATAATTATTTTTGTCTGAATGAAATGAATTTTTTCCTTTTTTTAGTTTATGTTTTAGACTGTCTTATTAATAATATCTGTTAATGCAAACCTAAAAATATAAGTGTTATCTTATATCACTTATTTGTTTATCTTATTCATTTTATTCTTTAGACAAACTCAAAATATTTCACAAATTTAATATTTTTATTCAGGTTAAACTTTTAAATTAGATATGACCTTCCTTTGTTTCAATGTGGTTATAGATAATAGAATTATAACGGAGTGACATTTTATTAATGGAACAATTTTTAACATTTTTAATTGAAATTTGCTTTTGAATTAGGATTGATTCTTCATTATTTTTTAAAACTTTCTTTTATGATGAAATAAATTGAACATGCAACTTATTTATAATATTAGAAATATTATTAACGTTTCATAAAATAATTCAACATCAAACTTAATTCGATTCCCATTTTTTGTCTTGATATTTGATCCTAATCTGCAATACCGACTATGGTAGAAGGTTTCACAATGGAAACTTTCAAGATCGATTAACATCTTATGAACTTCATATGCCACAATGTAGTAGTGGTGGATCTAGGGGAAGGGGGGGGAGGCATTGGAGAAATCCCCCCCCCCAAGAGCTCAATTATTTATAGATTATATTAGTGTTGTGAAAAATTGTAAGTGAGAAAAATTGAAATAGCGAATTTGTTTCTGGATATCAGAAAATAAATGGAAATTGTTACCACATCCCTTACAG
>JAUMHM010000005.1:6884733-6912067 GCA_032362435.1 Melikaiella ostensackeni
ATAATTCGCTAGAGAAAATAGCCAGATTATCGGCGCTGGAGCGGTTCTTTTTGAATCCATATTGTGAAGGGGGAAAGATATTATTAGTTTCCAACCAGAATGTTAGCCTATTCGAAATGAGTTTTTCTGTGATTTTCAGAAAGCAAGAGGCTAATGCGATTGGTCTTAATTTATTATTAGTATTTTTAGTAAACAGAATAAGATACGTCAAAACGGACATCATTTTTAGATTCACCTACCGAATCATATAGTATATGAATATTAATAAGGAAATATAAGTAAACAGTGATTTGATGAATAAATATAAACAAATAAATTATGTAAATAATTTGAAAAGTACAAAAGGGGATTAAGTTTTGAGCCACTCTACTCTTGGTACAATAGGACCATAAAAAAAGAGATTATCCTTTGTACCCAAGTTTTGACAATTTCTAAATATTTTCTTACGAGTTCTGACTTTTTCTGTCATTTTCCGGCGAGAAACGTAACAATTTATTCTCATCAGAAGTCATCAGAAGTCCTGATTTTTTTTTCTGACGATTCCTGACTTTTTTTTAGTCGAGTTATAAAGTGGAAAAAGCTTTTCCTTCTTGTTTCCATTAGACACATATCTTTGAAAAAATAATTATTTTCTAACTGGATGTTACTATTTTTTTCTACTTCAATATAATATTACATATGAGGAACAACTTAAAATAAGTTATAACCAATTTATATCCAAGTGATGAATTATTATTATAGAATACACAACCTAAAATTATCTTAGGTTCCGTATACCACTCATGTGTATTATTTTAGGTGAAATCTAATTCACTTCATACTTAATTAAGGTGTATTTATGTGAATATTGTACTCAAATGCACTTATATATAGAAAATTGCTTCTTTTCAGGGATAATTTGTCCAATGTACAGTAAAAACTAGAAGAAAACCACTTTTTTGCGTTATGGGACGAAAATACAGCATGTGTCACTGTTTTTTATCCATGTCATCACATTTCTTATTATCTATTGATTCCAATTGCTTTAAATAACAAAAAACAAACCATTCTTCATGAAAACAATACACTGGATGAAGATTGCATCAACTTATAATTGACATTTGTCCTAAACTTATAACATGTCCAATGTATACAATTTTTTCCCCTTTCTCAAAATGTCTAATCTAACCATTTTTGGGGATACTGTATCCATAACTTTGAAATAATTGCAAAATAAATTAAAAACCCTTTGCATCGCATGTATTACAGGTAATGTGTACTACAATGTTCGACAGAATTTTAAAGAATTTTTAAGCCTATGAAACGTGTTTTGAAAAAAGTTACACTTAGACGGTTATGCCGTGACACCCAGTAAGAAGGCTCCCATTGAAATAGATTGGAGATTTACCAGTCTAATGTGAATTAAGCAATTATTCAATCCATACGAAACCTTGATTTTGCATTTTTTGAATCCACGAAATGAGGTGTAAGATAAAAAAAATCAATCAATTACAATACAATATTTAAACAATATTTTTCTGGATACTCTTGAATACTTTCTAAAAGGATTGAAAACTACGATTCTCAATTATATTCAATAAAATAATTTGCAGTTTTTTTTCAGTGATTTCACATATTTTATATCACGATTAGATTTTATTCTCCAGCGATACAATTTAAATTAAGTAAGTGTTTAACAATGAGGTAACGTAGTTTAATGCAAAATCTTACCAGATCTTTTGAATTTCATGCTTTAAGTGTGTTTCTGAACGTAGGGTACAAATCATTTTCTACATTTTTATTTTAGTTCAATTTTTCTCATTTCATATCTCATTGTACGGATTCGAAAAAAATGACAAATCAAGGATTGGAAACGATTAAATTTTTCTAATCGTTTTGAATGCAAACCTTCTTACCGGGCACCCTTCAATTTACAGTACCACATTGCACATTGCATTGTGATTTTTTAATCATCCTATTATATCAATTTTCCTATATATTTGTGCATTGTAAAATAATCTTTTAAAGTCAATTTTGAATTTCAAAATTAAATACATTCTCTACTTTATGAAAAAAATCTTCATATATATCTAATAAATAATAATTCGTTTAAGACTCTAATCACTCACCCCATCAGTTTCCTTCGTTTCCACATATTTTTCCTGAGAATCCATGATCCAACTCGTTGATATTTTCCTTGTAGATCCTCCTACCTGTAACATTCAAATCCATCTCATAAACAAGATGCGCATTTTTTAAGTAAAACCGCCTGAAATTACTCGTCAACGATCGACCCAATTCGGTGGTTTCCGTCCTTTTCCCGAAAGAAAATTTTTTCCTCTCGCAATAGTAAATATTTGCGATTGGCAAGAACGGATATGTGGCCTGTCGCGAAGAAAGGGACCTTAGTCGGAAAGGCAAGAATTTTCAGGGCGAGCGTTTGAAATAGCTGCGAAAAACGTAGAATCTATGAGTGAAAGGTCGCTATGTCGCTTAATTGTAAGGCAAAAAACTTTTTCAGAATTTTTTCGTTTTGTTCATTTGAAAGAACAACTTAATAAATATTTAATAGTGAAAAAAACCCGAAAATCGATTTTTTCCGACTGGGGTCCCTTTCTTCGCGACAGGTCACATACATACTTTTCGCCTTGTTGAAAGAAGTTCCGCTTTTTTGTACCCTCAACTATTATGAAATGATTTCAATTTGATGTGCAGAATAACAAATTAAGAGATATATTTACAAGTTCTAAAATATGGTTTTTATACTATTGAAAAAGTTATTCTGTTCCACTATTGAAGTATGTTTGAAGCACTGTTTGTTGTCGATTAAATAATAGAAAAAAGTTATTTTTAATTCGAACGGAAGAACGTAATAAAGCATCCTTTTCGGTCAAAAATATCTCTACGAATATCCATCGAGTAAGAAAATACAATATATTAAATTTCAGTCACTAAGAACTATTTTTATTTTTATGGTCGAGAAGAAATTTTGAAACCCGGGAGCGTTTCCTGGCGATAAAGGCACCAACATTCAATTTATATATTTCAGAATATTTTGCTTCGACTGGTTATCAAGTAGTGATAGTTGTAGGTTTTTACCAGCCTTCACCATTTATCTTGCATAATCAACGTTTGTGAAATTGATACTTCACCATTTTGAAAGTTTCATTTTAAGATAATGAGATAATGTTTATTTTGAAGCCCTTTTCTCAAAATCGACGTCAAAATTCAAATGCTCCTAACTTTATGAAACCATTTTTGTTCACAAATCGGGAAAACACGTATCGCGTTCTTCCCTTTGAACAATAACATATTTCGCCGCTGAGAGATTCTGTGACTTAAACTGTAGAATCTATCTGATTTCAAGTGGATTCTATATATATTTAAAATTAAACAATTGTAAATTCTGAGCAGCTTGTGTACTAATTGATTGAATATCAAATTCTTCAAATGTTTACTATTTTAAATATCAAGTATTTTCCCAAGAACGAGACAATCTAATGATAAACAAAAATTGAACAAATTTTAAGATTGCGCTCTTTAGAATCGAAGACTGTTAATATTCAAGTGCATGATTTGAAATGCAACATACGTATATAAAATTAAACACGGTTGCAAGGAAGAACCTTTTAAGTTGTTAGAAATTTTTTAAAAATTTTCATTTTTTTCAAAACTATAAGGCTTTCAATGAGAAATTGTTTAAGATTGAGAAATTCTAATTGGAGCGCTGGAAAAAAATTTCATTTCATTTTGGTGCGCAACTGAGAAATCTGAAACTTCAAAAGGTTTAATCAAACAATTAACATTTTCAGGTTTTAAAACTTCTCAAATATAAGGGTTTGAAAGATCGATATTTTAAAATAATGATTTTCACATTTTTAAATGAAACTACCCTCATATGCTGTATTTTTACAATAAAATGCAAGGTAAATTTCAATAAGTTTATAAGGTACAAGAATTTGAAAATTTTAATTTTTTGTGAAATACGTAATTACCTGTGAAATGTTGTGAATGTATCAGAATGATAGAGAAAAAAAGATAATTTCTAGTAGATGTTTTTTCAGTGTACTTTTTATTTTTAGACATTTTAAAATTTTCAAGTCTCAAGTGCTCGAGATTTCCAAAAATTTCAGTTTTAGCTTGAAAACTTTTGGAAAATTATGGAGAATTGAGAAATTGTAAAATGTTTTCTAGTTTTGGAAAAGAGTTTGAAGGCGACTACTTATAACTTCGTACAAATTTATGGCTTTTTCAACAATAAACTGAAAAATGTTCAAAGATGAAATCCCATTTAAAATTGTAACAACTTGCACCATTTTGCATTGTAATTATGGGCCTCTAATTCTGGATGCTTGCAAAAAAATATTTTCTTTGAATCAGAAAAAACTGACTTCTAATTTCAACAGGAGCACATAATAGAACGTCCTTAATGGCAAAAAATATCTCTACAAATATTTATCGAGTATGAAAAGACGATATATTACATGTTAGTTACTAAAGAACATATTTATCTGTATGACCAAGAAAAAATTTTTCAAACCGGGAATTTTTCCAAGCGATAAAAGTGGCAACATTTAATTTGTATATTTCAAAATATTTTGTTTTGTCTAATTATTAAATAATGATAGTTGTGGACCTTTTACCAGCCTTTACCATTTCACTTGTATAATTGAAGTTTGTGAGATTGATATTTAACAATTTTAAATATTTCATTTGAAGACAGTAAGATAATGTTTGTTCTGAAGTTTGTTTTAAAAGTTTTTGAATGATAAATTTTTTAAGCCTTAATTTGGAAAGTTAAAAACTTGAGTGTTCAATTTTAGCTGCTTTTTTGTAGTTTAGTTTTGATAGCATTTCTTCTTGATAAATGATATTATATATATTATTGCACTTACCAACAAAACCAAGCAGTAAAATTGCGAGTGTCAAGAGAAGAGCTCCAATAACAATATTCATATTTCTACTAAGAGATTTCGTATTCTTTACGGATAAATTGCTATTAAGATCAGTGCTATTTATACTGACGATTATCAAACTCTACCTAGAAAATTGTCGCGATTATGAAGATTTACGCAACTTTGATGACAGACGCAATTAAATTAATTTTAGGCAGACACAAGGTCTTTTGGATTATAAAGCACGTGCTATGATTATTTGCTATAGGCTGATAAGATAATTACCGCGCTCTTCCCTCATCTACGTAGAAAGTGAAAAATTCAAAAAACATAAGAGAAATATTTATTAGAATGCGCAAAAAAGCATGATTTCTTAATTTAGTGAATTGCTTATTTGTTTAATACTACGTCTCGAACTTGACATATCTTTAGCCTGAATCGAAACTTCAGCTTGAGTCGAAAAAACTCAAGATTATTTTGTTATTATGAGAAACAAATTGCCGTGATTTTTCAAACGCACATAAAAACAATAAACTGAGAAAAAAATCCTGTTAAATCAATGGACAGAACTATCAACCTCCTCCTAAATCAGATGCTGTTCATTATTGATCATTTCTGCTATTCATTAAGATATTTGAGAATATTTATTGTACATTTACAATTTTAATTTACAAAAATGATAAAATAATGCAAGTTTTGAAAGAGAGGAGCGATTGCAATGTTTTTCCAACCACTTTTAAACAAATCGTAATCGAGAGGTGACAGTCCTACTCCTAAAGCCTTACGTTTGCTTTTTAGATTCATTTTGGGATTTTAATCTCATTTCCGACGTGATTTGTAGACTATTTGAAATAACTAAGATTTATGCAAATGAGAATCTTATTCGTTGCATGATGAAATGAGTAGTACGAAATATAATTTTTATTTTTAGTCAAAAACACTCCCCAAAAATTTCATTTTAAAAAATTTTCTTTGTTGTCCGCACCGTTGATATATTTGAAAAACACCAAAGGCGACATACTTCTCATTTGGAGACGAAAAAATTCTTTAGTGAGATCTATGTAAGTTGTCAGAAAAAATATTTTGGAGAAATTGAATTTGTACCTGTACAGCGATAACGTCATTGGAATATTTGTCAGTCTGCACAGAGAAAACTAGGGTTTCAATTTTTTTCAGATCATTTTCTCACAAACTCATTTTAAACTTCAGCTGGGTTTGCTGTCATTAGCAATGTCAGAACTGAAACACAATTGAATTGCTTTCGATGTTCGTATTGCTCAATATCGACATTTTCGCTATTTTTTCAGGGTCGCATCAATTTTTTCGAATAGTTGACCATGCAATATATGATAAATATTCAGACATCCTTAATTCAAGCTTATAGCTAATCAAATTCTCTCCGTTACCGTTCTTTTTTGGGTCTCCGAAATGACTAAGTACCCTGTCCGTACCTTCGCGTTGCACACCAACCCAGCTATTCATACCTCCGAGAAGGATGATTCTTTTCCCAGGATCGCAAGTACCTATAATATCATTTAACGAGTTCCAGAAAGTATTTTTCACGTCGCTACTCTCACCATCAACTGGAGTGCAGCACGCTGCAATAAATAGCCTTCTGGTTCCCACTTTCATTCTAATCCATAATAATCTAGGAGGCACACATTTATACTGGCTACAATGTAATACATTATCTACTCCTAGCCATAGTTCGAGTCTATTCTCAATCTCTCTTATCTCACATCCCTTCCTCTTTGTTTCAGGTACACATAAAATATCAAGTTCACTTACGCGCGTTCCGCCCTACAACGGAAGAACATAGGTAAGCAACATTTTTTTGAAAAAGGAGTTTTTAGTATTAGTGAAATCCTGAGAGTAAGCTGAGCTTTCGTAGTTCCCAAAATTTGTAAGAGAAGTCGACTACGTCATGAATTAGAAGGGAATAATATATGCAAACCACTTTGCGGATTTTTCGGCTGGCAAAAGTGATCGAGCGCGCTTCTTGTTACGAAATCAAAACTCTGCATGTATTTTCGGAAAGTCTCGAGTTGTAAATACGAGGTCTTTCGATAAGTAAGGTGAATTTCCGCTAGGTGGCGTCAAAATGAATTTTGTAGTATATGACCGAAGAAAAGCACTCTTCAAATTAACCTCTACAAAGCTTCAGCCAAGACCGACGCTTAGTTGGCGTTTGGCATACGTTTAAAGTGAGCGTGTCAATAGTTTGTGAAAAAGTGGAGAAAGAAGAGTTCCATGGAGTGATAAAACATCTTTATTTAAAAAATTGGACGACCACGCAGATCAAAGCCAAATTGGACGATGTTCATGGAGAGTCTGCCTTCTCGTTGAAACCCGTTTATTTTTGACTAAAAAAATTTGAAACGTGGCAGAATCACAATTTAAAATGAATCGCGCATCCGCTTCTCAAAAATTATTCTATTAATAGTTTTGTTTAATTATCTAACTTACAGGAAAACTTTGAAAGGAAATACATCTTTAATCAAATTGAATCATTTAAGAAAAAAATATAATTGGAGAAGCTTGAAATATATATCAAGTGCAAAGTATATATTATTTTTTTAAATTGAAACATTTCAATTCTAATTACAGGATTTCAAAATATATATGGTGTAGCAATTTAAATTATAGCTTAAAAAATGTTGAATTCTAAAATCTAGAATTTGAACAATTGAAGAATGAGGTAATTCTAATCGGATGATTTTTAATATCGCGAAAATTTTACCGTTTCAAACTGAATCGTTCTAAATGGAATAATCTCAAACTGACAATGTTCAAAATTAAACAGTTTTGATTTGAATTCTTCAAAATTGAACAGCCCTAAATTTTAATCATTAAACATTTAAAAAGCTTCAACTTTATTAAAATTAAGAAATGAAATGTGCTATTCAAAGTGGTCGAATTCAAGCAATGAATTTCAATTCAAGTAATTTTTTTTTTTTTTTGAAATAATATGAACCCTACTTTTTTCTAATCAAAAAATTACGAATTAAAAATGTTTACGATGGTACTTTTATTATTTTATAAGGTTATGATTTTAAAGAATTGTATGATATAGCGCCAAGTTGAGAATAATTCAAGCGAATGACATAGAATTTCGTATAATAAATTCGCACAATAAATTAACTGTCTTTATTTGTTCGTTATCTGTCGTGCATTCGTCATTAAAAACAAGTAAGAAAACTTGTGAATTGCGTGAAACGTATGATTTATCAAATTTGTTTCGAAATGTTTGACAATCCCAGAAAAACACGTCTTATGTTAAAGGAAGGTGTTTCATATTTACAAATTTGGATAAATTTTCAGTACTTTGAAAAATTCAGCTTCTGAAAGTTTCTTATTTGTTTAAATTTTCATATGAAAACTGAATTTTTTTATTTTTGAATGTCCATGTTGTCTAATAATTTAAAAAGTCGACAGAAAGTCAAGTTAGGTGATTTGATACAATTGCTTTTCGTGTAATTTAAAAATATATGCAATGTTTATATTTATATTTTTCGAAAATTTTTGAATTGAAGGATATGATTTGCATTGCCAAAGAATAAATTATGGCATGAATGGCATGGCAATAATACATATTTATCTAACGATAAAACGGCGGTTAAATTGGTACATATTATTTATAAATTTGTATATGTTTATGAAATCATAATTTTCGGTGGACAATATTAAAATAGGAAAATTGAAACTTTGTAGGATAGTAAGACAATATAGTTAATTAAATTGATTGAATTATACCAAAATCAAATACCTACCACTATTTAAATGTTTGATTTTTACACTGGAAAAATTTTAAATGCATAAAAATAATAGCTTTATTGCGAATATACTATACTTACCTACTACAAAGTTTCAAAAATCAATTCGGTATGGAATCTGAAAGATTTAAATTCATATATAACATATTTCGTTAAAATAAACCTAGCAAACATTATTATCTCAAATACTTCTTTGAATTATCAAGAAGATAAAAATAAGTATAATACCATTGCGAAATTGTCAATTTCAGCAAAAGTAAAGAAATTTCATGTTATTTCAGGTCAATTTAGATTCAAAATTTGATCTTTTCTATCAGTTTTTACGGCATTTATACTACTCAACATAAAACACTTATCAACATGATTTTCGTCAGCTGCGTACATAAAAAAGTAGTAAATTAAGTTGATGTGAATATGAAGACACATTTTTTTATTTGGTATTCACGCCTTCTTGAAAATATTCCACTTTCATATTAACATCATTAAACATAATCTCATGAAAATTTTTAAACTCATTTTGAAGAAAAATAATAATTTTATCTGCTTGCGTCATATTTCTCTATAATAATATGCCACAAAATTGTTTTAATGAAAATAGTCACACAGGTCACATTAAAAAAACTCCGGATTATATTTTCAATATTACTCTCAATAAACCCGACAATAATATTCAAGCACCCCTACAATCCACTTCTAGTTCTTTTAATGAAAAATTTTCGAATCGTCTTTATCTAAAAGAGCTATAAAAATTCTAAAATAAGAATGGTCACACAGGTCACATTCAAAACTCAGCAGACTATGTTCCCAATTTCACAATAATATTCAAACCTTCCTACAATCCACCCCCGATTCTTTCAATGAAACAATCCCAATGTATCTTCTGGTAAAACTGTCATAATTTGTATAAATTAAAAATAGTCACACAGGTACTCAAAAAAACACTGAGTCATATTTCCAACCACACAATAATATTCGAACACCCCTACAATTATCCCTCATTCTTTTTACAAAAAGTTTCCAAAATGTCTTCATGTAAAATAGCCATAAAATTTTCAAAATAGAACCAGTCACACAGGTCACAATCAAAAGACTCTAGATCATATTCCCAACCTCACAATGTTATTCAAACACCCCTGCGATTCACCCCTAGTACTTTAAACGAAAAATTTTTCAAAATGTCTTCATCTGAAACAGCCATAAAATTTTTTTAATAAAATAAGTCACAAAGGTCATTTTCGAAAAATTCCAGTTTATGTTCTTAACCTCACAATATTAAGCAACAATCGCCGCAAACAACCCCTTGTACTTTCAACGAAAAATTTCTAAAGTGTCTTCAGCTAAAACATGAATAACATTGGAAAACAAAAATAGTCACGCAGGTCACTTTTAAAATATACCAGAACATGTTTCCGACCCCACAATAATATTCAAACACCTCTACATTTCACCCCTAGTTCTTTTAACAAAACATTTCCAAAGCGTCCTCAATTGAAAGAGCCATAAACAGCCATACAATTTTCAAAATAGAAATAGTCACACAGGTCACTTTCAAAAAACTCCAGATCATGTTCTCAACCCCACAATAATATTTAAATACGCATGCAATCCACCCCTAGTTCTTTTAATAAAATAATTTTAATGTTTCTTGGGCAAAAACAGTTATAAAAGTTTCAAAATATTCAGTGATGTTTCGTTGTTGATCTACTGATGCTTTCGATTTTGTTCAGTCGAGCTTCCGCTCCACGGCGTAAAGCCTCTTCTGGTTAACAAATAAATAACTCCTTCTTTAGCTGAGGAACATACGGCGGCGTTTTTCATATAAGATAAAGGCCCCGGTTCGTAACGCCCTTCCAGTTTGTAACCCAGCAAGCGTATAAATTGATTTTTTATACAATACAAGAGGAAGTGTTGGCTGATGTGAATTTCTTTTCGAAGTAAAAATGAAAATGTGCAAAACTGGTATGAGATGATAGGTATTATTTCGCGTTTATCAATTCGAAAAAAAAATAAAAACCTCTTCAAGTGTATTTAGCATTTCACTTGTTGGAAACACAATTCACGATGATTATTTTATCTGTAGTTGTTTCAAAACTAATTTGATAATATTTTGCAGTGTTTATAAACATTCTTTACGTATAGTGGGCATTTTTCTTGTTAAGAACACAATTCACGATGAGTATTTTATTTGTAGTATGTTTAAAAAATAAATTTTCCAATATATTCCGGTGTTTTTAAATATTCTTTACGTGTATTCGGCATTTCACTTGTAGACAACACAATTCACGATGAGTATTTTATTTGCGGCATTTTGAAGACATAAATTTCCCAACATGTTGCAGTGTATTTAGATATTCTTCACGGGTAGTGGGCATTTCACTTGTTGACAACACATTTCACGATGAGTATTTCATTTTTAGAATTTTGAATATCAGTTTCCCAATATTTTTCAGTGTTTTTAAATATTCTTCACGTGTATTCAGCATTTCACTTGTTGACAACACAATTCACGATGAGTATTTCATCTATAGTTGTTTGAAAACTAATTTCCCAATATTTTGCTGTGTTTTCATATATTCTTTACGTGTAGTGGGCATTTCTCTTGTTAACAACACAATTCACGATGAGTATTTTATTTGTAGTATCTTCAAAAAATGAATTTTCCAATATATTCCAGTGTTTTTAAATATTCTTTGCGTGTATTCGGCATTTCACTTGTAGATAATACAATTCACGGTGAGTATTTCATTTTTAGAATTTTGAATACACGTTTCCCGATATTTCGCAGTGTTTTTAAATATTCTTTACATGTAGTGGGCATTTCCCTTGTTGACAATACAATTCACGATGAGTATTTCATTTGTAGTATTTCAAAAACATAAATTTCCCAATATTTTTCAATCTTTTTTGATATTCTTTACATGTAGTGGGCATTTCTCTTGTTGACAATACAATTCACGATGATTATTTTATTTGCAGCATTTTAAAAACATGAATTTCCCATCATGTTGCAGTGTTTTAAATCTTCTTTACGTGTAGTGGGCATTTCACTTGTTGACAACACAATTCACGATGAGTATTTCATTTTTAGAATTTTAAATATCAGTTTCCCAATATTTTGCAGTGCTTTTGAATCTTCTTCACGTGTATTCGGTATTTTACTTGTTGACAACACAATTCACGATAATTATTTTCTTTGTAGTATTCAAAAACATCAATTTTCAAATATTTCACGGTGTTTTCAAATATTCCTTTCATTTATTCGACATTTTTCTTTTTGAGAACACAATTTTCCATCAGCGTTTTATTTGTAGTATTTTAAAAACCAATTTCCTATTATTTTGCAGTGTTTTTGAATATTCTTTACGTGTATTCAGCGTTTCACTTGTTGACAACACAATTCACGATGAGTTTTTTATCTGTAGTTGTTTAAAAACCAATTTCCCAATGATTTGCAGTGTTTTTAAATATTCTTTACGTGCAATGGGCATTTCTCTTGTTAACAACACAATTCATGAGGATTATTTTATTTGTAGTACCTTTAAAAAATAAATTTTCTAATATATTCCAGTGTTTTTAAATATTCTTTACGTGTATTCGGCATTTCACTTGTAGACAACACAACTCACGATGAGTGTTTCATTTTTAGAATTCTAAATATCAGTTTCCCGAAATGTTGCAGTGTTTTTAGATATTCTTCACGTGAAGTGGGCATTTCACCTGTTGACAACACAATTTACGATGAGTATTTCATTTGTACTATTTTGAAAACATGAATTTCCCAATATTTTGCAGTGTTTTTAAATATTCTTGACGGTCAGTGGGCATTTCTCTTGTTGGCAACACAATTAACGATGAGTGTTTTATTTGCAGCATTTTAAAAACATAAATTTCCCAACACGTTGCAGTGTTTTTAGGTATTCTTCACGTGTAGTGGGCATTGTACTAGTTGACAACACAATTCACGATGAGTATTTCATTTTTAGAATTTTCAATATCAGTTTCCCAATATTTTGCAGTGTTTTTGAATATTCTTCACGTGTATTCGGCATTTCACTTATTGACAAACAATTTACGATGAGTACTTCATTTGTAGTATTTCAAAAACATAAATTCCGCAACATTCTGCAGTATTTTCAAATGTTCTTTACGTGAAGAGGGTATTTCTCATAATGACAACACAATTCAAGATGATTATTTTATTTCTACCATTTTATCTTCTGTAGAACATAAATTTTTCACAGGCCTCGGTTTTGAAAGAGAACAGATTGTCAGAAAAGAAAGAAAAAGGTAGTATAAATATATGATTTTTGATAAATTACCGAAAATGTATTAAGAGTTTCGGAAATGTACGGAAACATTCGGAGATTTATAGGAATTCACGGAAACTTTCGAAAATGTATGAGAACTTGCAGAAATTTATAAAGAGTTATGAAAGTGTGCGGAACCTTTTCAAAGTACGGGACGTTTTGAGAATGTTTGGAAACTTTCAGAAGTTTATAAATTTTTTTTGGAAAATTATGGAAACTTTAATTAATGTTAGAGTTTTCAAAAATGGAATTTTTTTGAATAAAAATTTAGGAAAGTTTCTGAGCTTGCTGAGTTTCTATTCACGATTATGGATTCTTGTCACATTTTAGAAGCAATGAATGATCTTTCCCCTCCTTAGGTACCAAACAGCAAGAGACTGGTGCCCTCCTCAATTTACAGTGTACAACATCAACCGATCATTACTCCTTTGGTCCTGGCTTGTTTTTCATACTTTCCTTTGCATAACCAAAGTTTGGTGAGACTGACGTTATGAATGGACACTACATCTTGTGACGATTTAGCGGCTTAATTTGGACATAATTTTATACTTTCGGAATAAATTTCTCACGTCAAGTTGTAGTTGGGTCTATACTTTCAACAGTAAATAATACAAATAGTAATGTAGCCTCGGATAGGATTGACATTTTTGTTGACGAGAGGCATGCCCTCGGAAAAGTTTCAGGCGATGAATGGAGACTGGGTGTTTGAAATGCTAGAGGTGTCAATGATCCTAAGGGAAGGGAATTGCGGGATACAATGCACATAACGAAGCTAGATATTTCATGTGTACCGGAGCCAAAGAAGAAGGGATGTGAAGCAACAAAGATAGAGAACGGACTCGAACTCTGGTCAGGAGTCGATAGTGAATCATAGTAGTAGTAGTCAAGAAGTCGGTCTCATTATGAATGAGCGAGCAAAACAACATGTCAGAAAGTATGAATGTGTACCTCCTAGATTACTGTCGGTCAGAATGAAAGTTGGAATCAGAAGTTTATTTATTATAGCGTGCTACACTCTACTTGGTGGTGACAGTAGGATGTAAAAGATATTTTCTGAAGCTCATTAAATTATATTTTGGGTACTTTTGATTCTGTCGAAAAAATAATTTCACTTGGATATATGAACGGCTCGGTTAGTGTATAACGCGAAGTTACCGACAGGATACTTGGTCATTTCGGAGACTCAAAAACGAACGGTAGCGGAAATAAATTGATTAGCATATGCTTAGAAAAAGGCGTGTTCATTACAAATACTTGGTTCAGACGTAAACTGATCCACATCTATACTTTCTGCAGAGGCGAAAGACACAGTATGTATGATTGACCTTGTTGTAGCGGACTAGAGACTGGGAGTGCTTGTAAAGGATACAAGGGTTATGAGAGGTTCTGAATATGGAACAGATCACTACCTCTTAGTTTCAAAAATGAACCTAGGTCAAGGGTGGAGGAGAAGAAGTATTAATAGTAAGTCGAAGTAGACGCAAGTTAGAAAAGACGATTAGCAGAAACCAAAAGGACAATTAGTATATCATGAAAAGCTAAGTAAATATTAAGGGCATCATAGAGAAGACTGGAAGACGGAATGAAGCGATAAAGATGTGGAGGGTGTATGAATAATGCTACGGGATAGCATCTTCGAGAGTGCATCTGAAGGTGCGGTATTTCGGCTGTGAGAAGACAGGCTGGAGATGCTTGGTGGAATGATGAAATCCGTGTGGCTGTAAACGAGTAAAAGCAAGCGTACTTGAGAATGTTGAGTATTAAAGGTCTTAGCGATGAGGAAAGAATTAGATTAGAAACTGATTATAGGTTAAAAAGAGAAGATCTAAGCTACCAGTCAAAGAAAGCAAGAATAAGATCAAAGCGGGAGGAGATAAAAAATGAAAAATGATTTTGAAGGAAGTGATAAATTATTTTGGAAATGGGTTAACAAGATCAGGAATGAAAGTACTAGCACTGAGGTAGTTGGGAGTAAGAATGCTGATCGTGAAATGCTATGGGATTCAGACAAAGTGAAAGACAGTATGATGGATTCTTTCAAGAACTTGTATGGTAGTTAAGCTATGGATCATAACAACCGTGACACTAAAGAGGATAGGTCAGACAATCCCGTTGTAGGTAGCAGAAGAAGAATCGACATTGACGACATAATATCCGCGATTAGGAAACTAAAGAATGGTGAGGCTGTTGGTGTGGATGGTATTATCGCTAAAATACTTAAGAGCGGGGGCGAATATTTTTATGTTTGGCCGAGCGAATTTATGAATGTGTGTGCTGAGAACGGTGATGTTGAAAATCATTGCAGAAGGGATCGTTTCACTCTACAAGGAAAAGGGTGATGAAGGTGACTGTACTAATTATGGAGCGACTGGCCTACTCAGTACTGCCGGCCAAATATTTACCAAAAGTAAGGTCATGGGAATAACTAAAGAAAGGATCTGGGATGTCCAATGTGGATTCATGCCAGGGAGATCATGTACGGATCAGATATTTAATTTTAGACCGATCATAGAAAATAGTTTCAGAGTAAACAAAAAATTTTTCTGTGCGTTTGTTGATCTGAGAAAATCTTTCGATAAGGTGGATAGAACTAAACTTTTGAAAGTCCTGAAAGAGTATGGAGTGAATGGTTGGCTTCTAAAAGCAATTAGAACAAGATGTAATGGTAGTAAAGCGAGTGTGAGAGTAAATGGACAAGTGAGCGATTGGTTTGATATAAAGCAGGGAGTTAGGCGAGTCTGCGTTATATCCTCCTGAATGTTCAATATATGCATGGACAAATGTCTAAGAATGGCTCCCTTCGAAGAAGGTATTGATCTCGGGACAGTGGAAGTGCGTGAAATGCGGTTTGCAGGTGATAAGATTGTTTTAAACATCGAAAATGCTATTGAGAAATCGGAAAGTCAAATTATGAGCCAAACAACGCGATATACAAAAGAAACTCAAAATGAAAAACTGTTCCTTTCAAATAGACCTATAAAATCTTCTTCAACCATTTAATTGTATAAATATATATATAAACGAGTGCGCAATGCGAGTATTGCAATGAGAATGTGTTCCTCAAGGTCGATAGAGCCTTATGTAAATTAATTTTCTCTCAAATTTAAACTCAAAATGAATTTCACAATCTCTTCAAAATTAGAAGTTCCAACAATTATGTCATATGCGCAAGTTTGGTTCAGTATATGCATTACACTGTGAACTATGGTAAGTCGAATACGAAGTGCGAAGACGGAAAATAATTAAGCGCGTGCATTAAAATTCAACAATATTTTTCTAACAGTGTAGTTTTCTACTTTCTACGTGTGTACGTTAGTAATTTTAGATTATTATTGGTAGATCGTGGGAGTAGCTTCACAGGGCCTTGTATAATATCATCTTAATTATAATCCTAGTATGGGAAAGCTTTTGCCGTGGAACAAGGGTGCTCGGCACGACAAAGCTTTGGTAATTGCTGCTTGATAACATTTTGCACTACCTAATAATGCACTTTGTAACGCAACCCTGTATCCGGTCAACTAAATAACGTGTTGCACCGTAGAGTAAACCGACCCAGAAGCGTATGACGGAAGCAACGCGAAAAATAAAAGTGAGGATGAACTACAATTTTGTTAAGAAAAGATGATTATTATATAGACCTTGAGTTAACAGCAGAAATGATGATTCACAACATGAGGGATACAAAGAAATAAAGGAGAATTTTTAAATGTTTCCCTGTCATTTCTATAAATATTTGTGCTCAATAAAAAATCCTCCTTATTTTCGTTCTGTACTTTATACATTGCCATTCAGATAGACGAAACCAATCAAATTATTTGTTTAATATATAATAATGAAATTAATTATAATAAATTCATCAAATAATTAAGTGAATTAATAATAAGTTTTGTTAATATAATATATATATATATATATATATATATATATTTACGGAATTTTTTAACAGATAAAATATCCTATTGTTGAAATGCTCAATTTTCGCACTGTATTTGTTTATGTATTGTTGAACACATAGACAAATTATAAATCCACTCTGTTACGTTTCTTAAAAATTTCATGGTGAGCATTTTGAAAAAAAAACTTCAAAATCCCCTTCAGCATTAAGTCCTGCATACAATTCTAAACAGTGCATTACTGATTTTAGAAGTGTACAGGAATGTGTAAAGAAATAAGTCCTGCATACAATTCTAAACAGTGCATTACTGATTTTAAAAGTGTACAGGAATGTGTAAGGAAATAAGTATTAAGTAGTACATGTCAGAGTACAGTCATACATTTTTCGCAGTAGTACGGTTCAGTGTTTAGTCAGACATTGGCTGGCGGTACACAGTGGTTCTAATCAGGAATTTACTGTTCAAAGTTGTTTACAGGCCTCAATTCTAAGTGGATTTTGAAGTTTTTTTTTTCAAAATACTCAGCATAAAATTTTCAAGAAACATGAGAGAGCAATGTTTGTATTTGTTTATATGTTCAACAATATATGAACAAATACAGCGGGAAAATCGGCCATATTACCAATATGATTGTACATCTCGGAAAAAAAAATGTAAATAAACCAACTGTTCATCCGAATTAATGAACATGGACTTCAATATGACACAAATCTCACTTGATGTTTTATTTAATTATTATAAACGATCTGTTTCAACAAATCCCCCAGTGTGTCATTTTCTTGTTAAAAAAAATTGTTTCCAATATTCTCCTTTATTTATTTATACTCTCTCCCTTTTACGAGCTTGAGAATCTTTACAGAACAATTACATATTTCCTTATCTACAATCCGTATATACTACTTTAGGTACTATTTCTTACAATATCGTCTTAACAATTATTCTCAATCCAAGACGCTTACGACCTTGACCTGGGCTTCAGTTTCCTCTTTCTACCATCAATCTAAAAATTGTAGTTCAACTCCGCAAGACTATTTCTTTATTTTCCTTCTTTAGGAGTCATTTTTTTGGCTTATCCCTACTCTGTGTAACGAATTCTCTCTCTCAACCCTTCCAGCTTCTTCATCTATTCCTCACCCTGATCATTTCCATTCCAAATCAACTTTATTCTCTCTTCCATACTCTCCCTTTCTCCTTTGTTACCTCAACACCTTTCCAACACATGCAACCATAATTCCTGCTCATACCTACATACTCTACACAAATTCTCATCTTGATTCATCCAATACCAACATGCTCTTACCCCCTCTCTTATTCTGAATCTCACAACTCTATTCCATTTGCTCTGATTTTTTACCTTTTTCAGGTATTCCGGCTCCTCCTCCCTCTTAACTATCCAATACCAGCAGCTGTACTTGGACTCTGATATTTTTTCCATCATTCTTCTCCTTGCCTTGTCTGCATCTCTTTCTCTATTTTCTGCCATTCTCTACCCCACAGTTGCATACAACATTCTTAGCCCTGACCACACTAACGCATCGAACATCCTTACTCTGATCCTCTAGTCTTCATTGAACCTCCTCTTCCCTATACCCCACACTCGTCCCATTACTTTGCTCATACACCTCTAAACTCTTTCTCACTTGCAGCTCTTTTCCTCCTCCTGTTTCAAACCAAAATCCTATGCCTTTAACCCTTTCTCCTCTTTTGTCCGCTCTCTCATTTTCCATTAGTTCCCTTCTAACCCCTGACACCATTCCACTCATCCTCCTGCCCTCTCATGTTCTTTTCTTGTTTCTTGCGTCATTCGTACATATCCCTTCGGCAACGTTTGTTTCAATCCCTCCCGGCTCTCTTTATCCGCCCGCGTTTCACTCACCATTACCATATTTCATTTGACCACCGCCTCCCAGAACCCTTTGTTATTGTTTCTTAACCCTGACATTCCAGAAGGCCACACTCACTCCTACTACTACTACTTTTAGCCCTGTAACTACTAATTGCGCTTTTTTTCGCTTTCTCTTCCCTTTCCAGTTAATAACAAATTCTATAAACAAATGCACATCCAGGACATTTTCTCAGAGAAGATAAATCTTTTATTACCTACAACAATATTTCTTGAGAAACGATTTTTTTCTCTGAGAAAATGTCCAAGATGGGTATTTGTTTGTAAAATTTGTTATTATAGACAGAAACTGTTGTTTGCAATAAATTTCTCCATAGAAAATCGATCGTAGAATAATAGCAACAAACTCTATTGAGAAGTTTAAAGTTGAAATGGTCAACTTTATATAATGTGGGTCAAAGGTGAATAGAAAAAAAAAAGTTCAACTAGTATAGATGAGGATATAGTCAACCATCAGAGAAGGTGTAGAAGAATTTTTGAAGAAAAAAGTATCAAGTAGTACAGGTCAGGGCATAGTCAGCCAGTGAGGAAGGGTGTACAGGAATGTGTAAAAGAAGTATTAAGTAGTCCAGGTCAGGATGTAGTCAGCCAGTGGCGAAAGATGTACAAGAATTTGTAAAAGAAGTATCAAATAGTATAGTATAGGTCTGAATATAGTCAGTTTGTTGGGATCGGTAGCACAGTTCAATGTTGAGTCAGGCATGGGCTGGCTGGCGATGGGTGTGGTGCATTTTCAGTAGTATAGGTGAATGCGTAGTCAGTCATGGTGGTTTCAGTAGCAGAAGTCAAATTATAGTAAGCCAATAAGGGTAGCTGTACAGCAGTGCAATGTTCATCTGACCATTGGCTGGCGTTGTTTTTTGGCATTGAGTTTTGGATGGTTTTGAAGTAGCGCACATCAATGTTTAGTCAAGAAGAACTTTAAAAAGGCGACGGTGGCGAAATCTTTTTATATCTTTATATCAAACAATATCAAATAACAGTTCCTGAACATTGTTCTACTTTTTCTTGAGAAATTAAATTACATAGTTTATTTATTTATTGAGATTTTTATACATCATGTATGAAGAAGATCACTTAACCGAGTTAGGATGAAGGAATGGTAGGCTAAGAAACAAAAGGCTTTAGCAATCTTTTCTTTAATCTGTAAACGTCAAGTTCATACATTTCAGATGATTATTATTGATAACTCCAAATTTGCATATTAGCTTTCGTTGAGTAAAGTTCCTTTAAAAATCATCTCTTTAATCACTTGCATTTTTTATTACATTATTATAGATATAACGACAATTTTCAATTAAATTAATGCTATATTATCACTCATTGCCAAATTTCATACTAAATTTTCCTTTTCTATCAAACAAGGACAACACGAATTTTATTAAAAGGATTTTGCAGACCGCGCTTTTTTACTGTTACAAATATCGTTTGCGTAAAGTTACTAAATCCAGAATATTTCTTGTAAATGACTCATCTATGTCAATCATGGAAGCAATTCGAACATTCTCCTCATTCACTCATCATTCATACTTATCTCCTTTTTTCCTCTGTGGTTGTTCCAATGTACAAGCAGTAATTATAAAATTCTCGATTAAATTCTGAATAAGCTGAGATAAAACAAGTGATCCATATAGAGAGGATGATTCCGATTGATCTCTTTAATCCACTAAATGCCTTGAAGGAAAGAGGATAACAGATCGCCAAATAGCAATCTATAGAAAACGCTAGGACTTTTAAGACAGACGTATTGTAGCCCCTGAACAAAATAGTATGAATAAATGTAACTTGATAAAAATAATATAATCGTATATAGATTTTCATTTTCTCATTATCTTATTCTCACGTTTTGTAAAAGGAGTGCGGCACTCCACAAAGTTTCGCTGTCCCACTCAGTCCTACTGCGTTTAAGAGTTTATGGGAAGTTCCTAATTGAATGTAAGTTCCTGAAGGCAAATAGGATCTTGTTTAAAACTGTATTTGATTTTATAAAAGAGGAATAAAAAATTAAAGAACATTTTACCACTTAAGACGAACATGACACCGGAAACAGATAGACTGAAGCGGTAACAATTGATCGAATTTTGCAACATTGAGTTTGTTAGAATAACGATACATGTCATAAGATTACCAAACATGCTGAGAATAGTGATACTCGTGTAGAGTGTGATCGGGAAAATTTGATACTCTGTATAACTTTCAGAATATAGAAGACTCAGATAACCGGTAATATTTTGTATTACAGCGTTGAATGCTGTGGGATTATTTACATCTAGCAATTAATCATATCCATAATCACTCTGGTTTATATGTATTTCGTAAATGCCGCTAATATTATATTCTCTGAGGTGCATTAAGCTGCCAACTAGCTTCAATAAATATCGAATCCTGTAGAAATTGCGTGAAAAAAATATACGTAGGTATAAATATCACTGTTACACTATATCCCAAAGTATTATATTTTAGAATGTTTTCAATCCAAAGAGAAATTTAATACTAACTGGTGGTCTAATCATCTTTTTTTTATATTCCTGTATCCATAGATGTATGCATGTTTACGATAACAAACTATTTTCGCCAGCGATGAAATTGAGAGAAATTTGAATTTTGCTGGCCTAGCCGATGTTTTTTAGTGTAATATAATATTTTCAAAATATCATTATGATTATTATACCATTAGGCTAAATCCCTTTCAGGTAACCGTAACTCTTTTGGTTCTGGTTTCGTCTTACTACTGGGGATTAAGGAATTTGTATGGTAAATTTGTCTACGGGATGTTAAGGAGGAGAAGGAATAGGTTTTAGATCAATCTCACAAGTGGCTTCGACACAAGTCGCTTGATCAATCTCTCTAGCAATCAACCCAGGTAAAAAGCTTCGCAAAGCCATTGTAATAACGGGAATAATCATAACAATCCACTAAGAGAATCTCTTCACGTGAGGCCATTAGTATCCAAAATCTTTCGTTTCAGGCATCACTCTTCTTCTCATAAACAATTGCTCTCCATACATCCCTGTCCTTACATACTTCTTTTGCTTCCGTTACATCTATGCATCGTTTAATGCGCGTTCTTGTATTTCTACGACTTCGAATATTCCTTCTCTCCAAAGTTTCATTCACACATTCCAACCATTCTTTCTTTGGTCTACCTCTGGTTGTGCTACCTCTCACTTTACCTAAATATACATGATTCGCTAAACGTTCTTCACTCATTCTCTCAACATGACTAAACCATCTCAGCAAATTTCTTTCACTCTTGTCAAACAGTGATTCTTCTGAACCACATTATTTGAGAACCCACTCATTACTGACTTTGTCCATTAGCGTTTTACCGCACATATTCCACAGGAACTGCATTCCAACCGCGTTCACTTTGTCTTATCATTTTCTTGAAACGTCCAGGTCACTTCTCTTAAATAAGAAATAAGCATTTCTTAGAGTGAAATAAACTATACTATGTACCTAACTTTCAATATACAGTTCTCAAAGTGAGTTGAAGGAAACCTGAAATAATATGAAAGGTTTTATTTATCTACAATTAAGAAGTGTACCTTACTGAATTTCAGGTTGGCTCTGCCTTAAACGCGCTGGGACATGCGCACCACGCCACATTGCGGTCTTGGTATTTTGCTCCGTTTATTCCGTGTGTTATGATGCTGCGTATCAAGCGATGCTTTTGTTGTAAATCTCCAAAATTCTCGAACGCTCGTGAATGTTTGTGTATCTTAAATTGCCATCAGTTGAAACAATCCTCGCGAACTATGAATTTACTGTTTGTAGGCGTTAAAGCTGTATTTTTATGCTCATGTGTTTTCAGTAAAGTTAAATTTTTAATGAACGCTCATTGTTTGAAGTTTTTGGTGAAGAGAAAGTGTTCTAATTTCGTATTTATAGAAAATCCATAAGGATTTTATAAGGATTATCTTTACATTCATGTGATTTCAGGTTAGGACTCACGGGTCCGGGCGTGAGGGGATCCATACTTTCAGTATAAATATGTGTCTTACTTTCAGCTAGGACAGTAGTCCTTAATTTAAGACCATCTTCAACCTTACACCAACTTTTCAGTATAAATATCGTCTGAATTTCAGGTCTTAACTAACAAAATTCTAGTCTTTTTATAGACTTACCTTAACGTTTACATGCCATTCTTAATTTCAGATTTCATACATGCGTCTTTTTGTTACCCCTTAATATAAGTCAAATTTTCCATTTAAATTAAGTTTTTTTCTGTGTAGGTCGCCACACACAGAAGTACTATGAGTAAGCCGCATAGTTTCCTACATAGGTTCCTATATAGGATCCTATGTATAGGTTCATAAATTTTCAAAAATTAAAAAATGCTGCACAGTACTTTTCTATGAGAGCTACAGCTGCGCCGTAGTTTTTCTTCACTGTGGGATTGCCCAAGTACATAACATACTGTGACTATAGCAAATAATATGATTCTCCCGCCAAAATATAGAAGCATAACCTCGCAATTAGCATAGCTATTTTGTGTATCTTTTACAGCTTCTACTGCAGCTCCCTCTGTGGCGGATGTTTTTAAAATCATCTACCGTCATTTTTGACTTTTACTAATGCGAGTTCTTATCTTACATATATGTTCGTAATTCTGTGTTTATGAAGTTTAAAGTGGGATTTCTCCTTTACACTTCATGCCCTACACGACGCACCAAGATGCAATCATAATCACAATTTGTTTTTAAATCATAATTTGAATTGTGCGCCAAGCACAGTGGTACGAACATGGCGGTTGAGCACTCCTGTATATGATCTCGTATCTTAAGTCGAATGTCTCCACGCCAAAAATTCACGCTCGTGAATTTGCTTTCATGTTTATAAACACACCAATTAACCTGAAAAAGATGTTTACAGAAAAATCCTTGTATCATTTCAAATCACATAAAATCTTTACAACTTAAGTTTTTTCATTCAATATCTTCGTTATTGTATCCATTACAGGAACATTATGACTTTAAAAGTTTTTTGTTGAGTTATAATAATTGTCAAGTGGAAAGTTACTTCTCTGAAACTTGTTTCTTTTCGTGCCAATCTGTTAACAAAAGTGGTCCTTTTGGACAACATAATTTGATTCCTTTGAACACATTTTCGAAAATGAGTGAATTTCACACCGCAGTAATTCTGTTTTGTTGCGTCTCCATTGGAACCCGAAAACTGATTCTATTTAACACTCTAGTTTTTTTCTGTAATCCTATGTAGGAACCTACACGGCATACCCATAATAGTTCTATGTAAGGTGGCGTACAGAATCCTATACGGAATTCACAGTCCGCTAGTAGCCGACATATGAGAATACTATGACCATTGTCGAATGTAATTATATATTCCGGCTTACTCTTTCTTGGTTCATAAAGTATTTACATCTTAAATTCAGTCAATTTTTGGGCTCAAAAAACATGTCATACCGTCGAAATAAGCACAACTTCTGGCGAAAGTTTCGGATATAGGAAGTAATTCCAAACCAGTCCGAACAATTCGGATTACAAGTATACAACTCATTTACTGAAAAAGTTACCTTACTGTAATATATCTTGTAACTTAAGTTAGTTACTATTTTGTCAGTGACTTAGAGCTTTAATTTTAGTTACTTTGTCGTTACTTTTTATGGCTATTTCACTTTTAAAATCTGTCTTGGCAATAATCAGGTGGGGCAGAATCCTGAAAACGTGGCAAAAATCCTAAAATTAAAATGTATCTTATGCACCTAAAGTGTATTTTACAATGTTCATCAATAATTAAATCATTATATTGTTAAATATTTTTAATTTTTATCAAACCCTTATATATTTACGGTCCTGATGAAGTCAGCCTTTCTGTCATCCAAAAAATAGAGAATTTTAGTATGCACACTCCCGGTGCTCGTATGAAAAATAAGGTCCAAAAGTCTCAATCTGCAATACTTTCCTTGTAGGTGTTTGAAAACCCCTTTTTAATGAAAACAGAAAATTCGAACTTCGACAAAAATTGAGAGAATACCAGCTGATTGAAGACATGCGCGCGTCTGCTGGATCTCGCGCGTCGCGTCGCGCTCGATAATATATTTACCTCGCGCTACGCGCTCGGTGTTTGTACTTCCTCTACAGTTCTGCATAGACCTTTTAAAATTGATGGTAAAACCATCGACAACTGTAATTTGGTGATTACGAATTTTCTTTTGTTCAAGCTCCTTCGGCTTTAACGAATACAAGGGTCCTCGAAGAATGTGGTGTAAAAGACGCATTGTTTGACAAGAGTGAAAGAAATTTGCTGAGATGGTTTGGTTATATTTAGAGAATGGACAAAGGACGTTTAACAAACCAAGTGTATTTAGGTGAGTGGTATCGTACCCAGGGTACACCAGAGAAAGAATGGTTGAAATGTGTAAATGAAACTCTAAAGCGAAGAGATGTAATGGGTCCTCGTGAAAAAATGTGCTTAGTGGATTAGTACATTGGCTTTGTGAAGCTCTTCACCTGGGGTGATTGCTAGAGATTGATCAGCGACCCGGTCGTAGCGGTGTTGTGGGGTAGTATAAGGAGGCTAGAACCGAACGAGTTAAACTTACCCCGAAAGGGATTTGGCTTAATGGTATAATAATAATAAAAAAATGATTCTCATCACCTGTCTCTCACTAAAAACCTTTGATAACATATTTTTGTGGGAATCGCATATTTTTTTGATAAAATTGTCCATTTTGCATCCGCCACTTTGAATTTTGAATTTTTTTGCCAAATTCGTAATCAGCTACATCAAAAACAATTTATAACAAGTTTGTATGCAAATCTAGTTCTTTTTTGTAAAAGTGTCCGCCATTTTTGATCTTCCATTCTGAATTTCGCATTTCTATCACAAAATTGTGAACAGCGACCCCTGGAATCACTAATAACAAATTTTTACGCAAATTTGTGTTCTTTTGATAAAATTGTCCGCAATGCGGCATTCGCCATTTTGAATTTTGAATTTTTACTAAGAAATACGTAATCAGCGACCTCAAAAACAACTAATAAGAAGTTTGTACGCAAATCCCATTTTTTTAATATCCGCCATTTTGGATCTTCCATCTTGAACTTCGCACTTCTACTGCAAATTTTGTAATCAACGAACACAAAAACCACAGATAACAAATTTTTGCGAAAATTCATTATTTTCGGGTAAAATCGTCCAGCATTTTGCATCCGCCATTTTCAAAGTTACATTTTTAATACAAGATTGGGAATCTGAGAACCCAAAAGCCTGTAAAAGCGGTGACGATTCTCATTTTTATTTGTTTTGGACTTTTGTCCGCATTATTGAGATTCTACCTCACTGTGCGATGGAAGTATTTCAAAATTTAAAAAAAGTTATTTTACGGCACACAACAGGGTGGGTTGAAAAAAACTGGAAATAAAAAACACCCTAGCACAGAAAAGTTTCATTTTTGGTCCCTTATAACCTGTCTAAAGTTTGAAATAGATCTATCAATATCCTGAGGTTCCGGGAGGCTAAAATAAGTTTTAAAAATTCGTAGAGTTAAGAGTTTTGCAAAAATCGCTTATATTATATATATTTTTTATTCGTAATCTACAGAATATGCACAATTTTTAAAAATCTCATAAGATTTCAATATTTTCAGTTTCCATAGGACATTGACCAAAGTACACTCAAACACAATTGCACATCATTTTAATTGATATTTGTCTTTAACAGTTTCCTTATACAATGAGTAATTTATTGGGCTTTATCAAAAAAGATCATAAAACTTGTCTTTGTGACGACTTTTTCCAAGTTCTTTATTAAAATTCACTGATTTCCCAGTGTAACACAAAAAAGAGAGAGAAGATTTTAGCAATTAAAATCGCCAGGCCCTGAATTAAATGAAAATTAAAAAATTTGTAGTTTTCATAGTTTTGGAAAAATCACCGATATTAATTATTGTCGTAATATACATAATATTCCCGATTTTCAGAAATCTTGTGAGATTTCAATGTTTCAAGATTTTCTAGGACAACATCTCATTTTATAAACTTCAAATAACTAAAACAACTTTGAAAAGCTTTGCAAACTATTCTAAAATTTTTCTGATCAGAAACTTTATTGCACTTAATATTTACCTAAAAAAATAAGAAGATTTTAGTAAACAAAACGTACAGACCCTGAATTAAACAAAAATTAAGAACTTCGTTATTCTCAGAGTTTTGCAAACATCACTAAAGTTATTTTCTTTCGTAATTTACATAATATGGCCAATTTTCAAAAATTTTATACGATTTCAATGTTTCCAGTCTTTCTTGGACAGAGTCAAATTTGACAGAAAATTTTTTTAAAAAACATAACCTCTGACAAAGTCATTTCATTTAATAATATATTACAAAAAGTCTTTGAAACGAGGAAATATGTTTCCAAAATTCTGTGTAAGAGGCTCATTAGAGACAGCGATGTAAAACAAGCAAAAAAAGAAGGAGGAAAACGAAAGAGACAAACCAAACCACGTCACTCTCCTTGCCTAATTTATTCTCCGTCTTTTTTATACTACGGGGATCCAACACGTTTGAGGTCACTTAGACCTTCTCATCAGGGAAATTTTATAGGAAACTAAGGTTATATA
>JAUMHM010000005.1:6912167-6922257 GCA_032362435.1 Melikaiella ostensackeni
TAATGCGTAGACTATGGCCAGTGATGCGCACGCACCACTCAGTCATGTTTTGATTATTGTTGCGTAAGGCATCACTGCCCTCTGCGTAAACACCAATGATTCGTGCGTAAGCAGCCTTCAGTGGTGTTTCGCGATTTTTTTTCCAGCAAACACCAACCATTGGTGTTTGGGTTTCTCCGTGTTGGACCACGGGTCAAACATTTTTTTCTTAAATTATAAAAAATAACTAACATATTTCACTATTCAGTAACAATATATTTCAGCGAGAATATATTCTGTCCACTTTCGGCCTGACAAATTTAGAGAAAAGTCGTACGTCAACACTATGCTGAATACAAGCCCGAAAAAGGGAATAAGGAAGCTTCGCAAAGATGCCGTCCCAACAAAACAACTTCTGACAACAAATACTGATCCTGCAACAAACAATGCTGAAAACGGCTCATCAGGAAATACAAATACAAACACCTCGTCAGGAAGTACAGATGCAAACGGCTCGTCGGCAAGTATAGATCCTGCATCAGAGCAGACAGGAGATGAAGAATACGAAAATCGCTCACGGCACGTATACAATGAATTACTTGAAGCAATTTTTGCCTTAATGTGGCCACGCTCGTCGGAAAAAGATCGCCAAGAATGTTTAAAAAACCTAGCAAAGAAAAAGGAAGAAATTGATAAAGAAGTAGAAAGGCTCCAAAAAGAGGTAATTGAAGAAACTGAAGAAACTGCCGCAGAAAATGAGAGGCTGAGTATGGGAAATGAAATAGCGAGAGAGCAAAGTGAAATATATCTTGTGCAATTCCTTCAATCAAAGGAAAGGGAGGCTATGTGGAAAAGAAGTTGTCACAACCACAAATTAAAAGCAGATCAAGCTGAAGCAAGATTAAATTTGGCTCGGGTAGAGAAAAGTAACATCCTTAGTACGCTGAAAATAATGTTTACATCCGGACAAATACGCATGTTACTGAATCCCGGCAAGCAAGCGAGGTGGGGCCCAGAAGATTTTGCAGGCGCAATTTCATTAAAAGCTCTCAGCACACAGACTTATGGATACCTGAGAAAAATTGTCAAAATTCCTCTACCTGGACTTTTGTCATTAAGACGCTGGGTGGACAAATTTGATGTAGAGCCAGGTGTGTTAAAGAACGTTTTAAAAATAATGAAGAAGAAAGATGTCACGCTAAGTAAAAAAGAGAAGATAGCTATTATAAATTTCGATGAGGTGCACTTATCGCCTCTTTTTTGTATTAATAAGAAGAAAGAGCAAATTCTTGGACCACACAAGGCTTGTCAAACAGTTATAGTTCGGGGCTTGATTAAAAAATGGAAACAAGTCGTTTATGCTCATTCTGACAAGCCCATGACGAAAGATATCTTATAAGATATTGTACAGCAGTTAGAAGAATGTGGGAATTCAGTTGTCGGCATGGTATCCGTCATGCATGCATGCAACACGAAATTTTGGAATGAACTGGGTGTCGGCACAAGCAAGAAGCAAGAGGTGTACTCCCAGCATCCATGTAACGAAAATATTAAAATACATGTTTTTGCAGACGTCCCCCACTTGATGAAATTAGCAAGAAATCATTCACTTGACACATATTTCGAATTAAATAATTAAAAAACAGACAAAAAATATCTTGAAAAATTATTGCAGTCAAATCAGAATGATTTGAAAATCACATTCTTCTTAACATTGGAGCATTTATATTGTAAGGTTAACTCCCGACAAAAAGTTAAATTAGCCGCGCAAGTTTTCTCCAATAAGAATGCAAAGGCACTAAATTTTTGCTTACAGCAGTACTTACAATTTGGTAATGAAAATTTCAAAGATTTTGAGGGTTGTAAAGCAACCAGTAAAGTTTTACAACTCTTTAATGATTGGTTCGATTTAATAAATGTAAGGGCAAAGTACGATCGTAGTGGTCCAACTGCTTTTGGAATTGAGAGGGATTTAATGAACCAAAAAGAAATTTTGAACAGTATGATAAATTACATCACCAGCACGAGAGTAGGTGGATGTTCTACAATGCTCCCGTTTCAAAAAGGAATCCACCTCACCAGCCTCTCTTTAGTAAGCTTACAGGAGGGCTTGAAAGAAACGTTTGGCGTAGAATACCTCTTGACGAATCGGCTGAACCAAGATGTTCTGGAGAACTTCTTCTCTTTTATTCGTGTAGTAGGAAGAGGGCACGATCATCCCACGGCTTCGGAGCTGCTCCACCGTTTACGATCGTTCATTCTAGGAAAATAAGCAATGGAGGCACTTTCGGACGGGTGCACTAATGATAAAAATTGCGAAGAAAAAAGTCTGATCAGTTCATTAGATTTGGAAGGAGGTCAAGGTGCACAGGAGAGCACATCCAACACTTTGACCCTCACCTCTGCTTCGACCGATTTGGATGGAAATGAAGAAGTAGAAGAAACACTTCTAGCCGATGCCGCATACTTCTACGAGGATGTTGATGGTGAACCTGAGGCCTCACACGTTGACAGGGACACAGTAGGAATTACGAAGGAAGATCTCTTGAAAGGAAAAGAAGAAAACGCTCGGTTGGAAACGCTGTCCAACGCCCTTTTCTTTGACGAAAGCGAGAAAGAAGACGAACTTCTCCTCAGTCTCTCGGACTAATATAAAACGACACAGGGTGACAAAAACGAAGAGCTGACGACAGGTTAGTATGCTTTAAAATCAGTTTTGTCGAATTTTTAACCGAACAATTTTTTTTTTAATATTACAAAAACAAACTACCAAAAAAAAATGTTATACCACAGTTTATATTCTTTTATTAAAATTATTTGTGATTTGCTTACAGTGACATGTCCACAAACTCATCTTCCCACTGAGGAGGAAGAAGACCTCCTTGGGGCTTTGGAAGTACCAATGGCCGCAGAAAAAATTTCTGAAGGAGGACTCAAGTACATAGCAGGGTATGCCGCATGGCGGTTCTCAAAAGACAAGTCTCTGGGCCAATACTTTTCTTTATTGCCAGAAAATCCCGATGGTGACTGGATCTGTCACATATCAGATGGTTTCTTCAAATATTCATCCCCCAAATGATTAAAAGCAGCTGAAATTATGAATGCGGAATTTCAGGGTTATCATGGAGCAACATTTTCCAAAGATGCTCTCATTTTTCGGACTATAGCTTCAAGAACTAGCGCTAAGCTGGAGGAAAAACTCGACATGAAAGTTTTGCTATGCACATAAGGTTACGCAATTTGAATCAGTAATTCTTTGAAGAAAGGAAAAGAATAAAGGAAGAATGACGCATGGAAAAGTTTACCAATTGTTAACTGTCATGGTTTCATTTCTTTCCTGGTAGAAAGTTCCTTCCGAAGATACCCAATTTTTTCCATTTCTTTCCTAACGTTTCCGAATTCTCCATCCGTTTCTTTTCGAAAATTCCTGATGAAAAACCAATATAACATTTAAAGCATAAATACTGTTTAATTCATTTCTAATTGATTTAAAAGCTATTTGCACCAACTTGAAGTTTTCGGTCGAAATTACTCGAAGCTTGTAATAGAAACGGAAAGCTTCGAATGCAGATCCCGGAAAGAATCGGAAAGAAAATCGCACACAAACCTATCCGAAATTTTCTTTCCGAAATTTTTATCAGAGTCCTTCCTGCGACTTAGTAACTTTCTCACTTCGCTTTTGCATTGCACTTCCTTCATGTTTTTCCAAATGTGAATTTAGAAAAACGTTTCAATTTATAAAAACTTCAAGTTCAGCTTCATAGAAGAAAAAAAAACCTTCTCCATCTTAGTAATGCACCAATATTTTAAGTACAAAATTTTTCGTTTTCATGAAATGATTCTTTTTCTCTGCGACTATTATAAAAAAAGTTTTTTCATTTTTGTAATGAACAATATATATTGGGGATACATTGATTCATAAGGTCTACTTTTATAAAAAAAAAAATCAAGCTTTCCTTCATCTTCGAAATTTCAGAGAGAGAAAAGTTTCTTGACGAATCACCGTGTAATGCAGTTTGAAAAGTTACAAATAATGACCTCCATGTAGATGTTTTTATGTCAAGGCTTAGCATTTTTTCGTAATTAGAGAATACATGCTAATATTTTTAAATTTCGGCAATCCTTCAAATTTAAAAATATATTATATAGTATAATATTACAGGGTTTCGCCAACAAAATTTTTTATCATTTTCGAAAGTCTTATGCTTTCATTAAGAACGAGAGAGGTTTTTTGTATTATAAAATGTGATTTTATATTATATATAAATTATATTCATAACGTAATAGAAAAGTTCGTAAAAAAAACAGTGAACAAGCGAGAATAACGAGAATTGTAAATGAAAAAGATCGTGATAATAATATATTATACACGAATATTTAATATACGTCAATCAAATTTTTCTCCAAAATTTAGGAAAAAAATTTTTTAATAAAAATAAAATGATATTCATAATTTTATATTTGGTATGAATGACGTGTCATTTGAATAATTTTATTCATCCAATACTTTTCCAACTTACTTATATTTTATACATATTTACCAATGTTTGTGCGCAGGGAGAGGTTATGAAATACTTAAACTAAAATTATAATTCATCCATATTTTTTTAACCATCTTCAAGTTTACGACACATTTTATGAGTCCTGAACTATTTCAATACCTTATAACTAGAAAAAAATTTAATCCTTTGCTTTTACCTCACTTAAATTTGCCGCCTCTCTGAACCAATATGGTGAAACTGTGCGGATTGCTTCTGATTGGATGACTTTTTTTTACCTTCGCGTAGCTATACCATGTATTTCTTGGATCATGTTCTCAATGCTCGTTTACACGGACGACCATCGTGGCCTGAGATTGAGGGAGAGAGGTGGGGGAAGAGAGAGCAAGCGCATACAATACACTCAACAGAAAAGTACCGCGAGTATCCTGATGCCTAAAGTTTCACGCTACTTCTTATGATTCCTATTCTCCCGATACCTCCAAGTCTCCACGCGACCTCAAGATGTTGAATAACAATGGCAATTGTTAACACACATAAAAATATCATTTAAATAAAATCTCTGAAATTCTTCTTCCTACGTAAATACTAATTTTGGTAAAAATCCGTTTAGGATCAGTCCTCTGGCAATCGATGTCAATCGATATCGGATTCTGTCGAATGAAAGAATCAATAAATGCATCGTCCCTTAGTTGTTGTCTTAATCCATTCAAAACGACACCCCTGGCAATTGGCAAAACTATTCTGATCAACCTATTGCTGGACGGATTGATTATCTCCCAATCGCTAAGGTATCCCATATTTTACTGAAACAAACAACAATAGCTCAACTATTCGCTAGGAATAAATTGTAAATAAATTTACGCCAAATCTCACTTAGTAACATTCAAAATAAATACATCTAAAAACTTGTGACGATTATTGTTATCCATAATAGTGCAATAATCCCTTGAAAACCTCAGCACAAATAATCATTCTGTTCATCAATATGAGCTGGTAAACAAATTGCTTGAAACTGCGTTCTCAAAATAAATAGTTATTCACGTCAAGTAATCCCTCAGTTACACGCAGAAAATAAAACATCCACTTCTCTAAAAACAGAAAGGGCTGATGATGTTTGTGAGGATATTGTTTCCGATAAATTCAACTAATGAACCTGAGCTTCGAGCAGCACAGCAAAAGTGCGCGTGTATTACTTAGTCGACACCTTATCAATGTCAGCATTCTTGCAGTCACGCGGACCACATGCGGCCGGCATTTTCCCACAGTCGCCACCCGAGTCAAAAATAAAAACTCAGCAAACAACCCTCCCAAATTAATCATAATTCAAGGGGACAAAGCTAATCACGGCCGCGACTATCAGAGCATTCTTCCTCTGCTTCTAACCCGCGGTAGAAGTAAGTCCCGCGAGGGAGGCACTGACGCCTCGTTTCTCTGTCGGAGTTTTCCTCGGGAGCACTTTCAAAAAGAAAGCGATTTAGTTCAAGGCGTTTTCGACGACGA
This sequence comes from Melikaiella ostensackeni, assembly GCA_032362435.1. NCBI lineage: Eukaryota > Metazoa > Arthropoda > Insecta > Hymenoptera > Cynipidae > Melikaiella > Melikaiella ostensackeni. Next base: position 6,918,149 of record JAUMHM010000005.1, read on the forward strand.
AAAACAAAGAGTTTAAAGCTGAAATTAATTAGCGAAAGCCACATTTGGTCCACGTAGACGACGCCGCGAAAAGTCTTAGCTTTGTGCAAACGAAGTTGGAGTGGTGTTGTAACGTCGTAATTGTGCACCAATGAAAAAAGGATGTAACATTACTTGCCTTTAACCGGGGATCAAATCAAATGTTACATATAATCGTTGGAGTCCCGGTGGCTCAGGCGATAGCGCGTCAGGCTTCCGAGCAGGAGGTCTGGGGTTCGGTCCCTTTGCCGGTACCAATGGAAATTTTTCTGTGTACTTCTACCGGGCCTCCGGTGGTTTTGAACCCACCCGCCCGTCTGTACAACAACAACAACAACAACAACAACATACATATAATCGTTCGAGTTTAATATTCAAAGTATTGGGGTTATTTTAACAAAATGATCTTGATTGTACTGAAAATTGATTTAATTTTTAGTAACAGTAACGTTGCATTTCAAACTTATCTCAATAATATTGATTATCATTGAGATTGTCGTCCAACTTGCATATACTCTGTCCTGTGCTGTAAATTGCATTCAACTTTACAAATTGGATCTAATACTGGTAGGACGTTAAAACTAGCAATAACTATTTCATTATTAAAATTAAGTATCAATGATCCATAATCAGTAACAACCAAATATTCTAAGTAAAATAAATTCCTATGCTTTTGATACATTTAATAATTCACTTAATGATTTCGATTCTAAGGTTGTGAACTCACCTAAGGTAAAGTTGATTGCGAAATTTGAAGAAAGGTTGGAGATTATTACTAGATCCCTCTCATAAGATTTATTTGCAATTAAAAGAACATAGTTCATTAAATTTTCTCGCACAACAAGGTCCTTATGATCAAATAAGGTGCAAAGTCGTTGCGATAAAAAATGCAATGTAAATTTTGTTGTGAAATTGACAAGAAAAATATAATTGTGGATTCTCCTTTAATTTTAAACATTACGTATCCAGACTTCCTTCGTACAACGAGGTGTTCTTATATAAATAAAGTGCAAAGTCGTTAAGATTTTCGTTGTGACTTTCAGATACAAATATCAAAAATAATACCCATTCAATTTAAACACTAGTAAAATGCTCTCCACCTTTTCCAATAAGAAACAAAAGAATGCAATCGTGCATAACCAGGTCTTCACAGTTGAATGGAGTGCAAAGACGTTGAAAAAATCACATACAATTCTAATATTGATTTTGAACCCCCCACAAACTCACGTTTACTATCCGAATTCAAAATGAATTGGGATTATTTCAAGCCGAAAGATGAATTTCCTACAAAACAGTTGAATTCTCAACAAAGCAATTAAATTTTCTCAATCTTCTTTGAATCTTCTCAATCTTTAAACGAACTATAAAGAACACAATTAACATTGATTCGAAGCAGCGCATGCGTGATAGAAAATAGAAACGTGCCCTAGCGTCGTGCATGTGAGACAAATTTCCATTCCGCAGCTTGTGGAGAAAGTCTTATCGTACTTTCCATCCTTGACGCGATCTCCGACTTTATGGAGGATCCGGCCACGTATTTCTCTCGCGCTGAATATTAAAGCGATTTACTGCTATAACCATAGTGACATTTGAATCCGCGAAAAGAGGAGGAACGAATCATGGAATATTATACCTTCTAACCGTGCAATCCAAAAATAAATCAACTAGCATTCACGATTTCGATTTTAAACACGAAACGGAAATATATAAACTGAAACAAACATGAAAATTGAGGATAGAGAAAAATATATATAAATATTTCTTCTTTTGATAGTCTACGACTCTTCCAAACTTTAAAACACGCATACTGTCTGAAAGAGTTGTAGAGAATGGAAAACAGAAATATATTTGTATTCTGTTGTCAATCTTCAATTTTCGTCATTTTTTCCCCGACGCTAAAAGCTGGGATTCCAACATCTTTTCCATAACTTATATTGAAACACTTTAGAAAAAATTGGATCCGCGCAGCACTAGCAAACATTTTCAGTAAATTGAAGAACACTGGGTTATTTCAGAATATTCTGTAATATCGTGGGTTTTTTTGGAATATTTTGGAATAATCTTAAATTTCCTAAAATGATCCGATATTTTGTGCATTATTCTAGAACGTTTCAGTATATTCTAGAGATTCCTGGAGTTTCCTAGAATATTTTTTACCATAATCTGAAATGTTTCATAATGTTGCCTACCTTTTTGATGCATAGGAAATTCTTTTGATTCTTCAAATTCAAAAAATCGAACAGAAGACATCAACTGTTTTCATTTTTTTTTCTTACTTATTTCGGATCTTGATCCATAATTTTTTTGTTTAGTTCAAATGATTCCTTAAATTTCAGCATTTTTACTCCACCCTACATGACCGCTCTGTACTAAGTTTCACTTAAAAGAGCAGACTGAAGCTTGTACCCTGAATCTTATGTTTTGGGGATGCCTTCTGAGTATTTTAACCAAATATGACAAAAATCGTTAGCAGGTATCACAGCTCGTGTGGAAAAACTTCATGGCAGTCTAGCGTTAAGTTTGGCCCAGGTCTGGCTGTTTCTAGTTCAGCTGGTCTAGAAGAGCTGATCTGGCCCAAATATGGCTCTGGTCTGATCCAAGTCTGTCTTTATCTAGACCGGCTAGTCTGGAAGGTCTGATCTGACCAGGGCTGGCGCTCATCAACCCTCCAAAAGGAAAAAAATCCAAGCTCAATCGGAACATTTTTTACATATTTAGAAAAAATGACAGGGTGTCTGAAATTAAAAGATACAAGGAATTCACATAATCAAAATGAGACTAATTTTCTGATCACCTTGACGGTCTGATCTGGACCAAGTTTCGTGATGATCAGCTTTCCAAGGAGAAATAAATTTCTGAATTCGATCACCAAATTCTTTTTACATATTTTAAAAAACGGAGAGTTTGTCTTAAATGACAGAAAATAAGAAATTCGCACTATCACAACAGGATTTTGTTTCTTATCACCTTGACAGTCTGGTCTGGTCCATGTTTGGTGCCGATCAACTTTCGAAGGCATACAAATTTTTAGGTATCTTTCTACATAATTTTTTCTACAAATTTCGAAAAATGAACAGGATGTCTCAAAAAATAAAACAAAAGTAATAATGACTATTAAAACAAGTGTTTTCTTGTCCTATCGACTTGACAGTCTAGTGCTGCCCAGACCTAATGTTGGTCAGCCTTCCATAACATGAGGGAATGGATCACTCTCTTTTTTAATAAATCGAATGTATAACTTGCGGTAGTGTAGTGGGTAGCGCGTGCGGTTTATAACTTAGGTGGTTGGGGTTCGATTCTCGGTGCTTACAAATTTTCTGCGAATACGTTTTTTTAGTGTTTCATTAAATATGTAAGTTGAGATACTTTGAGAACTATTTTTCAATGATTGGACTTCTTTTCTTATTTAGATTTTTCTTAATAAACTTTTTTCATGCAGTGTGGTCCAAACAGTTTGGAACACCAGGGTCCTGGAAGGAAATACAATTTCATTTCGTCTTTTGAGGATTCTTTATTTACTATTTTCTAATTATATATCACTTACTATTTATTTATAGTACTTGTGACTAGACGGTCTAGCTAACGGCTGACCATACGGTCTGGCCTGAGTCTATCCAAAAAAAATGTTACACGTTTGGCCAGGCCCAGGCCAGACCGCATGGTCCGCGCCAGGACTGGATTTCAGCAATGCCAGAAGATTTTTCCATACGGGAGCGGGTCAGTAGTTGAATTTTGAAGTGAAAAAAGGTAGTTTTTCCGAATAAAGACAATTAAAAAGGGATTTGATTTTTGTGTTTCAAAAAATTTTGTTAGCTGGCTTCAAAAAAATTGTTGAACACTTCAGCACTCTTTATTGACAAAAATACATCTGAAAAAAATTCAAGAAGATCAAAGATTGGAAAATAGATAAACAACAGAATTGAAAAATGCACATATTGAATTGTTTTAAATGTTTTTTTTTCTAGTAGATAGATTTTGATTCCTTATTCTCTTAAATTTTCTTCTAACGTATTCTTTTCGGTACAGAAGCGTTGTTCAAAGTATTGTTTCAAGTAAACTAGGAAGAAATAATTTGAAACACACAAAAATGA
>JAUMHM010000005.1:6922357-6943719 GCA_032362435.1 Melikaiella ostensackeni
CTAACAAAGCGGGCAGTTCGAACACTCGCGTGCATATTTTGCATTTATTTTTAAATACACGCGGAAAATTCTCTTTTCATTACTTAGTCTTCATTATTAAAAAAGGTCCATACCTTATGATAACAAGAATATACATTTGTGCAAAACTAAGTTAATTAATATTATGTATTTCTACTGGAAATACTTCATACGGCCCTGACTGTTGACATTGGAGTCGCTCCGCTATATGTCCAAGGCCATTTTAGGCAAGAACAAAAATCGGACTTATTAGGGACTTTCATTGTATTTTCCATTATAATGATAGAATAATAATGATGATAATGATAGAATACTCTATAGGTTTCCGGATTTCCCACTGAAGTTTATGTGTAATTTACAAATCATTTTATACATTGAATTATACGTATTTTTTCAATAAAGTTCATTGTAATAATTAAAACTAGCTGTGAATTCGATCTCGGCTGTTTCCACTCTGTTTGTATTTACAATTTCATGGTGCTCATAATGACACAAGTAGGTCAATGAAATTGTCTCGAATCAAAAAGTCATTTCTGTTTTTGCATCAACTTTGAACTATGTTGATGAAGAAAGTCATACTGTAAAAAACAGATTTCTCAGATACTATGAATGATCAAAATGACCAAAACTTCCTTACTTCTCAGTAAAATGTATTAATATTATAGGTCAATCGAGTCGTTTCGAGTCAAGAAGTCTTTTCTTTTCTTGCATCAAGTTTGCATTATGTTAATGGAAAAATCTTTACTATAAAACTGATTTTTAAAATATAAATGATCATAGATTCTATAATCTTCAATGAAATGTATTAATATCATAGGTCAATCGATTCGTCTCAAGACAATGAATGTTTTATAATCTCGCATTAACTCTGAATTACACTGGTTTACAGTCATTTTGCCCATCACATCTCTCTATGATTTTCCCATGTATTTTGGCCCACTGAACACGAAAATCACACTGAAAAATTTTTTATGGAAGCGTTTGCGAGATGTCAATGTTCGAAGTTTGTTTTCAATTTTCAGAGTTGTTCCGACATTTTTGAGTATATCTCGAGTTCTAGTTGACCGATTTTCCTAAGCGAGCACACAATTGAAGGCAACTGAATCCTTTACAAGTTTCTATCCTGAAATTTTCATCTGCCCAGTAGTTTAGTGTTTAGTGGGCCAAAATATATTAAAAAATCATATCAAGATGTGGTGGGAAGAAAAATTTTCCAATTTTGTAAACTAGTGCTATACGAATGAAAAAAGTTTTACTATGAAAAACCTCAACTTAAAATATTTTAAAGTGCTAAAAAAAAATTGTAATGATAATTTTCAGAAATCCCTCGTCAGTCTTCAGATATTAGTGGTGAAAATCAGCCCTTGAAATTTCATCAGATTATATGCAACCTTCTTCAAGTTATCCTGTTCACAAAGAAGTATGACATCCACACACACACACACACACACTCATACACATCCGTACAATTGCTCAAACATTGTTTAAGACATTTTTTAATTGAGGAACTTTCAATCAAACGAATTTAAAAATTTTCGAAATTGTTGCCATTACAAAACTTCCTCTATGAGGAAGCAATGAGGTATGTGAACAAATTTATTTTTTTGTCCTGGAAAACCTGGAAAAGTGCTTGAATTTTTTCTGAGAAACGCTAGACAACCTAAATAATTAAATCTATCGAGATAAATCCGTGATTATAAGGTTGAAAGAAAAAATATGATTCTGGGCAGTCTGAAGACCGATTAATTAATCAAGCCGATCCTCGATAATGAAACGGAATGTACAGGCTGCAGGATATAGCTTGTAAGCTACCTGTGACATGAAGTCGCAGGAGTACACGATTGTTCTAGTTGTGCCACTAATCATGGGGGAGATTAATCCATGATTTCGATCTTAGGCGACGCACACGTCCGACAAAGTCGTCCAGCTTTATTGTATACGCGGTGACAGTTTCCGTGATCAAGCATCAGACTAAATTCAACAATTATTCACTATATCTCTCAATGCTTTGACCTCACATTTCAGAATTCGACATGCCCTGGGGCAAAGTTGGCCACCCTCTAACCTTGATTACTTTTTTGACTTGCAATTTTTTTTAAAGCAGGCTTCACAGCCTGTCCCCTATTATCCCTCAAAGTCTCCTATTTGAAGAATTTCTCCTAAATATCCCCTAATTTGCATAACATTTCCCTAAAAGTCCTCTTATTCGGACGAAAATCATCAAAAAAAAGTTTTCACACGTTGATCACTCTTGAAATATGGTGTACTCTCTTTCCTGATATATTTGGAATTTTTGTGAAAGCTTTTGGAATCTTTTGTAATCTTTCGAAATTTTTGTGTGATCTTTGAAATATTTTGACGCTTCCAGCTCTGGAATATCCGAACTGTGGCCTATATCGTCGATTTTAATGAAGGTTGGTGAAGCTGTTTTATATAAAAAATAGAAGAAAAATAATTTCCAGAATTTTCACCAAAAAAAAAAAAACTGAAAACAAGTTTTTGATTCGATTTTTGACGATGATTAAATTCTGCAGAGATCCCTTGTGATGGATGTTTTATTTTGTTGAACAAAAAACTGTTCAACGAAGAAAAGTGAAAAGAAGGTACTTTTAACAAAATCATTTTTTACCTTGAAGAAAGTAAATTTTATGGGCTTAGAATTGATCGAAATGAATGCATATGCACTAAAGAAACATAAATAATCTAGGTTTTAATCAACATCATTGTCATAAACAAATTTTTTGTATAATTACTCAAGTCAGATTTGTCCACAAAAAACAATTTTTTGTCGACTATAATTGGTGCGATTCGATATTTGAGCCTAAGGCTATAAATTCATAATTTATATTTACATAAATAAATTATATTAACAAATACTCAATTATAACAGTTTCGCTTCGGAAAAAATATTTTTTTTACTTAAATTACTGCAATACGTTATGCAAATTTTAACTAGTAGTGAAAAATGCTATAAATTAATAATTGATATTGTTATGTTCCAGTATTTGTTCATAGAATTTATTTATAACAATTTCAGTTGTTGATTGCAGCATTTCTTAGTACGGGGTCGAGAAAAATTTGTTTTCTGTCCACAATTCGCGGATTTGTGTAATTAAATATATAATTTGTTCATAACAATTTGAATTAATACAAAATTGATTATTTCTTTTCCTCTTGTGCATATTTTTCCCATTTTGATCAAATCTTAGTCCATACAATTTATTTTTTGCAAGTTAAACAATGATATTGTTGAAAATACTTTTTTCCCCTTTTCTTCTTTGCACACATTTTTTAAAAACAAAAACATCAATGGACGGGGGTTGGTGACACGCTAGCCCCTCTACTTTGGAAAAAAAATTGCCAATTACATAATTTTGAAGTCCTCCAAATGCGCTCATGTCTGGTCTGGTGCGATTTTCGTTAATATAAAGGTTTTAAAAAAAAATTCGGTTACCAAGTTTCTTAGTTTTAAATGCGCTTTCATGCACCACCAATTAATATTGCGCTAGTCTATTGGCAGACTTAGTAATTAGTGGCTAATTAGGGGAGGGGGCTAGTGCAATGCTGAGGGTAAATTCTCCCTGATAGGATCAAAACTGCCCTTCTTGACAAAAAACTATTCGAATTCAAATGTGATCTTATGCACTATACAAAATTTTCAAATACATTCAAAATTACGCCAAATACAGGCACACTAATCCTCATCAAAGTGACGATACAATACAAATTTTAGTAGTATTAACAGTATAAGCAGTATTAACGCAATTTCGTAGTCCCTTAAATGCGCTCAGATGTCCGATCCTCACACAACGCCAGAATATGCATGCACTTCCGGTGGAGGGGCTAGTGGAACAGTGTCTATATCTCCCATTCTAAATGACATGACGAGATTCTGCTTGCATGCCTCCAGTGTACTTCAAATGCGCTCAAATGCACCTGTCTTGAAAAAATTCCGATCTTCTTACAACGCCAGATTATGCACAATGCATACACTTCCATTGAGAGGGCTAGTGGCACGGTGTCTATATCTCCCATTCTAATTGACATGACAAGGTTCTGCTTGCGTGCCTCCAATGCACTTCAAATGCGTTCAAATGCACCTGTCTTGAAAAAATTCCGATCTTCTTACAACGCCAGATTATGCACAATGCATACACTCCCATTGAGAGGGCTAGAGGCACGGTGTCTATATCTCCCATTCTAATTGACCTGACAAGGTTCTGCTTGCGTGCCTCCAATGCACTTAAAATGCGTTCAAATGCACCTGTCTTGAAAAAATTCCGATCTTCTTACAACGCCAGATTATGCACAATGAATACACTTTCATTGAGAGGGCTGGTGGCACGGTGTCTGTATCTCCCGTTCTAATTGACATGACGAGGTTCTGCTTGCGTGCCTCCAATACACTTCAAATTCGCTCAAATGCACCATCAAGCAAGTTAATTGCGCTCAATTGATTGAACTTGTCACCGCAATCCGACTGCCGCCCGGGAATTGTTGACACTTGACACACCACTGGCGTTCTTATCAACATTTCGGAACGGCACTTGCGCCATTCGAACCGGTTTAAAATGGTTCAAAAAATCTGATTTTCTCACAATCCTAGAATATGCGTATTCTTCTGGTTAGAGGGCTAGTGGCCCGGTGTCCATATCTCCCACTCTAATTGACGTAACGAGATTTTGCTTGCGTGCCTCCAATGCACTTTGAATGTGCTCAAATGCACCATCAAGCAAATTAATTGCGCTCAATTGATTGAACTTGTCACCTCAATCCGACTTCCGCCCGGGAATTCTTGACACTTGACACACCACTGGCGTTCTTATCAACATTTCGGAACGATACTTACGCCACTCGAACCGGTTTCAAACGCGCTCAAACGCACCTGCCTTAAAAAAATTCCGATCTTCTCACAACGCTAGAATATGCGTACACTTCTGGTGAGAGTGCTAGTGGAACAGGGTCTATATATTCCATTCTAATTGACATGACGAGATTCTGCTTGCGTGCCTTTAATGCACTTTAAATGCACTCAGATGCAATACCAAGAACCACTTTCACACGATTCGTGGCAGGTCGGGAGGCACCCCTGTAAGTGGTCGCAGAAATAATCTAGGGCGCAATTCAACCACTTTCCAATGTCTTGTGGGGGCTGGAAGGGACCCCTGCGACTCGTCATAGAGATAATGTAAGTAACGTCCCAACCACTTTCTTCACTTTCTTTACACTTGTGGGGGGCTGAAAGCCACCGCTGTGACTCGTCTAAGAGATAATGTAAGTAACATTCCTACCCCTTTCTAACGTCTCATTGGGGGCGGGAAGGCACCTCTGTGACTGGTTACGAAAATAATGTAGGTCACATCCCTACCACTTTTCAACGTCTTGTGGGAGGCAGGTAGCACCCCTGTGACTCGTCACAAAGATAATGCAGGTAACATCCCTACACCTTTCCATCTTCCCGTTGGTGGTGGAAAGTTACCCCTGTGTATGGTCACAGAAATTATTTGGGTCACATCGCTACCGCTTTCGTACGTCTCTTGAGGGGCGGAAGGGCCCACCCTATTACTGGTCAAATAAATAACGAGGTTCACATCCTAACCCCTTCCCAACGACTCGTGAGGGCGGAAAGGCACTGTGACTGGTCAGAGGAATTATTTCAAGATATAAGTGTTGGATTTGTTTTTTTTCGAAGAAAATCTCCTATAGGAACGAGCATTAAGAAAATGAAGCTGGGAAAGCTGATTTCTGTGACGATGGAAAGTGGTTGGAATGCAACCTGGATTATTTTTGTGACCAGTCACAGGGGTGCCTTCCCGCCTCACACGAGACGTTGGAAAGGAGTAGGGATGTAAGCTATTTTATTTCTGTGATGAGTCACAGGGGTGCCTCCCATCCTCCACACAAGGCGTTGGAAAGTGATTGGGATGTGACCTGCATTATTTCTGTGACCAGTCACAGGGGTGAAAGTCGTTGGGCGGAAGTCTTATGACGGTTACAAGATTAGGTAATGGAGTGCAAATAATGTTCTTGGTGGTGCATTGAACGCATTTGAAGTGCATTAAAGTGCATTTGAAGTGAAAGAATTAAAAATGTAGACACCGTGCCACTAGCCCTTTCACCGGAAGTGTATACATAATCTGGCGGTGTAAGAAGATCGATATTTTCTTAAGACAGGCGCATTTGAGCGCATTTAAACCTGGTTTGAATGGTGCAAGTACCATTCCGAAATGTTGGTAAGAACGCCAGTGATGTGTCAAGTGTCAACAATCCCCGGTCGGAGGTCGAATTGCGGTGACAAGTTCAAGAAAGTGGGCGCAATTAATTAGCTTGGTGGTGCGTTTGAGCGCATTCAAAGTGCATTAGAGGAACGCAAGCAGAATCTCGTCATGTCAATTAGAACGAGAGATATAGACATCGTGCCACTAGCCCTCTCACCAGAAGTGTACGCATATTGTGGCGTTATAAGAAGATCAGAATTTTTTTGAGACAGGTGCATTCGAGCGTATTTAAAACCAGTTTGAATGGTGCAAGTACCATTCCGAAATGTTGGTAAGAACGCCAGTGATGTATCAAGTGTCAACAATCCCCGGTCGGAGGTCGAATCGCGGTGACAAGGTCAAGAAAGTGGGCGCAATTAATTGGCTTGGTGGTGCGTTTGAGCGCATTTAAAGTGCATTAGAGGAACGCAAGCAGAATCTCGTCATGTCAATTAGAACGAGAGATATAGACATCGTCCCACTAGCCGTCTCACCAGAAGTGTACGCATATCGTGGCGTTGTAAGAAGATCGGAATTTTTTTGAGACCGGTGCATTTGAGCGTATTTAAACCCGGTTTAAATGGAGCAAGTACCATTCCGATATGTTGGTAAGAACGCCAGTGATGTGTCAGGTGTCAACGATTCCCGGGCGGAAGTCGAATTATGGTCACAAGTTCAGGTAATAGCACACGTTGACAAGTGTGCTGTTGAGTCACTACCTTAGTAATTTCAAATGTATCTGAAAATTTCTGGTGGTCTTGCATTTCAGCGTATTTGAAGGAGTTTAATACTGCGTTAGGACTGTCTCGTTATGTTAATTAAAATTGGAAATATGAACACCCTGTCATCAGTCTCACCAGATGTGCATGCAGTTTCTATAATTCTATAGGATTAAGATTTTTTCAATACTAGTGCATTTGGGCGCATTCCAAACTAGATCAAAATAATCATTTCCGTTCTAATTTCGTATAATTAAAAAAAATTAAAATTTGTCTTTTGTCATCACTTCGATGAGGGTTAATGTCTGTATCTGGTGCAATTTTTAATGTTTTTGAAAACTTTTTGTGGTGCATAAGAGCGCATTTGAATTTGACTGTTCTTGTGTCGAGAAAAGCAGTTGCATGCTTATTAGGGAGAATTTAACCCAAGCATTGCAATGGCCCCTCTACACCGCAATTTGACACTAATTACTAACTCTGTCAATTTATTAGCGCTAAATTTTTAATTGATGGTGCATAAGAGCGTATTTGGAACTGAGAAATTTGGTCACCGAGTTTTTTTAAAAATGTTAGTCTTAATGAAAATTGCACCAGCCCCACCACGTTTGATCGCTGGTAACTCGGTCACCGTTTTGCGCGCAAAATTTTTTATCAGTGATGCATATGAGCGCAATTGGGGTACTTAAAAATGGTGCAATTAAAAATTTTATTTTCAAAGAAGAGGGGGTTAGCGTGTCACCAACCCCCGTCCGTAACCCCTATGGTATCTCCCAAGGTTTTGAAATGAAAAACTTTTAATTAGTGGTGCATTTGGGTGCATTTCATGTGCATTTGAATCCATGTGGGTAAATATCAAATTTCGGTCATGGAGGGCCAGTGAAATTGACCTCAAAAATCGAATCGAAGAATTTCTGTCAGTCTTTTTTGGTGAAAATTTTGAAACAATTTTCTCTTCTGTTTTTTATATAGGATAGTATTTTGTTTTATAACATGCCTATAATTTTCATTAGACTCCGAGAGACAGTTCTTGAAATATTATTATTTAGAAAAAGTTGACCTCAAATTTCCAAATTGTGTAACTCTCAAAATTTTCGAATTTTTCGAAAATCCTTTGGCCACAAAATATCATTCTTACAGCACTACAACCTCACCAACTTTCGTCAGAATCGATGACATAGGCCAGACTTCTGATATTCCTGAACTGAAGAGCGTCTTTTGGCATTTTTATTATTTTAAATAATTCCAATATTCACGTTCGCGAAATTCTTAGTTTCTATTCCAGAATGTATTTTTAGAGCTTCAATCATAATTTATTATTGATAATTAAAAGCAATAGAAAACAAGATTTATTCTCGGATTGATGAAATTATGAGTCAAATAGAAACCTTTTCAAGTAGATTAACGATTCGTTTCTCATAAATTGAAACTGCAAGTTCTAATACAGTTTTTTTATATAAAAATAGATCATTCGCAAAAATTCTAAGTTTTTATTCAAAAATTCATTTTTACAGCCTCCATCATAATTTATTATTGACAAGTAAAAACGATTTATTCTAGGATTTATTGAATGTCGAAGTGAATTGTAATGACTTGCTTTTGAGTGTGACGTACTTTTGCAGAGTTTCCCCTACACTCAAAAATCGAATGGCCAACCCCTTGAAAAGTCTTTATTTTTAGCAATCTGGTTTTGTTTTCTTTTTAAATTTCGCGGCTGTTATTGATCTTAAACATTCGACATTACTTTCGTGTAGTTGAGGAGTTGTTATCGCTTTTATCGAAAAAGGTTCAATGGTATTTTTGCAAAAGGATGCTAAATATTTCTATATTGCATAAGCTAAAACTCTTTCCGGTAAGAAGGTTTGTATTGAAATGGTATAGAATTATTTCATACACGGCAAAAGAAGAAATTTGTTTGATTTCGAAGAGCTGTGAATTTGGCCGTATTAGGATCAATTGCTCGGGATTGCCTTGAATGCCCTTTGCGTAAAAAAGAATGTTCTGGATTAAAATCTTGACTTCAACATTTGTCCTCACCTGACGGCATCAAACAGGATTAACTTTCCTTTAATCGACAGGAATCATCATAGGATTGAACGGTAAATGGTTTAAAATTATTTCAAATACGGCAAAAATCGACATTCGTTTGGTTTCAAAGTATTGTGAATTTGACCATAGTAGGAGCAATTGTTTGGGAATGCCTTAAATGCCCTTTGAGTCAAAAAGAATTGTTCTGGATTAAAATGTTAATTTTAACATTCGTTCTCGCCTCACGGCATTAAACAGGATTAATTTCCCTTTAATCGACAGAAATCATCATAGAATTGAACGAGAAATGGATTTAAATTATTTCAAACACGATAAGAAACGACAGTCATTTGGTTTCAAAGCGTTGTGAATCTGACCATATTAGAAATCATTTCAATCATTCTCAATGCGCCTCTTCTTGTTATGTTGATAAACATAAAAAATAATAAAGTATTTTCAATGTCTGTTTCCTAAAAACATAAAGAAACTGGGAAGCTGTCATTTCATTGAGGAAATATATCAAAAAGATAAAAGAAAAATCAAGAGTTTTGTCATCTCAATTTGATCTTTAAACATTAATAATTATCAAAGATGTAATAAAAGAACAGAGGCGCATTGTTTGCAGGTTGTTAAGAGTTGTATTGATCTTAATATTTCTTGCAAATACGTGTACTTATGGTGATTCATGTACTTTCTGAAGCCTCCTAAATGTCCCTTATTTTTCCATTTTGAGTCCCCTATATTTCCCCTAATATATTCTTGGAGATCACTGTGAAGGCTTGTAAAATTGAACGTCAATATTATTCCTTTATCCTAATAGAGACAGATACTCACTGCAAACTATTATTTATCCCTTCAACTTCGAGACGGCAGTCTCTTTGAAATATGTTAATGATAAATTGCCATTTTGAAGTTCCAATGTGTCAGAAATGGCAAAAAGGATCACCTTACGGGTGTTAGTGCAGAATCTGCGGAATTTGACGAAGAACCAGGTGCGAATAGATAGCAAGCAAGAAGGGGAGACCTCGGGGGAGACTTATGGATTCGACCTGAAAACCCGTATAGTTTTTGCAGTAGACTGGAAGAACATAGCCAGCCATTTCGCGAGTAGCACCAAATCGTGTCGCAGAATGGGAACCACTAAATAACCCACTACGACCCTTGCCTTCCGTCGGTGCAAACTTCTTCAACCCAAAACCCACCCCACAACCGCATGCCAGACTGACTCTGTCTAACTAAAGCACGCCATGACCAGTCGCAACTTTACGCCTGCTATGCTGCAATTTCTGCAGCTGCACATATGCACTTGTCGTCACTGTGCAAGTGTGCATAGCTGGAAGTGTCAGTTAATTCGGAAACAATATCACTTTTAACAACATCCAACTTGTCGAGATTTACTGATTTCATAAAAAGGAATAAATCAGCATAAATTCTAAGAGAAGTATCATTTGACACATTACACATGCATGCATGCATGCGTTGAAGGAATTTATAAGTTGGAAAGAAGTAATCATTCTTAGGGATGTTAAAATTTCCGACATTGCGGAAAGATCTTGGTAATTTCTTATACCTATCTTCCAGGTTAAAAACCTCCTTAACTAAATTTCAGTTCGAACGAAGATATTCTGTTTTTGTCAAGCCGCGGCTTTAAATGAAAATTTTCAAAAAGCCGAACATCATTTCTGAGAAAATAATTCATTCTGTAATCACTGGCCAAAAAATTGTTTCGAAATTTCAATCATTTACAATGAAATTTAATAAAAATTGTATTAAGACCAAAATGCACAATTTGTGCAGGTAAAAAAGGCGTATAATGAAAGATACATCCAATTTTTGCTGCCTCTTCATTATAAGAAGACATCTATCGAGATTTTGATACAAAATAAGAAAAGTCACGTTCCTCTCGAAAAGGACATATATCGGCGAGCTATCCGATTTTTTGTAGCGTTGGTGGCCTGTTTTTTGAAAATTCGCTAAGATACGCCCTTTTGGGAGCATTACACGCCCTTTTTACGGTGTATCAAAGCTACGTCACTCCAGTTTTCAACGACTTGCATCCTCTATGATTTTATTATTATAAACAGTTTCCATTTTTATGAACATGAGTAGATGTAGATTTTTGAGACGAGTGAAACAATATAAAAATCTCAATTTTAATTAAAACGTGTGCTAAGGAAGTTCTTCCCCGTAGGGCAAGTATTTATCGGTAAATGTGGAATTTTTTGGGAATAGTGACATTTAATGATTTTGAAAGTTTTTTCAGAAACATGAATAGTTTTTGCGGGTAAATACAGTGAATTTATGAACCATTTTTTTCAACTGATCGAGATAAATTCATTATCAAATGGAACATTCCAAAATATTAATAAAAGGAACAATTCGCACTAACAATTTTACTAAAATATATACGTGTATTCTCATAGAAAATTTGTATCAAGTAAATAACTTGGTGAGAGTTTAAAAACAGAATTGGTTATATATCTTTATGTTGCATATTCTGGAAGAAAAATAAAATTTTGAATAAGATTTCAATCTAGCATATAAAGGATTTTCCATATGAATTTTCGAGCGTGAAAATATTTATGAACAAGTCATTTCAAATGTATATTATAAACGTTAGATATTTCAACTTGAAATAGTCTTCTCTATCACTTTATCATAACGCACAAAAAGGATCCGGTGTGGAAGGTCAGTAATAAACAAACAGTCTCATTTAAAGAGGCAACGTTTCGGACCTTGTGAGGTCCCTTTTCAAGCCTGTTGAAAAGAATGTTTAATTATGAAAAATTTGTTTTAGAATAATAAATACAAATAAACATATTAGAGAACATTGTAAAATATGCATAAGATTATTGTTGGTGAACGGATTAAAAAGGATAAATTAAATATTTGAAGTTGATTTGTGACGACTCAAAGTGAAGTTTGGAGTGAAAAAATCGGAGCATTCACCAAGTTGGTGGAGTTAACCAAACCATTGACAATGTGTTTCATAATGTATTATTTAAGATAAAGGCACAATTTTTATGCTAAAAATTATGTTATTTAATGTTGTTTAACAGCAACCCATTGAAAAATCTGTGTAAAAGAGAAAAGCAGTGGAAGAATTGAAAAATTATTGTTTGAAAAAATGAAAGTGAGTTTACATTTGAAGGTTAGGTTTATAAAAATAATGTGGTGTGAAATAAAGAAAATGAAATCTTACCAAAATTTATATGCTGAAAACATTGTAATGGAAGGAAAAACAATCCCATTTTTAGTTGTTAAAGTTAAAATTGCATTTTAGAACAATATTAAAAGGAGTCATTGAGGGAGCTCCAAAACGTGCAGACATCACTTTTAGACGCCACGAAACAACTAGGGTTCAGAAAGTTATTATTTAACATTGTGAATGTAAGTGTTCTCGAAGATATCAGAAATTAACATTATTTTGAAGAGAAATGAAGTAAACAAAAAGTGTAATATGTAAATAATAATAAAAAAGTTAAAATAAAGTTACAAGAAGAGGATTAGGATTTACATGAAGAGCTGTAAAAGTTTGGTAGTTTAGAATATTCATATTTGAGATTGACAGACTTTTTTTCTTTTTTAATGAAATGAGATTCAATCGTTAGACGTTTTTTAAAATTTTTCTCAACAGCTAAGATTTTTGGATGATCAAAGTCAAAATTATGTCCAGTTTCAATTCCGTGTCTTTCAAGAGCAGTGATATTTTCAGTATTGTAGATCCGGCGTGTGTGTTCTTTAATTCTATAATGTAACGGTCTACCTGTATGTCCTGCATAAAAACAGTCACAATTTGAGCAGTCAAATTTATAAACAACATTTCTTTTTTGGAAAACGTCTAATTTATCCTTAGGAGACGGAAACAAATTTGAGTTAGATTTTAATGGTCTAAAGATAACTTTTATGTTATTGTGGCGTAAAATAGTAGCAAGTTTGTCAGTTATTTTTGAGATATATGGAACTACAGTGAAAATTTTGGAAATATAATTTTCTTTTTTCCCAAACAGATTGTGGATATTATTTATTCTAATCGTAATTAGCCTGTTAATGAGATTAATCGGGTAACCATCTT
Organism: Melikaiella ostensackeni; assembly: GCA_032362435.1. Classification (NCBI taxonomy): domain Eukaryota; kingdom Metazoa; phylum Arthropoda; class Insecta; order Hymenoptera; family Cynipidae; genus Melikaiella; species Melikaiella ostensackeni. Next base: position 6,935,452 of record JAUMHM010000005.1, read on the forward strand.
GAATTAAAGTTTTTTGAATAAGTTTAATATTTTGTGGTCCAAATTTAAAAGAAGATAATTTAATAGCTCTATCTGTGAGACCGAATATCATTCCTTTCTTTTGTGACCAAGCAAGTTGTGATAAGAAATGTAAGTATCTACCAGACCATGTGGATTTTGGTACCAATTAGTGACAGAGAATCATTATTACTTCTAGTAACAGACACGTCTAGAAAATTCAATGTACAATTTTCTTCCTTTTCAAGAGTAAATTTAAGATTTGAATCATATGAGTTGAAAACTTCTAAAGCTTCATGTAATTTTGATTCTGGGATTATCACAAAAATGTCATCAACGTATCTTTTGTAAAGAGGTATTTCAAAATTTGAGGTTGGAAAACAATCAATGTCAAGAATATTCATGACAATGTCCGCTATCACAGGAGATAGCGGAGATTCCATGACCACTCCTTCCATTTGCTTATAGTTTTTATCGTTGAATTTGAAATAAGTGGATCTAAGACAAGACTCGACAGCATTTTAAAGTTCATCCCTTGGTATTAAAGTGTAAGGAGCTATTTCATCCCATTTGTTTTTAATAGTTTGTAGAGCTAGGTTGGTAGGAATGAAAGGGAATACATTTATCACATCTAAAGTCATAAGAGAATGTTGTTTAGGCATTTTAAAGGTTTTAATGTCATTAACGAACTGCCAACTGTCTTTAACATTATAGTTTGATTTTCCTATTAAAACCTTTAGAATGTTAGCGAGATATTTAGCTAGTTTGGAGGTAGGGCTGTTAATGGTGGAAATTATTATTAATATTAATTAATGGCTTACCAGTTTTATGAATTTTCGGCATTCCATATGCTCTCGGAATAACTGTGGCATTCGCTTTTAGTTCTTTAGCATCAATAGAAGAGATAAATGAATTGTGGTCCCATCTGTTAACTATAATATAATTATATTTTTCAGTAATAGCTGTATATTCAAATTTAACCTTCTTGAATTTGGATTGATCTGATAATAAATTAGACATTTTGTTAATGTATTCTGATTTTTTCATTGCAACTGTCGTATTGCCTTTATCTGACTGAAGAAAAATTATATCTGGGTTATCTTTAACAAATTGTATAGCTGAACTAAGAATAAAATTTTTATGAAACTTTTGTTCATTAAGAATAGGAGAATTCAAAAAATTAAGCATAGTTTGAGAACATTGGACTCTAATTTCATTTTGTTTGTCTGAAGGTACATTCCATATACCAAATTCAATGGAGGCTATGAAAGTCATGTGAAGGAAATTGTTGATTATTAAAACCTGCCCTACCTCCAAATTAGCTCAATATCTCGCTAACATTCTGAAAGTTTTAATAGAAAAATCAAACTATAATGTTAAAGACAGTTGGCAGTTCGTTAAAGACATTAAAACCTTTAAAATGCCTAAACAACATTCTCTTATATCTTTAGATGTGATAAATTTATTCCCTTCAATTCCTATCAACCTAGCTCTACAAACTATCAAGAAAAAATGGCATGAAATAGCTCCATACACTTTAATACCAAGGGAAAAACTTTTAAATGTTGTCGAGTTTTGTCTGAGATCCACTTATTTTAAATTCAATAATAAAAATTATAAGCAAATGGAAGGAGTGGCCATGGGATCTCCACTATCTCCTGTAGGTACCTACATTTCTTATCACAACACCCTTGGTCACAAGAGAAAGGAATGATTTTCGGACTCATAGAGCTATTAAATTACCTTCTCTTAAATTTAGACCACAAAATATTGAACTGATTCAGAAAACTTTAATTCAAAATGGTTACCCTATTAATCTCATTAAGAGACTGATTAAAATCAGAATGAACAATATTTACAATCAGTTTTGGAAAAAAACCTCATAACTTCAAAAACTTCACTGTAGTTCCATATACCTCAGGAATCACGGACAAACTTGCAACTATTTTACGTCACAATAACATAAAAGTTATATTTAGACCAATCAAAGCTAACTAAAATCTTTTTCCGTCTCCTAAGGATAAATAAGACGTTTTTCGAAAAAGAAATGTTGTTTACAAATTTGACTGCACAAATTGCGACTGTTGTTATGTAGGACATACAGGTAGACCTTTACATTACAGAATTAAGAAACACACACGCCGAAACTACAATACTGAAAATATCACTGCTCTTGAAAGACACAGAATAGAAATTGAACATAATTTTGACTTTGAACATCCAAAAATCTTAGCTGTTGAGATAAATCTCAAAAAACGACTAACGATTGAATCTTATTTTATCAGAAGAGAAAGGAAGTCTGTTAATCTCAGATACGAAAATTCCAAACTACCGAACTTTTACAGCTCTTTATGTAACTCTTAACCTTTTTCTTGTAACTTCATTTTTACCTTTTTATAATTATTTACATATTGCACCTTTTGTTCACCTTAATTCTTTTCAAAAAAATGTCAATTTCTGATGTCTTCAAGAACATATACATTCAAACTGCTAAATGATGATTTTCTGAACTCCAGTTGTTTCATGGCGTCTAAAAGTGACGTCTGCACGTTTTGGAGCTCTCTAGATGACTCCTTTTAATATCATCCAAAAATGTAATTTTTAACTTTCATAACTAAAAGTGGCATTGTTTCTCATCCTTAACAATGTTTCCGCACATAAATTTTGGTAAGATATCTTTTCCTTCATCTTACACTACATTATTTATATAAACCTAAACTTCAAATGCAAACCCACTTTCACTTTTTTTAAATAATAATTTTTGTATTCTTTTACTACTTTTCTCTTTTACATAGATTTTTTGATTGGTTGCTGTAAGACTACATTTAAACATAATAATTTATAGCAAAATTTCGTCTCTATGTATCTTCGATAATACATTAGGATAGACAATGTTAATGGTTTGGTCAATTTCCACAAACCGTTTTAATGCTCCAATTTTCTCATACGAAGACGACACTTTTATTCGTCACAACTCAACTGAGGTTCTTCAAGGTAAATACCTTTATATAAATATATAATATATATTATATATAAAATATACGTATATATATATATAATATATAATATATATAAAATATATTATATATTATATATTCATATAAATATTTTTGTGACGTCCTAAATATTTAGTCAGCTTTTTACGATACACTGTTGTACTTCTGGTTTTCACAAATTCTTTCTTTCGACTCGCGTCTGCTCTAAAATATTATCTATTTTTTCAATTCCCCATCCTACACCTAAGTTTATTTTTGAACTATGAAGTAGTGATCAGTTTCGTATTCTGAGCCTCTCATAAGCCTTGATTCTCCTACAAGCTTTCTCAGTCCCTCATCCGCTACAACCGAGTCAATCCTACTGTGACTTTCGCCCCTGCACCAAGTTTACATGTGCATAATTTTAGGTATGAACCAAACACATGTAATAAACCATACTTTTGCCAAGCATAAGCTAATTAGTTTCTCTCCGTTATCGTTCGTTGTTGGGTCTCCGAAATTACCAAGTACCCTTCCGTGCCTTCGCGTTGCACATTGACCCATCCATTCATATCTCCGAGTAGAATGATTCTTTCCCCAGGATCGCAAGTACTTATATCATTTTACGAGTCACAGAAGGTATCATTCACATCACTACTGTCACCATTGATTGGAGCGGAGCATGCTATGATAAATAGCCTTCTGACTCCCACTTTCATTCTAAACCATACTTATCTAGGAGATACATATTCATACTTCATGACATGCTATTTTACACTCTCATTTATAATCAGACTGACTTCCTGGTAACTATGTTATTCATTATCTACTCCTGGCCAAAGTTCTAGTCTATTTTCTATTTTTTTTATCTCACATCCCTTCTTGCACGTTTCCAGCACACATAAAATATCTGGCTTTCTTGCGCGCATTGTATTCCGCAATTCTCTCTCCTAAAGATTATCCACACCTCCAGCATTCCAAACACCCATTCTGTATTCATCGCCTCAAACTCGTCTGAGGGCATGCCTTTTGTCAACATAAGTACCAATCCTTCCTGAAAAAAGATGATTGTTTTCATTGTTCATTATTTAAAGTATACATCCAATTACCAGCTTAAGGCAAGAAATGTTTTTCACAAGTATAAAATCATTTCCAAACTGAGCAGCTAAATGGTCATAAGGTGGATTGTCCATTCATAACGCCGGTTCCACCAAGCTTCAGTCGTTCCAAGGAAAGTATGAAAATAAAGCCAAAACCGAAGGATTTATGATCGGTTTGTGTTGTATATTGAAGAGGGCACCAGTCTCCTGCAGTTTGTTCTTCAAGATGGAAAAAGACCATTCAATACTTCATAATGTGATAAGAATTCTCAACCCTGAATAAAGCTTGAGAAGCTCAGACAATTCCGTAAGTCTCTATCCCCTTTTTCCCAGATTCATGAAAGTTTTAAACACTCCCAAACACTTATATCAATTTTTAGAAATTCCCCAAGATTTTCGAGAGCTTCATCCATTTCTATCAATTAAAAAAATTCCCGCAACTCCACAGAATCAAAAAATATCTACAACAAGCTTCCGAAAATTTCAAACATCTACATCCATTTTCAAAACTTTTCATAACTTGTCAACACTTTCTATACATTTCCAAAACTTTCCATAAATTCAAAGAAAAATTATAAATTTGCAAAACTTCCCATAAAATTGAGGCAATCACTAAAGAATCCACTGACAGAATTTTTAAGTCTATTTTTTTCGTAAAAGTGCGTGAACTTGCTGATAACCTCAGATATAATTAAAATATATTTTTATTGGAAACATCTATTGAATACACTAGTTCAGAATATACATTATACATAGTCATTCATCCAGAACTTAGTTGCTTGCGTTTCTCGGCTGAACTTACTAAAACTTTTCAAATATATGTACTCACCCAGATAAGTAAGGTGCAACAGTAATGCACAATGTATAGAAGGAATTCATTTTTCGTCAAGGACTTTTATTTGGAGAAAAATAATGATTATATGGAAGGAAAATATGACCATCTATCTCAATTGACCGCAATACATGCTCTCGTTTTCTAGTCAGGGAAAATGAATACACAGATAGTAGCCTTACCAGGAAAATTAAAGAGAAATCTTTGGCCTCGAACATATCGTGAAATTCATTTACTGCAGGAGTTTATGCAAGACAATCGGACAGGCTAAGAAAATAAGACTTGAAGGTCAAGACTTATCTCATTTTAATTATGGCGTCTTTTAACATCATTCATAATATAAAGTTATTTCAATAATAATCATAAGGCATTCATTAAGTGTTTATACTAGCGAATTACATAATATATTTTTACCAATAGTTTGTTGTTATTTTTCTGAATCGTCATATATGTGTCTTGATATCAGATATGTTTATATGTCTACACCGTTACACCAAATTTTATATATATAAAAAGTTCTAGAATTCATAAATATTATTTATAACAAGCCAAAGATATGTATTGTTCTTTATATCTAATATGTAAAATAAATGAAAAATAATTTAATTTAAATATAGAGAATGGAATGTGAATGATGAAAATAATTGCAGCAAGATTATCAAACTATTTTACGAAGACTAAGAGAATACTATCATCTTAATGAAACGATTTCCCTTTTAACAATTTATATTCTATACCTTTGCGATAAGGACCTTAGTTATTATTAACGTGATTGAGTCTTTAAACTGATAACAATAGTCACATTAAAATTTTGACCATTTTCGATTTCAATAAATAAGTGATTTGAAATAATTGAAGTAATTGTATCTGTATAATTTTCCATGTTTCAAAATATAGTCCATTTGTATATTTTTTCACATCACCTAAATTAAAATTCTCGCGGATTCATAATATTTTTTTACGTAAAATTCTATGAAAAAAAACTTATCTATTCAAGAAGAAAAAATGTTGCCGACATTCATTAATTTCATTTTTTTAGTATTAATGAAATCGATGTTTTGTTCCACAAGTTGTGTTTAAAAACTACAAAGGAGGCAAAAAAATTGCGATCCATTTCACATTCTCATTCTAATGAAAAGGTATTAATTTCACGTAAAATTTGATATCGCCAGTTTTTAAAAATATACACGTTATAAGACTTTCTAAGTGAGAGAAAACAGTTTTTGAGAGGGTGTCTGTCTGTAGTATGTAGTCGTAGTAATAGTCTATAGGCATAATAAGTTCCGAAAGAATTATAAGATTGCACTGTGCTTTGGAATACTTCTTCCGGACCAAAAAAGAAAAGTCAAACTCGTTATCCAGCCTTCCTTGACCAACAGTTGTTATTTTATCCATAAAAAAAATTTGATGGAAAATTGAAAATAGAAACAATGAGCCAATTGACACGCGATATGAAAGAAGTGTCGAGAATAAAAATTGTGTACCTCAGAAAGATCTTCAATCTGCTTCAGGCCATTTTTTGACAAGACGCATGTGTTTTGCTTTAATCGTGTAAAATGTTATTAGAAATGAAAAATTCAATTTTATAGCCAAACTACTTTTATATGCAAAATAAGGAAAAATGAAAATGCAGAAAATTGTTCATCTCGAAAAGATCTACAAATTTTTTCAAACAATTTTTGATGAGACGCATGTATTTTTTGTATTATTCATGACAGATGTTGTTAGGAAAAAAAAATTCCATTCCCAAGAAAAACTATGAGCGTCAAGAAAAAATGTTAAACAGCAAAACTATTCATTTTGAAGAGATACACGAATTCCGTGATACTATTTTTTGATAAAGTGCATAGTTTTGGTTTAATGACGCGCTTATACTTGCGAGCTGCGCGCGTAGTGCGCGATGAGAATGTGCCTGCGCAGCGATGAGTTTTGAAAACAAATTTTTTTTCTCTTTTTGTACTAGCTTAGTAGATCTCTAATCAAAATTACTATATGAAAATTCAGAAGCTTCTTTCTGGAAATAAATTTATATTAGTAATTTGATAAATTATTTAACTGGCAAACGAAATGATACTGGGGGTTGGCTAAATGAATAAAAAATAATATTATCGAAAGTTGAAACAGACAAAGTGCCTAGGCTCACTAAAAATATGTGTGCTATGTTCACCGAATTTCGGTAAACGTAGCCTCTCTTTCCATTTCCCATATGCTAAGTGCACCGAATTTCGGTGAGTACAGACACGTCCGAAAAAGATATAAAATATACGCAGTTGAGAATCACTGACTTCTCCTTTGTTGCATCTAACAGTACGTTTTACTAATAGGCACGACTGTTACTTTATACTCAACCGAATTTACTTTAGTTATCCAACAGAAGTACTAGTTGTAAATAGGTGTAAGATGTCATTATTCTATCTAAAAAAATAAGTTATTATTGCAGGGAAAATTTAATGATGGGTCAAAGCAGACGCAACTTAAAATAGAGAATCTGCAGAAACCAGAACTACAAATATTATATTGTGAAAAGCTGAATAAGTACTTATGTCATCACAGAGAAGACAGAATTAGGCAACTAAAATGTAGAGGGGTGCATGGATAATACAGCGAAATAGCATCTTCAAGCCAGAAAATGAGTATAGGGATAAAAAAGGAGAGCAAAGATACTAATCAAAGAAAGCAAGGATAAAATCAAAGTGGAGTGAGATAAAAAAATTTCTAATGATTTTTAAGGAAATAGGAAATTATTTCAGAAATGGTTCCAGAAGATTAGGGAAGAAGGTACTTACACTTAGTTTGCCGGAATTGAAAATGCTAATGGTGAAATAGTATGAGATACGGATAAAGTGAAAAACGGTGTGAGTGATTTTTGCAAAAAATTGTATGAAGTTCAAGCTACGGAGCATAAAAATTGTGACACGAAAGAGGATACACTAGATATTCCCGTTTTGAATGATAAAATGAAATTGATATCCGTCAAATCATATCCGCAATCAGGAAACTGAAGGATGGTAAGGCTGCTGGTGTAGATGGTATTGCCGCTAAAACGCTTAAGAGCAGGGGCGAATACTAGTTTGCGTGGCTGAACGAATGTGTGATATGTGTTCAAGAACGGGGAAGTTTCGAATGATTGGAGAAGGGCGATTATCGTTCCACTCTACAAAGGAAAGGGTGATAAAAATGAAAAAAGTTTGTCAGTAACCAAAAGAGTTTTCTGTGCATTTGTTCATCTGGGAGCGCTTCTGATGAGGTGAATAGAACTGAACTTTGTGAAGTCCTGAAAGAGTATGGAGTCAATAGTTGGCTTCTGAAAGCAATAAAAGAAATATATGATGGTAGTAAAGCGAGGGTAAGAGTAAATGGATAA
>JAUMHM010000005.1:6943819-6961236 GCA_032362435.1 Melikaiella ostensackeni
CGATGGTAAAACTCTTTCGTAATAGCAGCGCCATCGGGCGGTGAGGCTAAGTACTTTTTGAGTGACCCTCGTACATTCCAGTACGCTACTCTCGCGTCTCTGTATTGAATTATTCAAGTTGTTTGAAAAATTTTAAAACTTCTAATATTTAAAAAATTGTTACTATGAATTTTTAAATGGTTTATGCTTTTGATATTAGTGAATAAAAATGCAGGGTCGTAATCGCGCGCTTTGCGCGAGTGCATTTGTTGATAAGTTTAAATAACACTTCATTCATATTAACACAATAGTACCTGGTTAATAATATAAGTAGATTTACTTACGGGAAACAGAACTCAATTACCAAGCAAGAATAACGAAACGCGGTGCTCGACATTTTCCCGAAGGTGTTGAAGGAATTAATGAGACGACCGCTCATGCGTAAAGATCTAGTGTTTCTGCATAGAGCGAAAAATTAAGCTGCTATAACATTAACAGTGAATTACTGCAACTTCAAGAATAATTCATGTTCTGGGGATTTTCTATTCTGCCGAGTAATGAAAGCTACTTCCATTTCCAGTATTTTCAGAGAAAATTGGTACAATAAGGGTAATTAGAATGAATGGTGAGCGTTCAGAGCATTACTGCTTTTTTAACATTTTCCTTTTACGAAATCCTTGTAGGGTATGCAAGAGGTATTAATATTGAGATCAAATCGGAATTTATTAATAGAAAGCATTCAAGAAGATTTGTGAAAGAAATGAAATATGCTTGATACAAATGGTCAATCTTAATACAAGGCGAAATTGAAATTAAAGTAACTTGATATAACAAAGGTAAGAAATGTGTTTATTATTTTAAATATCAATTTTTTCAAATGTAATCAAAAATGTTTTGAAAGAATGTGGATGTCGAAAGACAACTTCAGAATATTTTTCAAAACTTCTCTAATTCAAACTCGAAGAATAATTAAGACTTTAACTATACAGAAACACATTCACATTTCTTCGTATAGAAATGACTAAGAATTAAATTTTTTCTTAATTCTGCTACGAACGTTTGTAATTCTGTACAGAAAATAGCGCGGAAAGTATATTTTCTGGCTGGACATAATTTAAGGGACACGTTACCGGGCAAGTTTCTCTTTTCACATCCATTATGGTTTTGCTCATTTTACAAGTAAAAAAAATGTAGTAAATCTTCATAGTTGCACTTTCTTACTCCGGTCTCGTATGTCACCAGGCAAAAGAAGGAAACGCAAGGTTTTAATTATTTATGTGATCGAATTGTCCATATACACAAAAAATCGGGAAACCTTGAAATCATCAGAGAAATATAACTAATGACTCTCTATATGAGAATCCGATAGAGACTCCGAAATTTAAAATCAACTGATTTCCTCATTTTTTAGTGAGAAGACCCTTCTAGTGTAAATTAAAAAAAAAGTTTTCATTCTCGCATCAATATTCAATTAAAGCCAACCTTCTAAAAAAAGAGGTTAATCGGAGCAGTTGGGGAGCTTTCGTCAAGTTTTTTACCGAGGTTGCAGATTTCACTGACGGCAGCTTCAGCGCCTCAGATAATTAACCTGAGATTACGAGAAAATCCGCGTTTAATTTCCGTTGGAAACGGAACCGCCACTTGCAATTCCATTCTGGACATTGTCCTCGTAATGTACACTTACGCAGCTTGAGGTCTAACAAGGATTGAGAGTCTAGTAATATCCGAAAGTAGATATTTCTTTTATTTTTCAATTTAAAAAAATTATATTTTTGAGAGCTTATACCAGAATTGCTCGCTTAGTTGAAGGTCTCTCGGTGAATGTAGCATATTACGGTGGGGCTGAACCAATTTTAATTGAAAGATGCTTGCATATGGAATTTTTTGGTTGATTATGGTTCCCTGGCATCCAATTAGAGTTTTCATAAAACATTTAAAATTATTGCCTGAGTCCTTTTTGAAAAAAGTCAATTTTTGTTTTTGGAAAATTATGAGATGTAGAAGTTGCTTACAAGGTGATGGAAAAAGTTGCTTCAGAATTGTTTTTTTTTTTATCGAATTTTATAGTGTCTTGATCGTCAAAAAGAGAAAACTTGAAAATTCCTATTATTTTATTCCGATGCGTCGCTTAAAATTAACTCAAACTGAGAAATTCAGCTTCGGAAACTAATAAGTGCAGCTAAAACACAACTCAAATTGTCAATTAATGAAACAATTCTTTAATTAAAATTCGAAAATATTTAATCACGCCTAAAACTTGAACATTACAGCTATTCAATTGTCAGACAGGTTCTTTGACCTCGTGCTGCCTCTCCGGGTTTTGACCTGAGGATGAGTCACGAGGGCAATAGCGGTTTCGCCCCACAGGGAGGCGAAACTTAATGGCAATTTATGATTCTTGATAAATTACTAGAAATTCATTAAAAGTTTAGGAAAATCATGAAAACTTACATGAGCAGATAACGAGTTATATGGTAGCCACGGGGTTGGTCTGATTATGAATGGGAGAGCAAAACAACATGTCAAAAAATATGAATGTGTATCTCCTAGATTACTCTAGGGTAGAATGAAAGTAAAAAGCAGAAGGCTATTTGTTATAGCGTGCTACGCTCCAAATAATGGTGACCGAAGGGATGTTAAAGATACCTTCTTGGACTCGCTAAAAGATATTATAGGTACTTGCGATCCTAGTGAAAGAATAATTTTACTTGGGGATATGAACGGCTGGGTTAGTGTGCAACGCGAAGGTACCGACAAGGTACTGGGTCACTTCGGAGACTAAAAATAAACGGTAACGGAGATAAATTTATTAGCTAATTCTTAGAAAGAGGCTTCTTTATTACAAATACTTAGCTTAGACATAAAATGATCCTCATGCATACTTGATGCAGAGGCGAAAGCCACAGTAGTATTGACTTTGTTGTCGCGGATGAGAGACTGAGAGTGCTTGTAAGGGTTACAAGGGTTATGAGAAGTTCTGAATGCGGAACGAATCACTACCTCTTAGTTTCAAAAATGAACATAGGTCAAGGGTGGTGAAGAAGAAAAATTAATAATGAGTCGAAGCAGACGCAAGTTAGGATGAAGAATTTGTAGAAACCAGAAGTTCAAGTGGTATATAGTAAAAAGCTGAATAAATATGTAGTACATCATAAAGAAGACTGAAAGACTGAATTAGGCAATGAAAATGTAGAGGGTGCATGAATCATACTACGGAATGGCATCTTGAGGAGTGCATCTGATGTGTGCGGTACTGCAGCTATAGGGAGAAAGGCTGGAGATTTTTGGTGAAATGATGAAATCTGCGTGGCTGTGAACGAGGGAAAGCAAGCGTACTCGAGAATGTTGAATATTAAAGACCTTAGCGATGAGAACATCACAAGATTACAAGATGGTTATAGGGATGAAAACTGAAAAGCCAAGATACTAGTCAAAGAAAGCAAGGATAAAATTAAAGCGGAAGAAGATGGAAAAATGCAAAATGATTTTGAAGAAAATAAAAAATTATTTTGGAAATGGGTTAAGAAGATTAGAAAAAGAAGCACTAGCATTGAGATAGTTAGAATTAAGAATGCTGATAGTGAAATGGTGTGGGATTCGGACAAAGTGAAGGATAAAATTCTTGGTATATCTAGGGGTTTCAATGATACTTTTGAGAAATTAATTTTGAATTATCTGATTGTGATTAATGTTGCTTTTTGGCGCATTTCCCCATATTGTACAGGCGTAAGTTATGGGAATGACCAGGAGAACGTAAGTAGTACGATGTCGTCTGAATACAATCCAATCGAAACTTCGGGGACCTTAGGTATGTCATTTACTTGGAGAATGAAAAATTCCAGCCCTAGAATGTTGCCTTGGGGCACACCCGTTCGGATGGGTTTCTCTTCTGAGAGTGTCTGATTTATTTTGACCGACAATTTTCTGTTGGTCAGATAAGAGTGTATAAAGTGGATAAGCCCTTCTGGAAAATTGTAAATCATTAGTTTTCTGATGAGTCCTACATGCCAGACATTGTCAAACGTTTTTTCTATGTCGAGGAAAACAACTCCACTATGCTTTTTTGATTGAAATTTAAGCTAGTGCCTTAGGTGAGCTTGAGCATCATGTGCTGCGTAGAGTGACCTTTTCCAAAACAGTATTGTTGCGGTTTAAAGATACTGTTTTCTTCGAGGTGATAGTTGATGCGAGTGAGTGCTATCTTTTTAAAAATTTTGCTCATTGTATTTAGAAGACTAATGGGCCTGTAGCTGGTTGAATGTTACGGATCCTTGCCTGTTTTCTGAATAACTAAAGTGTGAGCTATTTTCCGCGTGTCAAGAAAGTAGCTTAGTTGAATACAAGCATTGAAGATAATGGCAAAGAGAGTGAGGCAATTTGCTTGGTTAGTTTCTTGTGGGTTATTTTCTTGAAATTATTGGTACTTGGGATTCTTAGATACTTGGAGACAATTTTTCACATTCAGTGATGTGTTGCAGGTCTGCTGGTTCGTCATGTGGTGAAAAATTACTCACGTAGTTTTCTGCTAGGAGGTTTGCTTTATCACTGTGCAAAAGTGCAATGGTTTGATCAAGGTTTTTAATAGGGAGAATATCATTTTGCGGTGTAGTGACGACCTTTGTCATGCGCCAGATGGAGTTATCTCTGATCTCTAGTTTGCGGACTACTGTATTCGAATTACAGCATCTATGTTCTTGCGTTTTAACTGCGATTGTTTTTCGAAGATAATCTGTCGTACTTTTGAGGATACAGCCTCTAGTTCTCCTATGCCTATGGCAAGGCTTATTATAAGTTTTGATGAGGTCTTCTATCTCAGGGCTGAGGGGTGGATTGTCTTGAGAAGGTGAATCCCGACCAGCAGCATTTATTGGAAGAAATTTATTCTCTACAATGCGATGAGTGTCGGTAGTAAGACTTTAAGCTTGATTTTCAGTCTGTTTCTTAGCTTTCGGTTGATTTTGGGTCTTAGTCATCGGTTTCGAGGCGACTTTAGTGCTATATAGTGATATATTCTGCAAGGCGGTAAGCTTACAGGCGGCTGCTTGTTATTGAGACTGGCTGTGACTTGGCGGAATCAGTGGTTCAGGGGGTTTTCTGGGGCTAGCATCCTTCAAATTGTCAGCAGGTTTGGAGTTAGGGTTTTTGGTTCGCACCCTAGAGACTTTTTTGAACGCTGCGCAGCCTTAATATTTAGCCGGGTGGTCTTCGCCGCAGTTAGCGCAAGTAGCCGGTGTCTGGCGATCTTTTTCGCACTTAGAACTAGTGTGCGCGCCCCCACATTGCACGCAACATGAAGTAGCGTGACTCATGTCAGAAAGGTGATGAAATCTCTGGCAGTTAAACACTAAGAGGTTTCTTTTGTTTTGACATAAGACACAACTTGAATTTCTGAAAACGCCAGAGACTTGAGTTTGAGGAGTTCCTTTGCTTATGGTGTATTGGGGACCGTAAAAAACATGGACATGGCTTCTTTAGTTCGTCTGTTACGCATGCCGCTAACAGTGGTGAACCCTTTTTCCTTCAGTTTATCGTGAACTGAGTCTTCGGGGTAAGAAATGGGATGTTTCTTATAGTAAGTACAATAGGAAGTGCTTCGACATTTTTATAGAGGTAATATTGAAAGCCTTGCTGTTCCAAGTTAGTTATGACTGCGCGGTAGTTTTCAATGTAGGACACGCGGACAGAGTAAACATCGGAAACGATGCTATAGACGATGGCTTAGTATTCAGCAACTTCAAGGATTTTGTGAAGGACTATATAGGGGTGCTTGGCTTCGTCAACGTTTACATTGATTGAAGATATTTTTCCCGGTAAAGCGGTCAATTTTGAATTTGCTGCGATAGGGTCTGTTTTGATACTTTTGTTTGACGGGTTGGCAGTTGTCTTGATGCTGCTAGGTGTACTGGACGAAAAGATTTATTCGAACCTGATCCTGTTTGTCTCCGGCATTTTCTTGAGGAGGTGTTTGTCCAGGCGTCCTCGTCCATCTTTCCTACAGTTTCTCGCCCCGGTAATTCCGATGACAAATTACTTCCTCCTGGATTGGGGAAAATGGTTTGCCTCGATTTCTTGGGTTGCTTTTTCTCTGAGCTGGCCCTCGACGTAAGCACGTCAAAGGAAAAACTTATTGTTAGAATCCCGCTGCCATTTAGCTTTTGTGCGCGAAATGATATAGCCTTCTAACCGCCTCCGCTAGCGCTGACTGTAGATGAAAGGCCCTGCGGCGGAAACCGCTCGTATCTCTCATTGGTCGTTTCTAGTCACGTGGCTTTTGACTCGACCGGGTGGGGCACGCCCAACGCGGTCAGCGGTGACTGACTGTCTTTTCGCGCGCTACTCAAAAGAACGTATAGTGCGTGTTAACACAGCAATTAAGTGCTGAGTGTTCACTGAATAATTTCGATAGAAATTATGTTATTGCCCAAAGCTTTCAAAGACAAAATAAACTGACTTCATTGCTTGTTCAGAGCAAAATGAAAAATTTTGTAGTAGTTTAGTTATAGTTTTAAGAAGGCCCGTCCAACGTTGGTCAGGTCTGGTTTCAAGTTCGATTTTTAAAAGAAATTTTTTAATGATGCTGTCTGTCATACCTTTAGAATGTAGAAAAGCTATGCAATCAGATTTAAAAAATAGAACAATTCTGAAGCATCTTTCTCTATCACCTTGTATGCAAATTTCACTTCTCGTAATTTTTTGAAAACAAAAATGAACTTCTCTCAAAAAAGGCTCAGGCTATTATTTTTAATTTGTCCTGAAAACTTTCATGGCATGTCAGAGAAGCATAATCAACCTAAAAATTGCATATGCAAACTTCTTCCAACTAAAGTTGGTTCAGCCTCACTGTGATCTCTTGGGAAAAATTCTGTAACTGGTTTACTAATTCGGACCTTCAAATAAATGAAAATATTTAATTGAATATTTCAAGAACATGTATTGTACAGAAAACGAGAGTATTAAAGCAATATCAACGGGAGTGTACTTGTAGACTAAACCATTTTACATCGATTTCAGAATTCGCTTACTCGAGTTTGTTTGTAACGAACTTGCCAATGAGTCGAATGCACCATTGTTATTGTATCACTGTGTTTGTGTTGACCTGTCGAAGTTTCCGGCTATTGAGACAATCGCCCAGACGTACATTCTAATTACAAGTAAATTGCAATGGTTCTAATCTAGAGAATACATTCGAAACAGAACATGAGCAGAGTTGCACTTTTGGTTAGCTGCTATGCAATCAACAGCTAAGCAGTAAAATAAAGTTTAAATTTAAGAGACTAAATTCAGAGTTAATCCAAATTTAAATTCTCCTTTAACGTCCTACATTTATATTCAACCAGAAAATTCCTATAAATTTCAGAAAGAACAAAAATTCAACGATCAAATTTGGTCAACATGATGAAAATCAGGTATTCGGAAAAATGTTTTCTGTGATTTCAAGAATTGCAATAATGTTATCAGTCATGTCTCATGAAAGAAAGAATATGATTTTTTATTTAGAAATATTTAAACTTGCAAAAAATTATTATTCTAAGAATATTTTTTGTAATTGAACTTATTCTTTCTGTCGCTCCTTACCAATTAAAAAAAATGATTGAATTTTAATGAATCATGGCTTATTTTTTCGATAAATATATTCCCTACAACTCTATTGTTTCCTATTTTGAAAATAAGTAAATAATCTTTGCGTATAGTTATTTGTTTAAAAAATGTTTTCTATTTAAAAAATGTTCTCTATGTCTGAATTTTTTCAACGATTTCGGCTATAGAAAAATTTACTTTCAAAATCGGAAACATTATTTGAATTAATGTTTTTTGTGTCTTAACATTTTTTAATTAGAAACTATGTTTTTTATTTGAAATGACATCATCAGTCATGTTATCTTGATTCCTAAAATCATAGAAAAACTATCTTTTTTAGAGATCTGATTTTTGGCACGGCAATTGCCTTAAATATCTTGATTCAAACTTTAAACAGCCGAAACAAAAAGAGGAAAGAAAACGTTTATTTCAACGATTTTTAGCTCTTCTTATGGCGACAAAAAAAAACTCATCCAATACAATTTCGATAATTTTTTTCACGCCTTTTCTATTGATCATAAATCTTTCAAGTAGAATTTGACTTTCAAAAATGAAAGTTAAGAACAAATATGAAGTTCTTTGAAAAAAAGTATCTTTTTTCTTCATTTTTCTTGAAAGAAGGCTTATGCTTTTATCTTCAATAGGATTGTGGTTGGGAAGTGGGATTTTTCTTCTTTGTTAATGAAATTAAGCGATAAATTATTTTTAAGAATATACTATCTGTTTTGGAGATTTTTTAATCTTTTAATAGCAACCAAAAAAATTCTGTCTACTACAATTTCGATAGGTTTTTTGACAGCCTTTTCATTAATCGTAACTATTAAAAAAAAATAAGTATTTGACCTCTCAAAATGAATGTCAGAAATAAATTTGACCTCCTCCCTCTGGACAAATATTTATCTAAATGACAAAATCTTCTTCCACATCCTACTCAATCCAAGTTAAATTCATAAAAAGAAAAAAGATAAAATAGAAAAATTCATGGAAACTTGTTGTTAAATTTAATCATTTATACTATCATAACCATTTTTCAATTTCTCTAAATCAATTTTTAAATTTATAAATAACTTTTTTTGTTTTTGATGCAAAACATTTCCATAAATTCTCTCTTACTCTCATTACTCCACTTCTTGAAATTTATGTGAAGGGTCTTTACCAAAAAAAATTATTGAATCTACCTGTATTTTGGATCAAATTCTGGAAATTACGTGGGTTTTAAAATTTTTTAACATAAATTGAATAGTTATCGAAATTTTACCAAAATCTGAAAAACAAGGGTATTAAATGAACTGGATTTTTGTACTTCTTCTTGATTATCTGACGTTTAACTATTATTTTACCTACTTTTAATTTGTTCAGTTCTAATTTCAATGTACTGCTCAATCAATTTTCATAGCTAATGATTAAAAAAAGAATATTTATAATAATATTCAAATTTTCTTGATTCAAAAACTCATGGGACGAACCTGTAGCCCTTTCAACTAAGTTTTTAGTTACTGCAATTTTGTTTTCAATAGGGTTAACCGAAAAAAATTTAACATTCTGTCTGAATATATTTGGGTAATTGCGAAAAAGTTGGCCATTCTACACAATGAGATTTGTGGGAAACAAAGACTGTGCAACCTGGCCAAAATATTTTTTTTATCAAATCTAATCCTAGAGAGTATCAAAGTATAAGACTAAATATGCATTTTTGCATTTTGAACAGAGAAAAAAAACACCTGTGGTGACATTATGCGGCATTCGGCCATAATTAAAAATAATCATATAAATGTCTTTTAAAAATGTACGCAGTGCAGATCAAAATCTTTGAAAATATTAGAAAATTTCGACTTAAGCATTTCAAAATATCATCTTATTTTGCAGTATGATAAATTAAAATAAAGCGTTTGGGACAGGTGCGTTGCGAGACATTCCGGATAGTTCTCTTATTTATAATTAATATTCAAAGAAAGTGTGAGAAATGGCTGATACTCAAAATGGTCATCTTTTTGGCAAAATCACTCATATAGTTTCCCTATACCAGTTAGTAATAATATTACCAACTGAAACTTAATGAATTATATGTCTAAAAAACTTAGTGTATTATTTCTTTCTATTCTACATTTAAATTGAAGTTTTGGAAAAAAGTGGTAAAGGCATCAATAACTGTTTGTAATATTTTGAAAGGAATATACAAAAAAGTATCTTCTGCATAACGAGGATAAAAAGGCAAATCAAAATCTAATTTTCACACGCAAAATTTTCTAGGAATTTTGTGGTTTAATGCAAATATTTTATATATTGACGCATACTTTCACTCCCCGGATACCTTCAAAGGAATCCCCTTCTTTCTTAGCTAAAATTGAATCGACTTTGAATCAGTTTCATCTTCTGTTACAGAACATAGTCGAAGATTTAAAGAGCGAATTGGGTGGAAAATTTGAAGACGTTATAGTGGCTTTGATGACACCGCCCGTGGATTTTTTGGCCAAGCAACTTCACAAAGCGATGTCTGGCATGGGGACCGAAGAAGAATCTCTGGTGGAAATTCTCTGTTCACGGGATAACCATGAAATTGGGGAAATTGTCGAAGCCTATGAAGCGCGTAAGTATAAAAATTCATCTTGCTGATAAACATATTGAATTACTTGAAATTATAAGAGGAATTACAGTCAGTCCCCTGTTCTCCTTTCCCGCCATATTTTTGTCAAAATTCCATATAATCCCTATATTTGAGAATTTTCGACATTTTTCTCCTTTTTTCCTACTTTTTTTTGAGCTGCGATTAATTATTACAAACGGAAATTTATGATATTTAAAAATGCGCGCCACAATTTATACTTGTGCGAGTATGAGCAATGATCAATTGAACATGTATAATTTTTGATTAAGAGAATGTTAAAACAAAATTACAAATATACGCTCTATTACCTACAATTTTTAATTCATAAAATTATAAAAAGTGTGAAGATGTTTTATCAATTGTGACCCTAAAACCGAAAAACTGGTAGAAATGTCTCAATTTTTATTTGTCATTTTATATCTTTTTATATTTATTTTTATATATAATCGGCAATGTCCGATTCACTGTGTAACAACATATTTTAAATCATTTTTCGGGTTTCTTAAAGTTTTGTATTCCTGGCCATTCTGAATAGTATTATTTAGGATATGCGTTTTATCAGATCTTTTAATGATGATATTTTAAGGAAACAATAAATTTTGATTGACTTGAAATTGTTTTTACAGAAATCATTCCTTTAATGCTTTCAAAATTTTCGAAAGACATTCGACTTGAGAATTCAGTAATAAATTGGTTTAACCTATCCAAGTTTTAAGGATTTTGCAAAAAATTATGAAAGTGAATTAATTGCGGTAGAAGGCTATGTTTCTGTATTCATTGTGTAAACAATCCACAAAGTGCAATGCACTAAAAAATTATTTTCTAAAACTTTTCTGTAATAATTTTTCCATTTTCGAAAAATATTTGACATGAAAATCCAGTGATTTATTCGTTCTTTCAATTAAAAATATGAAAAATGAAAATCCGACATGATTGAATGATCAGTGTCGCGAAAGAGAGACAAAAATATATTTCACACTTAATTAATATACTTCTGTTCTCATAAAAGTCTTGGGTAATATGGTAAATCATTATTTTTCTCAACTTCATCCTTCTAGTGGCAATTTTTACTTAAATACCTATAATTTGTCATAAAAAACAATCAATATATGTAAATAATATCAAATAATTTGAGTTTCATAGATTCATAATTGAAATACACTGACAAATTACAAACGTTTATAATTGAACGATTTCTGATTGAATATTTAAAAAAATTAAGCTTTTTAATGCAATAGAAATTTTTGATGAATTTTTAAAAATCAAATTATTTAAAATTGAAGCGGTCAAAATTATATGGCTTTTCAAATTATTCAGAATTGAACCATTTCGAATTAAAAGTACAAATAGTTCATGATTTCGTAGATAATCGCGAATATTTTAAATTTCCGATTGCTAAATTTTCAATTTAAAATTTTACTATTCACATTGCTCTATTTTGTAAATTTTTCATTCGTAACTGAAATTGTTAAATTTTGTAAAGTATACATTACAATTTGACAATTATTAACTTTAAACGATTTAAAGTAAAATAATTCAAATTTGAAGGATTTTAGTTCATATGCGAAAAGCTTTAATTCCACAATTCTAATTTAAAAAGTGTTTAGTTTTGAACAAATTTTAGAATCGTTCAATTTAAAAAGTTTCTAATATTTGAAGTGTCATTTTCAACGTTTTTCAGGATATGTAGGTGGATCTGCAAGATTTACAGTTTAAAATTCTTCAATTTTTATTGATTTAGAAGGGGGAAAATTTTGGTTTTTATTCATTTTTCCTGACTCGGAAGAGGGAGTTTCTTTCATTTTTTTAGCAGAAGAGGGAGGTTTTTCATTTTTAAATTTTCAGTAAGTTCTGTTTTTTTTTACATTTTCCTTAAGGTGAAAGGAGGAATATTTTTTTCGGAACTAGCGCAGAAAATTTTTTCTCTTCAACATTTTAATTGAGTTGAAAAATAGGAAATTTTGGTTTTTAATTTTCTTTCTAAATTGGAAGATGTAACTTTTTGATTTTTCATTTTTCGAGTTTAGAATAGTTCCACTTTGACTGATCTAAATTGTAGTTTAATGTTGTTCAAATTCGAATTTAGTTTACTTCAAACTTGAAAATTTCCAGCTTTAAAAGATCGAATTTTTCCATTTTAATGACCCGCGAATACGTTTGCTAACCGGGAAAAAATCGGGAAATGACCGAGACGTTTCTTATTGCATTTTAGCGGCAACTGAATGGATGAAATCGAGAAAAGCCGTAATTCTATAGTATTACGAAGTATTTAATTTTATTCATAAATTTTTGTACATCACGCTGTCATTTTTGAAATGAAAAAAATCCCTTTTTGGAAAAAAAATCCCCCTATTTTCCCTACAATTGAACTGCTAAGCGACTGTGATCCCTGTAATAATAAAATATATATTATCATTCAGATGGAGAAAAAAAGAAAAGAAACCAATTAGAAGTTCACTTAAACCTCATATTTAAAAGTTACATACATAATTAGCGTTTGCTCTTGAAAAATAATGAACTTTATAGTTCAACGCATATTCGAGAGATTAAACAAACTTTTGAAAACATCGTAAAAAACTGAAGTAGTTTTCTCATTATAATGTTTCGTAATTGATGTTCTTATATTATAATACCGTACTAACAAGGCTGGAAACTTTTACACTGTTTTGGATTTCCAACACTCTTTTCAATCGCTAATCCTCTTTTAAATTTCAATGGAAGATAACAATTTTTAAATATTCTCTGAGTCGTCAAAATTAATTACCTTCATACTTTGTTATAAATGGTTTTAAAATTTAAGAAATTAGATCCAGAATGTACCAAAATTTCAATTCCTATTTAGCGTCCAGCATTCAAATGAATATACAAAATTCTTTGAAATTGAAAAACCAAGAATCCAAATTTAAGAAACCAAAAAAAAAGAAAAGAAAAGGAAGGCAACCTCTAAATCTTTTTCCTCCTTTTCTTCTCTCCTCTTTTTTTACTTTTATTTTTTCAAATCACAATCAAAAAACATTTTTTAAAAATTTACCGATGTTTCGGCATCCATTCAACACTCTATTCAAGACTATAAAAACAAATGAAAAATAATAAAATAGAAACAAATTCTCTCCCATGACTTTTGCTGCGTCTTACTTTTTCAGATCTTATTTAAGTCGTTGCCGTGGCACCTTCGTGTAATTTTGTTTTTTTGACACCTCAATTCAAGTCCTTTTTGACTAAAAAATGCTGCGTATCAATTAGTTTTGGATCATTATCCACTCAAAATGAGCCCAGGTTATTTCTGTTTGATAATATTCCGGTTGAGCGAAAATGTCAATTCCACCTAGTGTGACTTGAACATCAAGGTGGAGTTGGAATTCGAATTTTCCTATTTTCGCATGTCAATTACTATGGATCTGAAAACTAATTTTTCTTTCTTTCCAAAAAGGTTTCTTTAGATTTATCCAGTTCCAACTCTCCCTTCTGGAAGATCTACGACATCCTAGGACCAACAGCGAGTGTTTTAGAGAATTTCGAATTTTGGGGTCGGAGAAAAAATCTAATTTTCCTATATTGTCCTATAAGTCACTATTGTCGCCTGCCGATTATACTGCTGGGCCGGTTACGCATACACGCCTGACCAGAGCGGCTCGCACCACTGAGTGCACACGGCACCACACCGGGCAGGCAGTGGTCAACGCCGTTATGGTCAGCCACAGGCCTACTTCCAGCGTCCGCGTGACGCCGGAAAGTTGAGTTTCGCCGCTCGGGTTAGTCGAGTCCGCATCGCGACCGTTAACAACTGAAAGAGCACGCTACCTCCTACGAGTCCAATCGAGGACGAGGAACTGATCCGTCATCGACCCGTAAAATCGAGTTCTTTTAGGACCGGCTACAGGAGTCGAGGACGGACCTGAAGGTTCTCCCAGTCTGCAAATGATAGAAGTGTCTTTTTTTCTTTTGAACCCACCTCCAAACGTGAATCTGCAAGTGAATCCAGACAGGGCTCCCCACTCCTCTAAAGGAGTACGTAAGTGGCGAATGGAAAGACCCTGCCACTGAAAAGATATTCGAGATCCTCAAGGTGCTTGGAATGGCTCGGTTGTTTCTTTGGACCATATTACGTCTACGCGGGTGGATTTTTCAATGTAATATTTTTACAACCTGATCAAAGGGCAATAATCTGTAAGTATGCAGAAAGCTTTTTCTGGAAGACGTTTTTTTTTTTTTGTTGAAGATGAAGTATTTTTTTGCGCTTTCAAGCGGCAACAAAGAGGCAAGTCATTCCGGGGTCATTGTAGCGCTGCAAGGGATAGAAATGGCTTGCCGCTGTTTGCCGTTTGCAGACGCAAAAAATGTTTCATCTTTGATTGAAAAAAAAAAAATTTTTCGGAAAAAGCTCCCTGTATACTTACAGATTACTTTTTTTAGATTAGGTGCCAAAAATATTACATTAAACAATTCACTCGTGTAGACTTATGTGGTCCAAATAAACAACCGAGTCATTTCATGCACCTTAAGGACTGACTGGCTCCCAGGGCGATGCGATTTCATTCTGCTCGTCCTTGCTCCCAACACTAGGATCCGGTAGTCTGAATAAGGACCTGCACTCGTCGTCGAACCCTTTGAAGTCTCTTCACTCGGAGTCCTTGTGAGGAAGGGATCCAAGAAAGACACCTTGAGCCCTTATCAGGAGCGGATCTTCTCGTGACCGTACTTCCTCGTGTCCGTACTTCCTCGTGTCCGTACTCCCTCGTGTCCGTACCAGGACACGGTTATCACGAGTCCACGACCTGGACCTACGAGGACAGCGACAAAAATCCGCGATTCTTTCCATTATATGTTTACTCCCCGAAAACGAGCCTCTATGAGTCTAGAGCCTCAACTTGTCTGTTTTGTTGGAGACAACACTATGGATCAGAAAATTATTTTTTTCTCCATTTAAGAGGTGTTTCTTTATACTTAGCTAGTTTCTGCTCCGACTTCTAGAAGATTTACAACTTCCTACGATCAAAAGAAAATGTTTTTAAACATTTTGAATTTTGAGGTGGGAAAAAAATCCAATTTTCCTATATTGGGCTATAAATCTCTATGGCTCAGGAAATTGTTCCTTCCGGAAGATTTACAGCTCCCTAGGACCAACAGGCAATGTTTTAGAAAACTTTGAAGTTCGGCGCGGGAGAAAAAATTCAAATTTTCCTATATTGCGTTAGAATTTTCTATGGCTCTTGAAATTTATATTTTTTCCATTCTAAAAGTGTCTCTTTAGAATTATATACTTCGTCCTCACCTTTCTGAAAGATTTATGACTTCCTAGAACCAGCAGGGAATATTTGACAAACTTTGAATTTCGGCGTAGGAGAAAAAAATGCAAACTTTCCTATATTGCATTGAAAATTTCTACGGCTGTTGAAATTAATTTTTTTTCTTTAGAAAAATGTTTCGTCAGATTCACCTTGTACCCCTCCTACTTCTGGAAAATTTACAACTTCCTAGGATCAACAGGAAATATCAGAAAAAATTTGGGTGTTCTGGTTGAGCGAACATGTGAGCTTCGCCTAGGGAGGCCTAAAAATCAGCAGAACTTTTTCCTTGATCATTTTCTTTCTTTCTAAACGGTTTCTTTTCATTCTACATAGTCACTTTTCTGGTAGTTGGGTAGAAGTGTAATGTCCTAGGATCGACGAGAAATGTTTTAGAAATGCTTGAATTTAGGATGACGTGAAAATGTGAATTTCATCAAGGAAGGCCTATAAATTAATAGAACTTTCTACCTAATTATTTTTTTCTTCGTAAAGGGTTTCTTTGGATTATACCAAGTAAATTTCCCGAAGGTAGATGATTTTCAACATCCTAGGATCAACAAGACATATTTTAGAAAACTTTGAAGTTCGGGTAAAGTGAAAACGGGAATTTCACTAAGAGTGATCTATAAATCAGTAGAACTTTTTTCTTAATCATATTTTTTCGTTCTATTAGGTTCCTCTTCAGATTCCACATATCACCTTTTCTGCTTGATTGATTTCCAACTTCCTAGGATGAACAGGAAATGCAGGTTTACAAAATTCAGAATTTACAACTTCCTGGGACCAGTAGGGATTTTTTAAAAAACTGAATTTGAGGGTGAGGTGGAAATTTCAATTTTTCTATATTTGCCTGTATTGTAATAACACTGACAGATCTCAAATGTCAAAAGTATAGTTTTTAACCACGAATTTTATCAATCAGTATTAAACAAAAGCATTTAAAAACCAGTAGAGACAGTGCAACTTCAAGTTGAATGGACGGAAGGACAACATTAGGAAGTCACGTAGTTTATTTTCAAATTGCCTAGGAATGGGTATTGAATGAACACTGAAAGGTTGGTAGATTTTTGGAAAATGTTTTTTGACTGTTATTTAAACAAATGAAAAAAATACGAGAGATTAAAAGAAGAAAGGGGAACTGGAGTTTTCCTTCTTTTTCCCTTTTCTTTTATTCTAATTTTTCAAATTTGAATTAAGAAATCTAAAAGTGTGTTGTCCAAATTTGGTTGTCGGATTCTTGGTTTTTATAATTTTCAAGAACTTCGTATTTATAAGTGATATGTACACTGTACAATTCGGCACAAATATTGAATAGTCAACTGAATGAAATGAAAAATACTTTTTAACTTTCCACAAGAGTCTTATTGTTAATCAAAAAAGACTCATTAAATTAATATTCTATGCTTTCAAAAAGAATTTTATTAATAATTTCAATTTATAAACCTTAATTTCAAAAAACCTTCAACTTTGAGGAGAACAAGGAAAAGTCTACTTTGCACGTACCTTCACAGCAGTAGGATATCCTGGGATATCCCGTTTGATCCCATTTATGTCCTAGATTATCCCAGGGATAATCAGTCGGGATATCCTGCAAGGCTGAAATTTGGATTTCCCAGGGATATCTCAGGATGTCTTTGGGACGATTCTGGGACATCTAAAATGTCCCACGCGGGGTATATGAAAAATTGCAATATCCTACGTGGGACATTTGGATATCCCAGAAATGTCCCAAGGATATTCCGGTATATCTTATAGGTATCCCTAGGATATCTAAACTTTAGCCTTGTAGAATATCCTGACAGGTTATCCCTGGGATGACCCGGTACATAAATTGGATGAAGTGGAATATCCCATTAATGTGAGGGTAGTTATTGAAGAATTGAGACAGTTTTTCTGCACCTTCTCTTTAGAAAACTTCTAGTATTTCGCTTAAACGGAAATATTTTAGTATAATTCTTTTAGTGTGA
>JAUMHM010000005.1:6971638-6986087 GCA_032362435.1 Melikaiella ostensackeni
ACACTATTTGATACTTTTTGAGCAATGAGACTATTTTGCTACTATTTTAAAGAAAACGACACTAAAGACACCATTTTCTCACAATTGTCCTCCAATGCTACTATTTCTTCTCTTTACCTTGAGGAGATGGAAAAAGAGAGAACAGCTCAAAGATGCAGACATCCATAATTTATCTAAAGAAATTGAAACAGAGAGGAGAAAAGTGGTTGGTGACCTGATCATAGAAAGTAGTTCCAACATCTTCAGATGTTGCGAAATCTGTATCTTCTGTTGGAAATCAGTATAAGAAAAGAAAAGGAAAAATTTCCAATGACGACGTACAAAATAAACTCAAAAAAATGAGCTCGATTATCACAAAAACGAGAAAGAATTCTCCCGAGAAATTAAACGGCAATGATAAACAAAGAACGAACAACAAGGATGAACAAGGCACAAACAATAAGGATAAACAAGGAATAAGCAACAAGTACGGAGGAGGAATAAGCAATGAGGATGAACAAGGAACAAACAATAAGGATGAACAAAGAATAAACAACAAGAGTGGAGAAAGAATAAACAACAAGGATAAACTAGAAGCCAACTAAAAGGATTACCATAAAGAAAACATTTAAGAAAATCAAATACTCAAGCCAGCTACAAAAAGAAGCAGATCCGGTAAAGACTGCATTTTGAAAAAGGCTAAAAGAAAATGTTTTGGCATAGAAAAAAGAAAAAATGATTGATTTTTCTTCAAATACGGAATAGAGTCTGGATTCTAACGAAGGATTCAAACGCAGTCTATTCACTGAATACGTATATACTCAAAATAATACTGAAAGAATCACACGGCAGAAGCTGACAATGGAAGAACTCTTATTAATTTTTTTATTAGTTGATTTATGCTAATTATTCATCGAATATACTTTAAAAATTTCAGTTTATCAAAAACATTGTTCATGTTTACAGCACACCTCCTTCTATTCTTCATTTCTATTTATGTATGAGTTCAATACTTGATAAAATCTATGAAACTATTTTGACACTATTTTTTGAAATTTGTGACATTACTGACGCTATTTTTGATCTTCCAAGTGAACCCGAGGCCTAAAAATGCACAGAAAACTCTTATTTTTACTCTAAAACTTTTTTCTACGATTTTTATTAAGCTAAATGTCTGATCCGCACATGATCTCCCTGCCATAAGTCCACATTGGACTTTAGTTTCCTAAAAGTAAATTCCTTAATTATTTAAAATCACGCGAAGCGCTGGCCAGGGAAGATTGACAGGTTGTTTTTTTTCAAATATCGGAAATTTCACATCGAGATTCAGAATTCAAGCGATTTTTCGAACCCCTCGAGCGTATACGATATCACGTGCTTCTTATCGCAAACAAAGACTGCATATAGCCTGTGTGCGGCGCAGGGAGTGAAAACTCAAGCCACTCGGGTATGTAACGTGCATACTTGTTGAAGTATTCAGCTAGTTTTATCCTTCCTTTTGCAACGTGAACTATCGGGCATAATAAATAGCTGTGATGCAGGAAAAGATTTGAATTCTTAGCGAAATCTCTTCCAACCTAGAAAAGAATGATTCTCATTATTTCAGCTATCCTGGTTTAGAAAATGGTTGACTGACTGTAGAAAAATGTATCGAGATGTGAGATTAATATATGTCGTAGGTTATTATAAAAATTAAAGTTGTGACTAAAAACCTAGAAAATTAGCTGAATGCGGGAGTTTAGAAAAATCTTCTATTCAAGTGTTACCTTCTCTTTAAATTCCTGATTCAGGTGTTACATTTTCTTTAAATTCCTAGGTTATTCAGAAATTTAGAACACTTTCAGGTCACTTCTCTGGAAACCTAGGGAATTAGCTAAATGCGGAGTGTAGGAAAATCTCCCATTCAGGTGTTACTTTTTCTTTGAATTCCTGCTTATTTACGAATCAAAAACACTTTCAGGTCATTTCTGAAAAATCCGAGGGAATCAGCTAAATACGGAAGTTTAGGAAAATCTACCATTCGGGTGAATTACAAAGGAATTCAACAGTTTTCAAGGGCCTGGGTTCGACTCCGGTCCAGAGCCAATTTTAACACACTATCGATTATTTGCAGGTCTTCCAATTTCAGAAATATAGCAGGGGATAACCAGGCACCCCGTTATACTGTGCCTATGATTATTTAATGTTATTAAACTTAGTTTTTATAAATGCCCAAATATGGGCAGAATACGTGAGCAGAAACAATATGAGAATAAGAACTTTATTCGACAAGCGTCTCTTTCTGAATGTAATATATTAACTTTAACTTCAACGGGCCACCTGGAAGAATCTACTGCAGATTACGCGTTTAAGGGTCTAATTGAATTGGCGCTCTGCCAAAGTGCGAGAAGACAATACCTTGTGAAACTTAGTCTTATAACTCCTCGTGGCATCCGCCCTTCAACAGTCGAACAAGTAATAAAGTATCTTTTTTGAAGATAAATCCTATGAACACTTGTAAAAATGTTGAAAAAATATAAAATTTTAATTTTCTAGTGTGCTAGGTGCTACAATTTTTTAACCAGAAATTTAGTATTTCAGTGTATTCGAATATTTTTAAATTTCGAAGAGTTTACACTAAATGAATGAAGTGTACTAAAATATTAAACTTTTTAACAACTCGACACTTATTCCTTTATGAAATAGATAGAAATATGTATTTAAGAGGGTTTTTTTTAGCGATTAATGTATTATTGTCATTTATAATGCCAGGGATAGCTAAACGGCGCACGGAAGAAGAAGTTTGGAAAGTAGTAAATAGAGAAGAAAAAAGGAAAAGAGTTATTCAGGAGACTTAAATGTTTGAATGGAAGAAATATTTTATGGAATGGTTAGGAGGAGTGAAAAAGAGAATAACAAAAGGAGAGAATGAGGGAAGGGAAGAGGACAAAGAAGAGGATATCACAAAGAAAGAAATAGTGACGCCGATGAGGTCAATGCAAGATGGAAAAGTAGCAGGTATAGATGGAATCCTGAATGAAGTTAGGAAAGATGGGGGGAAGGAATTGAACAACTGGGTCTGGATAATGTGCAACAAGGTATGGAGAGAGGAGGGTCGGCAGAAAATATGGAAAGAAGGAATAGTGGTACCAATAGTCAAAAAAGAACATTCAAAAAGAACAGCAATTGCATTTTTTTTATTTTCCAGCAATTTTGCAGGAGAGCACAACTTCAAATAAACAAATTCCTAATTTTTTCAGAACATAAATTGTCGCATGTTGTCACATCTATGAAATGATTAGTAAATTCATTCAGAAAGTGCCTTGAAATCTCATTATATATTCCATAATCAACAAAAGGTCAATCATATCTTAACGTTAATTGAAAATTAATTAATTAATTTAAAGCTTTATAATTTCAGAAGTTTCATAGATTGGATTTCACGTTCAAGATTATTGGGTTGGGGGGGGGGTAACGTTGATGCCGAAATTATATAAGATATATATGATTATACTATCAGAAAGGTCAAAGAGAGAAGTAGAGGGAAGATAGGTAATTTCACCCAATTAATCCCACCGAATTGAAAAAAAGATGATATTTATATGCTAAATTATATTATAAATAGAAGGACCAAAAAAGGTAATGGGGGCATAACAGCAATGTTTGTGAATTTGAAGGCGGCGTTTGACTCACTGGAAAAGGAAGAGATAGATAAAGCTATGGGGAAAAAGAGGAAAAGGGAAGGATTAAGGAGAAGATTAGCAGAGATCTTTAAAGTAGATAAGAGAGGATAGGTGATTCAAGATGCAGTAAATGATATAAGGTGATAAAAATAGAATTATTACCAGAATATCTAGAAAGAGGATGGAAGAGAGGAGATGGATAAGAATAGCTAGATGAAGACTGGGAAATTAAGTGAAAAAAACAGTGTATTGGGAGAAGGATGAGAAGAGTGAATGTAGAGTGTTGTGAATGGATAGAGGAAACGTGGGACATGTATGGGACGGTTGTACGAGAAAAAAGGAGGAAGAGGTAATGAAACAGATATGAGGATTAGGAAAAAGAAGATTTAAGAACGATTAAAATAGGCGAATGAGATTGTTTGATACGCTAACATGGCCGGTATTAGGCTATGTAGCAAAGATATGGGAATGAAAGGAGAGCAAAGACATGGAAAGGTTGCAAGAAGGATGTATTAGATGGACATTAGGGGTATGGAGAACACCGGGTTATATGGTGAAACAATAGGTTCAGAGGGTTAAAATGAGAGCAAGGGTGGGAAAGAGGGTGTGAAAGTTTGGAAAGAAATCAAAGGAGAGTATGTGAGGAGTAGTTGGCGATAAAGTGTTAAAAAAAGGTGGATGAAAGAGGAAACAGAATAATCGAATCAACGCGATGGAAAGAAGAAAGAAAAGAGCTTTTTAGAGATCGAAGGATAGGACAAGAAAGAAATATACACTATGAGGAATTGAAAGAAAGAGTGTGAGAAAGACAGGCAACAGGTAGATAGAGGAGGATAGGGAATTCAAGTTGCAATAAATGGTATAAGGTGATAAAATTAGAAGAATTGCCAAAATATCTAGAAAGAGGATGGAAGGAAGGAGCTGGATAAGAATAGATGGATGGAGACTGAGAAACGGAGTAAAAGAATCAATGTATTGGGAGAAGGATGAGAAGAGAAAATGTAGAGTGTGTGAATGGATAGAAGAAACATAGGAGCATGTATGGGATGGTCGTATGAGAAGAAAGGAGGATGGGGTAATGAAACAGATATGGGAAATAGAAAAAAATTATTTGAAAACGATTAAAATAGGCGAATGAGGTTGGTTGATACGCTTACATGGCCGGTATCAAGCTATGGCTCAGAGATATGGGGATGAAAGAAGAGGAAAGAAATAGAAAGGTTGCAAGAGAGATATATTAGATAGATATTAGGGGTATGGAGAACACCAGGTTATATGGTAAGAGAACAGGCTCATAGGGATAAAATAAGCACAAGGGTGGGGAAAAGTGTGTGGATACTTGGAAAAAAATTAAGTGAGGGAATGCGAGGGGTAGTTAGTGATAAAGTGTTACAAAGAGATGGAGGAAAGAGGAAACAGAGCCGTAGAATGAACGCTTAGGGAAGAAGAAAGAAGAGAGCTTTTTACAACTCGAGGGGTAGGAGAGAATGTTAAGAAAATAATTCACTTAATAAGTTTTAAACTGTTCCTCTAGAAATGTTTTTTGTCTCTCCTCTGAAATTTGGTTGATTGGACTGAGCAACGTTCAGCATTCCCCGCCGATTGGACTGGTTTTGAATTATTCCATCCGAAAAATGTCCCTCTGAAACAAGACAAATTGAAAAATTTTTTCTCATTCAAGTGGTGGATTTATAAATTGCAGTGACAGAGTACACGCGGTGTTCTGGCACCCGGTTTGTCCAATGTATCTCGAGACACGCTAGTCACTGAAAGAATGCAGCCACGCGCAGAATACAAATTCTCCGTTGGATTGTGCAAGTTGCGAAGATTATTTAGGTCGTCGTGAAATATGCAGTCGAGAATGGGGCGAATAAATTTTGGCGATGGCGCGCCCTGCTCGATATTGCCATCGTTGTACGGTCCTGTTCGCGGAAGATATCTGACTCAACATTTACACCGTTAAAATGAATCCGAGCTGACGACTTGAAATGAAATGCAAGGACTCAAAATTATTGATGTGATTATTATTATTATTGTTGTTGGGGTTGAGACCATAAGGAGCCTCTGACGCTTAAGTGATCCCGTTGCGTCCCATTGTAGGTCTGACCCCAAAGCCCTCTCCATACGGAGAGGATCGCAGCCACGCCCTTGGCCAATATGTCTAACTCACTGATGCAGTTACTACCCGTGAGTGCCAGACGCTTTCCCATATTAATGTGTTACTGATAATAAAATAATTATATTACAAAAAGAGGAAAGGGGAATTTTCAGGGTTTTTGAACATTCAGGGTATCTAGCGATTCTTAGCAACAACACTCAGGGTCTTTTCCAGGGTTTCCAGGTTAAGAAGTTGAGTTTTTTCAGATCGCTTTGATTGTACATCAAATAAAAGAATAACCGTTTACTATACATTTAAAAAAAGATCAATTGCATTTTTCTTATTTTCCAGCAATTTTTCAGGAGAGCAAAAACATAAATAAACAAACTCTTAATTTTTTCAGAACATAAGTTGTCGCATGTTGTCGCATCTATGGAATGATTAGTAAATTTATTCAGAAAGTGCCTTGAAATATCATTATATATTCCATAATCAACAAAAGGTCAATTGTGTCTTAATTATTTATAAAATTGTTGAACAGCGAGATTTGTTCTTCTAAACGAGATGAATCTTTTATAATAGACTAAAAGATTTAAATTACTCTTCGCATTTTAATAAAATAAATTTTGATTTTCGAAAAATAAAATGATAATTAAAATTCAAGATACTCTTGAAAAATTCAAGAATTCCAGGTTTTCAATGATTTCAAGGTCGCTAGACACCCTGACAATAATCTAACCGCTATTTTGCGTTTTTAAAGAATTTTGAATATCTAGGATCCACACTTAGTGATTGAACGTTTCTAGCGATATTTTAGACGATTTCGGTAAAGGTGTAAGGAATATTCCTTATTTATGTCAAATTTTTCCAGAATTAGGGAAAGTTACCTCAATTTTTCGTGAAAAACACTTTTACGCCAAGAAGCATTCTTCTTTTAAAAATATTCTCTTCTTCCTGTTTCAGTTTATAATCGTCCCTTAGCTGAACACTTATGCAGTGAAACTTCTGGAGATTTCAGAAGACTACTTACCCTTATTGTCACGGTAAGTGTTATATCTTTTTATCGTTGTAAAAGAGAAATTATTAATAATGTCTGCATTGCTCTTTCTGTATATGTTATATTTTTAAATATATAATTGTTAATATATTTATCATTAAAGTAAGCTTTCGATTATTGAAATCTTTTGTATTACGACCTACCGAGATTTTTACGTTCTTTTATTTTCTTTTTAGAAAAATTTTTTGTAATTTATTTACTGAATTCATCTTCTCTACTTTAATGATAACCATAAGACACTTTTTATAATAATATTTTCGAAACTCGTCTTTCATCACTGCTATCTGATGCATAATGCTTGCTCTTATTATTTTCATTATGCTCATTATACTCCTTAGATTATCGACGATAATAAGGAAAGTGTAATGAAGTAATAAAAATGGTGAGAAGGTAAAAATCTCGTCATGTCGTTCTTTGAAAACAATTAATGATAATAAGCTAATTTCCATTGAAATCTATTATTATTTCTGGTCAGGTAATTTTATATAAAAAATAAACTACCGTCGGAAATTATCTACACGGCTAGCGCGAGCTGTACTAAAAATCACTGATGACTCCGAAACATGATAACTCGGTCGAGAGTAAAGCCAGAAATAAAAAAAGACAGAAAGTTTATGAAATGCCACGTCGAATGACCCCTAGTAGATGAATTTTTGACTTTTCAAAGAAAATATATCACGTGAGAAGTTTTTTTAAAAAAATCCAGAATATCTCGATTTTCGTACCGCGACTTAAACTCTCGTCATGACCCAAGATCGTTGTAGAAAAAATTTGAAATTTGCAGGACGCTATCACTTAAACTTTATCTTTAATTTGAGCCAACAAAACTTCAAAAATCTTCACGTGTTCCCGAGATATGACTAAAAATGTCCAAGCATGTCTGCGTCGAGTTTCAGTCGGCGATCATCGCTGTCGGCCGCGAGAGTGGTGATCGCCGAAAATTTCTCGGATTTTGTACTTCAAATTCAACTTGTGATATGACTCAGGAAAAGTGTGGCAAAAATCTGATATTTACAGGACGTAGTTTTTGAAATCTTCTCTTTAAATTAGGCCAATAAAGGTTAAAAAATCTCAACGGGTTTCCAGAATATGACTAAAAACGTCCATGCATTTCTGCGTCGAGTTTCAGTCGGCAATCACCGCTCTCGGCCGCGAGAGTGATGATCACTGAGAATTTCTCGGATTTTGTACTTCAAATTCATTTCGTGCTGTGCCTCAGGAAAGCTGTGGCAGAAATCTGAAATTTACAGGACGTAATTTTTGAAATCTTATCTTCAATCTAAGCCAATAAAAGTTCAAGAAAACTCCACCGTTTCCCGAGATATGACTAAAAACGTCCAAGCATGTCTGCGTCGAGTTTCAGTCGGCAATCACCGCTCTCGACCGTGAAAGTAATGATCGCCGAGAATTTCTCGGATTTTGTACTTCGAATTCATTTCGTGCTGTGTCTCAGGAAAGCCGTGGCAGAAATCTGAAATTTACAGGACGTAATTTTTGAAATCTTATCTTCTATCTAAGCCAATAAAAGTTCAAGAAAACTCCACCGTTTCCCGAGATATGACTAAAAATATCCAAGCATGTCTGAGTCAAATTTCAGTCGGCAGTCACCGCTGTCGGATGCGAGAGTGGTGCTCGCCGAAAATTTCTCAGATTTTGTACTTCAAATTCAAGTCGTGCTATGTCCTAGGAAAATTGGGGCAAAAATCTCAAATTTACAGGTCGAAATTTCCGAAACCTTATTTTTAGTTGAAGCTAATAGAAGTTCGAAAACCTTAACGGGTTCCCGAGATATGACTAAAAATGTCCAAGCATTTCTGCGTCGAGTTTCTGTCGGCAGTCACCGCTGTCGGCCGCGAAAATGGTGATTGCCGAGAATTTCTCGAATATTGTACGTCAAATTCAACTCGTGCTGTGTCTTTGGAAAGTTGTGGCAAGTATCTAAAATTTACAGGTCGAAATTTCCGAAATCTTATTTTTAATTGCAGATAATAGAAGTTCAAAAACCTTAACGGGTTCCCGAGATATGACTAAAAATGTCCAAGCATGTCTGCGTCGAGTTTCAGTCGGCAATCACCGCTCTCGGCCGCGAGAGTGGTGATCGCCGAGAATTTTTCGGATTGTTTATTTCAAATTTAACTCGTGCTATAGTATGTCTTAGGAAAGTTGCGGCAAAAATCTGAAATTTGCAGGACGTAGTTTTTGAAATCTTGTTTTTAATTTAAACCAGTAAGTGTTAAAAAATCTTAATGGGTTCCCGAAACATGACTAAAAACGTCCAAGCATGTCTGCGTCGAGTTTCAGTCTGCAATCACCGCTATCGGCCGCGAGAGTGGTGATTGCCGAGAATTTCTCGGATATTTTACGTCAAATTCAACTCGTGCTATGTCTTACGAAATTTGACGCAAAAATCTGAAATTTACAAGACGTAATTTTTGAAATCTTGCCTTAATTTAAGCGAATAAAGATTCAAAAACCTTGACGGGTTCTCGAGGTATGACTAGAAATGTCCAAGCATGTCTGCATCGAGTTTCAGTCGGCTTAAGACGCGGTTGGCCGGCCTCGCTGCGCAGACCCGCTTGGACATTTTGAGTCATTTTTTTCAAACTTCTCACGTGATAAAAGCTCTTCAGAAAGTCAAAAATATCTTAACTAGAGGTCATTCGACACAAAATTTCATAAGCTTTGTAACCGTCTTTTTTTTATGTCTAGCTTCACTTCCGACCGAGTTATCATGCTTCAAAGTCATCAGTGATTTTCAGTACGACTTGCGCTAACCACGTAGATAATTTCCAACGGCAGTGTATTTATGTATTAAAATTCTATACATTTATAGCTGATGAACCATATGACTGTCCTTTATAAAAATATAATAAATAATAGTACTATTATTTTTCATTTTAAGACGGGTGCTTGAAAAAAAGTATAACATTTTAACAGTATATTAGCTAACAAGTTCCATTAGCCTAATTGTATTAAATTTACCTCAAGTGTATTAGATCTCCAACCTGATCTGGACTCCGAGTAATTTATTTACTTCTTTTTCCTCCAAGCATTGTATAAAGTGATTCAGAGAAAAGCCACAGACCGTTAGTTTCTCTTTCTTTTTCTGAACTTTTAAATCCTTTAAAGCCTATGGTTTCCTTCACTATACCTCAAAAGCATCCACTTTTTTCAGGTCAATATTTTTTCCATACACAAGAGCTAAACAATAATGAAAATCAACATTTTTGTGTAAATTAATATTATTATAGTCATAAAAAGAACTTTCGGATGTACTTATTCTTGATTCGACGTCTGGGAAACAATAAATTGGTATTTATGAAGAAAACCTCATTTTTGTTCTACTTTCATTTCATTTAGAATTTTGTACAATAACGCTTCTGAATCGGAGAGACTCCCTCAGGGAGCTTCCATTTATCACGTAAGGTTTTTGGGCTGTCTACATTACTTCTCATACATTATACACATCATATCATTATTTGTTTCATTTCTTTTTCATTATGTAATGTTTCATATCACATGAAATCTCGTGGAGTCTCTGGAAATCCTTGCAAACCTTTAAAATCCCGTAAAATCTTTTGAAAATGTTGTTAATTTCTTTAAATTATTCAAATCATGCGAAAATTCCTTTTAATCCCTTGAGTTCCATGAATATCGTACATTATCTCTGAAAATCCCTTTGAAACGATTAAGTTCCTTGGAAATCTCTCGAAATCCTATAAAAATATGGAAATCCCTGAAAGTTCTTCGAGATTCCGAAAAATCTTTTGTAATCCTTGAAATCGCTTGGAAACTTCAATATCCCATAAAAATCTCGTATAATTCTTTAAAATCCGTGAAAATTCCTTCAAATCTCTAGGAATTGGTAAAACTC
Organism: Melikaiella ostensackeni; assembly: GCA_032362435.1. NCBI lineage: Eukaryota > Metazoa > Arthropoda > Insecta > Hymenoptera > Cynipidae > Melikaiella > Melikaiella ostensackeni. The sequence continues at coordinate 6,982,309 of JAUMHM010000005.1, forward strand.
GCTTGAAATCTATAAAGTCCCTTTAAAATACATTGAAATCTTCAAAATCCGTGAGAATCTTTTCGAATCTCTTGAAATCCCTTTAAAAAAATTTTAAATACATTAAAATCTTTTAAAAGGTATTCAAATTCCTCGAAATACCTTAACATTCTTTATAATATTCGGAAATCCTTTGTAATTCCGTTGAATCATCGAAACCACTTTAAATCTGTTAAAATCCGTTCCAGTCCCTTAAAATCCTTTTAAGCCTTCACAAGTCTTTTGAAATCCTGTGAGATCATCGAAAACGCTTTAAATCTCTAAAAATCCGTTTCAATCTTATAAAATACTTTTAAATCTTTGCAAATCTTTTAAAATCCCTTTAAAGTTCATTCGAATCTTTTAAATCTGTAACAATCTTTCCGAATCTCTTGAAATCCTTAGAAATATTTTAAAATACATTAAAATCCTTTAAAAGGCATTCAAATTCCTTGAAATCCCCTTAAATCCTTCATAATAATCGGAAATCCTTCGAAATTTCGTTGAGTCTTTTGAAATCTTTCGAAATCCTCTGAAATCCGTGGATATTCTTTATAATCTTTTGAAATCCCTTCAAAGTTCATTCGAATCTTTTAAATCTGTAGCAATCTTTCCGAATCTCTTGAAATCTTTAAAAATATTTTAAAATACATTAAAATCCTTTAAAAGGCATTCAAATTCCTCGAAATCCCTTCAAATACTTCATAATATTTAGAAATCCTCGAAAATTACGTTAAATCTCTTGAAACGTTACGAAATCCTCTAAAATCTGCTAATGTACTTTGGAATCTTGAAATCTCTTACAATCCTTTTAAATCTTTGTGAAGCTTTTAAAATCCCGTGAAATCTTTTGAAATCTTATGAAATTTCTTGAAATCTTACGAAATCTTCTAAAATCCGTGAATATACCTAAGAATCTTTTGAGATCTCTTAAAATGCTTTTGAATCTTTCAAAATTCTTTTAAGCCTTCACAAATCTTTTGAAATCCCGTGAAATCTTTTGAAATCTCATGAAATTCTTTCAAATCCGTTCAAATCTGATGAATTCCTCTGAAATCTGTGGATATACTGTGCAATCTTTTAAAATCTCTTAGAATGCTTTGAAATTCTCTGAAATCATTGAACCCGTTTCAAATCTCTTAAAACCCCTTCAAATACCCCTGACTTCCTTGAAAATTCAAGAAAATACTTCGGTGTCTCACAAAATCCCTAAAAATTCTTCGAAAGCCTTCGGTGTCTTTTGAAATCCGGTGAAGTCTCTTGAAATCTGATTAATCTCCTTTGAATCCTTCAAAATATTGTAAAATTCCTTGTTAAAATTGAGATTCTCTCTGAAATTGTACTGGGTAATTTCTTCAAATCCTTGAAATCTATTAAAATCACTTGAAATCTGTAAAAACTCTCGTAATCCTTTGGAATCTTTTGAAAAGCCCTAAAACTTTTGCAGTTCCTTGAAATCTTTTAAAATGCCTTGGAATCTCATAAAATCCTTGAAAAGCTTTGGAAATATTTTTTAATTCCGTAAACATTTTGTAATTCTTTGAGATACTTCGTAGTCCTTTGGAAATCCTTTAAATACCTTGAAGTTTGTTGAAATCCTTTCAAGTCACACTCAGAAAGAAATTTTGCTAAGATCAAAAAACCTTTTTCTTGAATATACATTGATATTTGGTTGGATAAAGTAAGTTTTGTTGGATTCATGTGGAATTTTTGGTTGAATTTACCAAATATTTCATCTGCCAAAAGATTTGGTTGAAACAACTTAAAATTTGGTTATATTAAAGAAACCTTTGATTGAATCAGCCAAACATTTGGTTGACCATATAGCAATGCATTTATTTGATTAATTCACACAAACTTATGTTGAATCAACCAAATTTTTTTCTGAGTGCACTGGAAATCTTTCGAATCTTTTGAAGTCCCTTGAAATCCTTTTAAATCTCGTTTACAGCAAAAATAATTAATATATTGTTGATATATATTGAGAAAAAATATAAAATCTTGAGCAAGAAGGGGGGTTACGAAATCTTACGATTCCTTACAACAGGATTATTAATTCAATTCTAATTTCGATATGTTTCTGCATCATACAGGTCTATTAGCATTATTCCAAATATGAGTACTCGCAATAATGAATAATCGTTTCTGTATTTTTCTTTTTGTATATTATCCATAGTTAGTTCCAACAAAAATATGAAAACCTTCCAACAACTATTTTGGATTCTGCAAAATTGTGCGAAATGTGAAAAAGGCATCGAATGCAGATAAAAATTGAAAATAAAAAAAAAACTTGATAATTGTAGGGCTAACCACGTCGGGAGAGAATGAAGCGATAGATAAAGTAACTAATGGAGAAAGACTTAAAAGTAGTAGGAAAAATAACGGAAGTAAAAAAATTAAGTATAAGAGGAAAAGAGCTCCTGGTGACGGAAATGGAATCGTGAGAAGCAAAATAGGAAGTAATGGAAAAATTGAACAAAATAAAAGATAAGGAGGGTGAACATTGTAAAAAAAAGTATTATATTAGAGCTCATTTCAGATATTGAAGTAAGATCAAGAAAAACAATCTTCAGTGGTACCAAATTGATTCACTTCAGTTTTAAAATGAGACCACTGGTGGGATCCCGGCATCATTTCTTTTACATTAAAAATAACAGTATGAAGTTGTCCTATTCAAAAACAGGACACCTCGAGTCTAAAATAATACCTGCGAAAATTGATACCGCAAAAAGTGAGAATTCTAGTTTTTACAGCGTATTAACAGAAAATTTGAATAGAAGGAGGATGGTACCAATCAACTGAGGAAAAAGAATTACTTACATTTTTTAAACTAAGGAATATACAAAAGGGAGGAATTAAAATAAAAAAGAAGAAAGAAAGCAGTACAAGTAATAGAAGGTGGAAGGAGAGCAGGATTAATCCGTATTATATAAATTATTTTTTATATTTTTTATAAAACGGCTTGAAAGGGGACTATAACTGATTGAAACGTCGCAAAGTGGGGGTCGATTCTTGGCGATTATGTAAAATTTTCGCTTTCACTTCTTCTTCCACTTTTTTAAAATTCACTTCGATTGGCTTTTCTTGAGATTTTACTCTTCCAGATACAACAAAGCACTGAGGAAATATCGCTCCGAATGAAGCACAAATTGTTATTAAACAATGAAGTTGCATTTTTTTTTATTTAACTTTCCAGTGATACCATCCTTTTGAGAGTTTCAAATTCATTAAAACAGGTCATAAATCCTTGCAATACCTAACTAAAGATAATTTCCAGTTGGTTTAAGCGAGAAAAAAATGGTTCATGATGTTATAAACAAACTAATAAACAAAAGTCATTTTTTCATGATTCGCAATGATCAGCCATTTTAAATCCATAGATTTTGTCTGAAATATGACAAATATTAATGTGTGATTCCAATTAGTAGAGAATAGCTCCTATTTTGCAATTATTCAAACAATTTTCATAAACAACTGCACATTTCGAACATTTTTTCATGAATAGGCTGAATTTTTTGCGGAATCAATTCGATATATCTTGCCAAAGACTCCTTACTATCATATTTTCCTAGTGATGAGAACTCTTAAATACATGGGGCTCTCCATATTACATGAGCACACTGTCCAAAACAAACATTTTCCAATTTTCTTCAAACTGTTATACGCACCTAGGTGGTAAAATTCTGAGTAAATCAATATAATTATATAAACTAAATTACCTTAACCCAATATATTGATTTCCTCTCTCAGACACTTGTTTT
>JAUMHM010000005.1:7015653-7026287 GCA_032362435.1 Melikaiella ostensackeni
TTGAGCTACCATTTTTTCTTCACTTACTTTTTTAATATCAAAGCCAGAGGACTCGAATTTTCTCGCCGATAGTAGTGGATTTTTTCACACGTAGTGTTTTTGGGGGGATTTTATTCATTTTTTTCGCAATAATAACAAATCCACATACAGTAATACCTTTTTTTGTCAACATTGGAATAAAATTCTAATCTACAGTCAACTTCTACTTAAGCATTTTTTTAAATTTTGCGGTCAACGGATTTCTCAAATTTTTACAATGGTTCATTTACTTCGTGAGATGGTTTCGTATGAAGAAATAAATCGATCGATTAGTTTTGGTTGTTTGTGCGTCTGGATGATTAAAATAGTCTATTTTTCTATCAATTCAAATGTAACTTCATAAATAAAATTATAGCCTGCAGACGACTTTTTGTTTAGCGTTTTCATTCTGAAAATTCGATTATAGCACATTTCTTCAATTTTGAATTATTATCTACTTAATTTACAGAATCTTTGTACTTTGGTGAGTTCTATACACCCACCAAGTTTGATTAAAATATCTTATAAATTAATTAAGATATTTCACTTTCAGCGTTCAAAATAATTTATGTTACAGATAATAATTCTCGGTAACGATTTTTTTCTTTTTCGCATTCCGTCCTTCATGGCAGATTTTTTTCTCTTATGGATATTTGGAATCTTTTTCTACTTTTTTCAGTACTTGTCGGCGATTTGCTACCGCGAATCTTGATTAAATTCAGAATAAATCATCATTCAAATTTCTCTCCAACGTCCAACATTCTAATTTAACTACGAAATTCTTGGATAGTAAAAAAAAACAAGAATTCAACGATCAAGTTTGGACAACATACTCTTAAATGTCTCCATTCAAATTGAAAAAAAAAGAGAAAAGAAAAGGAAGGGAACCTCCTACGTTAATAGATTTTCGTAAAATTTTCTTCTTTCTGATTTGAAAAAAAGTTAATAAAAAACGAGAGAAAAAAGAAGGAAGAGGATTCGCATATTGCCCTTTTTTTCTTCGCTCTTTTTCAATTTGAATGGAGATATTTAAGAGCGTGTTGTCCAAATTCGATCGTTGGATTCTTAGTTTTTTTATTTTTCAAGAATTTCGTAGTTAAATTTTCTAATAGTGTTCATAATTTTGTTGATTATTACATAATTTCGAAGTATTCTAGAAATTTTCGCACTTTCTACGAATGTTTCAAAAAAGTGATGTAATATTGTACAATGTTTTAGAATGTTTTTAAATGATACATTATATTTTGGAATGTTTCAAATTGTTTTAGAATATGTTTGAATTTTCTGATTATTTCGAGATTCTGAAATGTTTAAGAACGTTTTGGAATGTTTCGAAATATTCTAGACTAGTCTAAAATTCCGGAATGTTCTGCGATATTCTGGAATAATTTCGAATGTTCTTAAATATTTTAGAATGTTATATAATCTATCATATGCGCAATGATTGTGGAATGTTTTGTTTATGAGCTTACTTTAAAACTTTAAACTTGCTCGTCAACTTCTAAGTGAAGCTCAGATCAAACTCAGCTTAACTTAATTTGAAAAATTATACACTCAGCTTAAATGAATTTTGCACAGCCCTAATATTATTATGTGAATAAATAATGGAATGGATATGAAGAAACAAGTTCAGACCAATCCATAGTTTCTGTATTTATCGCTATGATGATAGGCACTCTAGAAATTTTGATAACTGAGAAGCTAATTTTTTTTACTATTTCTCAATGTAGTGGTAAAGATGCACGTGAAGAATATTAAAGTTCCCTTGGCGTGAACGAATTATTAGTACAATATTGCATAAAGACTGGCACCAGTTGGAGATTTCTCATTGTGGTGCTTCCGACCCTAGAGACGTTTCCGTGTCTCGTGGAACAGGATGATAATCGGTTTCATGCGGCGGCGTTTTTAAATTGTGAAAATGTCGACTGTAATTACACTCATTCTCTCAATTTCACGTCCGACGGTACATGAGGAAATTTATATAATTTACAATGAAATTTCCATCCACTATGCATCGCACCCAATATTGATCCAGGAAACATATATTTTCACCCGTACCCGCGGGGGATTATTTAATAAGATTATTTTAAGTTGAAGATAATAGCAAATTGTCTTCTTTTCACTGAAATAAGTTTAATAGAAAGTAACAAAGCATTGAATATTATTATTGTGCTTTAAATTTTGAAGAAAAAATTTCACTCAAAACGAAACTCAAAATCATTTTAAGTTCAAATACGAAATTCTTGAAAATTATAAAAACAAAGAATCCAACGACTAAATTTGGACAATTCGGTCTCAAATGATTCCATCCAGATTTAAAAAAAAAAGAATTAAAAAAGAAGAAAGAAAAAGAAGATTTGGAGCATAGAAAATTATTGTTGTGCTTTAAATTTTCAAAAAAATGTCCAGCCGAAACGAAACTCAAAATCATGTTAACTTTAACTACGAAATTCTCGGAAATGATAAAAACCAAGAATCCAACGACTCAATTTGTACAATTCGGTCTTCAATGATTCTATTCAAGTTAAAAAACAACAGAATAAAAGAAGAAAAGGGAAAAAGAAGAAGATTTGTGAAGTAGACTTCGTTTTCTCTCCTCTTTTTTATTTTAGTTTTTGTTCAATTTGAGTGAAGACATTTAAGAATGTCTTGACAAAATTTGATCGTTGAATTCTTGGTTTTTTCAATTGCGATGTCAAGTGTTCGTGTCAACTGAATCTAAATTAATAACTTTGCAGTATTTTCTTTATGTAACGAATGTTCTGTAGAAAAATAAGTACAAATAATCCTTTAATCATTACTCTCGCTAAATATAGAAATAAAATATATATTCGATCTTTTACCTCGAAAATTTATCTTCCACAAAATTGTTTTCTGTGACTTAATATACTAATCAATTCCGTACTCGAAAAAAAGACTTTTTTCACGCATCTTTATGGCACTTTATAAAAAAGTAGATAAGGACTCGACCTCACGTATAATATCGCCCGTTTCAAGTGGGACATCCCCTTTTTCTATAATCCAATTCTCTTAACTTTAATTTAAGTTCTCGTACCATCTGTTCTGTGTGACAAACACAGATGTTCCTTAACCGTCCTTTGTCAAGTCCCAAGCCATTGTGTGGAGAAAATTGACTCCTTTAAGTATATATCTCGGTATATATGCATTCTCGAATTGTCTCAGTTGGTTGAAAATAGAAGAATAGAACATGAAAAGACAATCATATGAAAAATAATAAATAAATCTACCAAAATCAGCCCTTAGGTGAAGTTGTAATGCAATTTCCATAATTCAGAATTGTTTGAAACATTACGTTTCCAATAAAATTGATATATCAGCCATCAAGTTGAGAATCTGTAATTGTCTCATTTTTATTTTTATAAATTGTTTCAATCATAACTTTCAGAATTCAGACTATCTTAAATTTCTACCACTTTTGAATTCCAGCGGATCAATCTTCAACATATAATTTTGAAATTATTACACGATTTTTATTTTAAAAAATGAATTAACTAATCGAAAAGCAAATCTTTTAATTAACCTGCATCGCATTGTAGTCTGATAATTAAAATGTATACTTCTTGTAAAATGTTGCGGGGGATATGCAGAAAACAGTTTTCCGTGGGTCGCTCCCGATTTTCAAAACGTATGACATAAGCATTTCTCACGGATCTGAAGCGTGAACAACATTTTAATATTCATTAGTCGTGTTTTCTGTTCTGAACGATTTCAAATTTAAAATTATTTCTCGCTTTACAGGTGAGGGAAAACTTGGTACAGACGAAGAAATTTTCAATAAGATCCTGGCGCACGAGTGTTTCGGGCAACTTCGACTAATCTTCGAAGCTTACAAGGACGTCAGTGGAAGAACCATTGAGCAAGCTTTACGAGACGAGGTCAGCGGCGAACTGAAAGATGCTATGTTAGCCATAGGTCAGTACCTATTGCTAAGATCTTGAAGCTCTTTTTCCGGTTTCATGCCCTAACGACAAACGAGCTTATGGTAATTTGTAACCAGCTGGACAAAGAAATGACCATATTTTATGCATGCAAAACTGAATTATGCAAGCAAAATCTTATGGCTCTAGAAGGATTGTATGTTTTACAACAGAAGACAGAAATTGAGTAAAGTTGCTTTTGATCTTCTAAAATTAAATTAAATTTCAGGGATGAGAATACAGTAGATTCTCACAAAGCGCTTGGTGCCCGGGACTGGGCTACTCAGAAAGCGCCCGCTTGGTTAAGCCACGCCCCTAGGGCTTGGCGGAAAAGATCTCTGAGATGCATTGGCGAATTATTTGAATATCATATCGCGCATGCGCATCTAGCGCCAAGCTTAAGGCGCTTAGGGGCCGTCCATAAACTACGTTACCAATTTTAGGCTATTTTTGACGTAGCCGTCGACTAAACACGAATTTCACCTTTACTCTGATTTTTTTCTCAAATCTAGTGAGTTTATTTGCCAATATGCATTCGGTCATGAATCAAGAATAATTTGAAATTTTTTAATATCAGACTCCACAGTCTAAAATATCAAAAGAGATAAATTTCCGACCCGGAAAGACGAGTTTTCAACCAAAAAAAAAAATCATTTCTTAACCAAACAGTTGCATTACTAACCAAATAGTTGACCTTTCGAACAAAAGAGAAAAATTTTTAACAGAATAGTGGAACTTTTAAACAAATAGTTAAATTTTCAACAAAATAATTACATTTTTTACAAAATAGCTGAATTTTCCACCAAATAGTTGAATTTTTAATCAGATATTTGAATTTTCGAATAAAAAACGTAATTTTCCAACCCAAATTTGAATAGTTTAATTTTTAGTTTGATAAATTACTTTTCAATAAAAAAACGTATTTTCAACAGTTAAATACAACGAAAAGAAATTAACAAAATAGTTTAACTCAACCAAAAAAGATTAATTTTTAATCAAATGGTGAAATCTTCTACCAAAAAGATGAATTTCCATCTTATAAATGATACATTTTCAACGAAAGTTGGAATAGTTGAATTTTCAAATAAATAGTTCAATTTTTAACCAAATCGTAAAATTTTCTGCCAGAATAGTTGAATTTTCAACCAGAAACATGAATCTTGAACCAAATAGCCGAATTTTCAACTAAATTGACGATTCTTCAGCCAAAAGAAATGATTTTTTTATAAAGCAGTCCAACTTCTAGCCAAGTAGTGGTTTAAAAAAAAACAAGATGGATTCTCAACGAAACATTGTTAGTTTTAACCACATAATTAAGTTTTTAACACAAAAATGAATTTTTTACCCAAGAGGTTAATATTCTACCAAAGAAGAAGAATTGTCAGTAAAATTGTTCAATTTTGAAGTTAAAAAGATGAATTATCTACAAAACAGTTGAATTTTCAATCCAAAAATATTATTTTTCAAGGCAAAAATTAAATTTTCACGAAATAGTATAATTTTCAAATAAAAAATTGAATTTTTTACCTAATAGTTGAATTTTCTATCAAGATAGTTGAATTTTCAACAAAAAATATGACTTTTCAAGGAAAAAGTTCATTTTCCACCAATTACTTTGATTTTCTAAAGAATTTTTGAATTTCCAAGACAAAAAGGCGAGTATTCTACAACCGAATAATTGAATTTTCAACTAAAATGACGAATCATTAACAAAAAAAGATGAATTTTTGAAAAAGTAGTTCAACTTTAAACCAAGCAGCTAATCTTTCAACCAAAAAAGGTGAATTTTCAAAGAAACATGTAATAGTTGGTATTACAACCAATCAAGATTTGAATTTAAAATTTAAAATAGTTGAATTCCACCAAAAAAGACGAATTTTGGAGAACATACGTGAATTTTCAACTAGAAAACATCAATTATCAACCAAAAACGGGATAGTCACATTTACAATTAAAGAAATTAATTCTCAACTAAGAAAAAAACAAATTTTCAAGAAAATAGTTGAATTTTCAACCAAAGAGAAGAAGTTTCAACTAAAAAAGATAAATTTTCAACTAAAAATGGAATGGTTATATTTTCGATTGAAAAAATTATTCTTCAGGCAAAAAAATGAAGTTTCTACAAAGTAGTTTATGTTTTAACCAATTACTTGAATTTTCGACCAAAAGAGATGACTTTTCAACAAAGAAGTTGCATTTTCAACAAAATATGTCATTAAATTTTTAACCAAAAAAGATTAACTTTCCATCAAAATAAGTTGGATTTTCTTATTGGGTTCTATTAATTCAGTTCGCATGTAAGCGAAAAAACGAGAAAAGGGAGAAGTTTTTTGAAAACAGGTTAAAAGGGAAGAATTCTTAAAAAAAGGGTAAAGCTGGGATGAAGGAAAGATTGTGAAGTCTGATATATGAACTGTACCGTTGTAGGGTCATCTTTTGCAAAATTCGCAAATTTTGCTAGAATTTATCATCAGAAAACTTACTAAACGTTATCTAAGTTCGTAACGCTACTTCCATTAAGCCCCCCCCCCCCCATTTTACCAACCGAAGTTTTTGGCTAGACCCCCCCCCCCTCCTCAAAGGAGGAATAACAAAAAGAAGAAAAAAACCGAAATTCCAATTTCTCGACAGAACTATGGTTATTCAACTTTTATTGTACTGGTGGTGCAATTCTTAACCGATTTCAATGAAACGTAATGTAAAATTAAAAAGTATATGAATTTTGTGAACACTTGAGCTTGATAAAGTCAAAATTGTAAAATTTTCACTCTGGCAAACCATAAAAAAGTAGAATTTTTCACGTTCATCAATGGTTACAGACAAACCTATCAAACCGGTTGACACAAAATTTAACTGGACATACACGGCCTCATTTTCTAGTGTTATCTTTTAGGAATTTACGATACTTTTATGTGTTAGAAAGTTTGAAGGGTTTTATAAAAAAGAAAAATTGCTCTTTTACTTTTGTTCATGTGTATAGAAAATTCTATGTTACCGATTAGCACAAAAGTTTAACAGATTATGGGGAATGCTCCGTTCCACTGCTACGTTTGAGGAATTTTTGATAATTTTATTTTTTAAATAATTATTAGGGTTTTTATGTAATTGAAAAATTTTGGTTTTTCCTTTGTGTAGATGTCTAGTAATTTTCGCCCACCAAATTCCCGGTTATTTCCCGGTTGTAAATATCCAATATCTTACTAGAAGCACGAAAAAAAGGCATACAAGCAAAACTAAAAAATTGTAAAATAGTTTTTGGTGGAATTGGCTAATGTTTACATTTTCAGTTTCGATTTATACAAAAAAAGTCGCAAAAGTAATTTTCAACAAATCTGTATTTAATAACCGGAATTAATCTACAAATTTTTTAATGTATAACAACTTGGCGGAATTAAATATATTTAGGAGATAATCTTTTTAGAGAAAGAAAGAAGAAAAGAAAAAATTTCAGAACTTAACTGAATCGTACTTGGACTTGGCCAAGTGTTTGCACCGTAGATGTTTTTGGTTTGATCTAATAATTTATAAATTCTTTTAAATCTTACAAATATTTTAGTCAGCAACATGATATAAACTACACACACAGTAGAGTAATACTCTTTTAGAATAAATGATGCTATTCCTTTCTTACGGTAAATCAGTTTAAAAGTTCTTTGCCCCTTGAATCAAAGTCTAGAAATAGGTCAGTTTTTGCCTCAATTCTCCAGCTATTTTGTCTGACACAACTGTCTATCAATTTTCCAGTGGAGTGCGTGCAAAGCCCTCCGACATTCTTCGCTAAGAAATTGCGCAAAGCTATGGAAGGGGCTGGTACAGATGATCAGACCCTCATACGTATAATAGTCAGTCGCTCGGAAATCGATCTTGGGAACATAAAACGGGAGTACGAGCGCCTCTACGACAAGACTTTGGAATCATCCGTAAAGGTAAAAATTATACTCATACTGTCATAATCAAATATTTTTAAAAAATCTATTCGTAAATTTGGGTAATATTTTCATTCTAATATTACCGCAAAAAATCGGTGACCCTCAACTTTGAAAGGTAGTAGCTCAGCAGGAAAAAATCTCAGCAGATTCCACTAATGATCACGAGAATCTGCTAAGTTTTCTGAATGCAATGATTTTTTTTAGTTTTTGTAAAAAAAATGTTTTATAGAGCCGTTAAATGAATTACGAGGTCTTTTTATAAGTAAGGTAAATTTCCCGCAAATGGCGTCAAAATGGACTTTGTAGTATATGGCCACGAAATAGTACTCTTCAAAGTAACCTCTACCAAGCTTCAGTCAAAACCGACGCTTAGTTTGCATTTGGCATACGTTTGATGTAAGCGTGTCAGTAGTTTTCGAACAAATGGAGAAAAAAAATTCTGTGCATTGATAAAACATTTTTATTTACAAAATTGGATGGCCGTGGAAAAAATTCATCACATGTTTATGGAAGATCGCCGAATCAAGCTGCGTGAGATTCCTAAGGCTGTAGATATTTTCACTGAACGAGTCTATAACATCTTGCATGAAAAACTAGAGGTTAAGAAGGTGTGTGCAAGATGGATGCCGCGATTGCTGACACCCGAGCAAAAGCGCAATTGAAAAGACGTTTCAGCGCAGTGTTTGGCGAAGTTTAATCGGAATCCGCAGAACTTTTTGCGTCATTTCGTGACTGTGGACGAAACCTGGGTCCACCACTAACACATGAGACAAAGCAGCAGTCAAAGCAGTGGGTGCGGCCTGGTACAAGTGCGCCAAAGAAGGCGAAGGCTGCTTTGTCGGCTGGCAAGGTGATGGCCACAGTATTTTGGGATTTTCAAGGAATTATCCTTATTGATTACTTGAAAAAAAACGGCCACGATTGGCGCCCAAAAAAAGTTCTGTTTCATCACGACAACGCACTTGCTCACACCTCCGCAATCGCGATGGCAAAAATACACATACTAGGCTTTGAATTGATTTCTCGTCCACCCCTATTCTCCAGACTTGGCTTCGTGCGACATTTTCAAGTATTTTAAATTTTCAAAGTCTCTACTGCATTCCATGAATGTTTCATAACATACTAGAATTTTTTCAAATTTTTCCCACCATATTTTTAGATCTAGGATGATGTGAGTTGTGAAAGTACAAGTTTTTGAGCAGCGGACCTATCTACAGAATTTTTTCTCGTATTTCATTTAACAGCTCTGATCAAGATTTTTTTACAAAAATTAAAAAAAAACATCATTTCATTCAAAAAACTTGGCAGATTCGTGTAATCTTTTTAGAATCTGCTGAGATTTTTCCCTGCTTGGCTATTCTCTTCCAAAGTTGAGGGTTACCGATTTTTTGTGGCGACATTAGCTACTAATATCTTTTTTTTCAGAATGAGACATCTGGTGATTATAAACGAGCTTTGGTTGCATTGATTGGAGGACCGTGATCCTGAATTCACAAGAATTCCATAAGTATTTTCCTATTAGAGTAAAAATGTTATTTGAAAGGCTTTTAATAAGAGAATTATATTTGGGTAATGTCACAATGGAATAAAGAATCTTCGATTTATGGGCACATGTAATCGTAAATATGCTCGAAAGAATCATTTGTAAAAAAAATTAAGATACAATTTCTTAACCTCCAATCCTGAACAAATCCATTATCCCAGGTCATTCATTATTTTGAATAAACTGTACTTTCTGCGATGATGAATTAACATAATTGTCTTTCAGTATTGTCCCAAAGCGTAATTTTGAAAGTATAATATACTCAAATCTTTCATTCGCTTAAAAGAAAATCCGATCTAAGTATTTCGTCTCTAGAATACAAGTGCTTTTTTGAAATATGGACCAACCTCATTATCAAATATTTAAGAAACTACAAAAAATATCAGACTGGTTTTGATTGCGATGCATAAATTCACTCTCGTACTATGTGACCCGTAAGTTTTGTTCAATAATTTTACGTATTGTCTTATTCATTGCAGTTTTTTTATCATATCACAATCGGGTAGCCCTGGGCATTTCGTGTCCAGTACCCCTGGACAGATTTTTTCATATCGGATATTATTTGTTTCTGTCAAGAACTAATAAATAAACTTTTTTGCAAATACAGTAAACTCTAATAGGTTTTGAATTTTAGTGAGTATTCTTGTTCTTGTATATAAAATACTGCACTCTTTTTGAATAACGTTTTTTGGTCCTCAAGTGAAATACTTTTTTCCTATTTAATATGAATATTATTTGAATATCTGCTTTGGAGATGTTAGAAGAAGCACTAAGATCACAATTAACGTTTTAGATTGCTATTTCCATCGATACCGGCTAGGTTATTATAAAAAGGCTTAAGTGTCCGGTACTACCCGACTCTCCCCTAATGAGATAGTTGATTTATAATTGTTGAGGCTCTATTATATTTATGCAATCAAAGAAATATTAGGAGCTTTCGCAAATGCAAATGTCAGAGATCATAGCAGTTCATTAGTTCAATTTCAGGTAGAAATGGGAATTTTTCCCGAGAAAAGGGTATCAAAAAAGGATTGGGAATTTCATTTATTAATGAATATTTTGATGTTCTTGTATCGATTACTGGTCAAATTGATTTTTTGGAGAAATGAGAAAAAGTCTACCTCGGCCTGGACTTGAACCGGGAACGCCGACTTTACATGAGTGGAGCGTTAACCAATTACGCCACCGAGGCCGCAGTAGATCGTT
>JAUMHM010000005.1:7026387-7041882 GCA_032362435.1 Melikaiella ostensackeni
GTTTTAGTTGGTATGCCTAGACTCGTCCTAGGAGACTCCAACACTACGTCTTTAACAGATTTTGCCCTTTTTCCTCCTCACAAAAAAAAGCACCAAAACGTGGCTAGATATTGTAAATGTTTTTTATTGTGATTTGAAAAATATAAAAATGAAAGGAGACAGAAGAAAGGAAAGAAGGGAGGTAATTTGGATGTTGCCTCTTTTTCCTTTCCTCTTCTTATGACTGTGTGTTTTTAGACTTGAATAGAGGCATTCGAGGATGTTTTGTCCAAATAAATAAATTTGATTAGTGATTGTCTGTATGTCAGACATATTATAGCAATCATTACTCAATTATAGAGTCATCTAGAGTTAGATTAAATAGTGTGAATAGTGCTCAAATTGAAACTGAAAGGTCTTTTTATTAGGAATAATAAAAGGCAAACGCGATTTTTCATATATTAGAACTAAATAAAAGAGCTCTGCCATCTTCCAGAGAGTCATGTTTTCTTAAAAACTCGAGACAAAGTTAAACAATTTCGTTGTAGCTCTGCTACTATAATATTAGAAATTCATAGTGTTACAATAATTACTTATGAAATTCTACTTATTTAATTCTACCAAAGATTAGCAGAAAATTTTTTCCATCAATTAAAACGAAATAAAAACAACTCTGCCTTCTTCGAAAGAGTTTTGAGCTAAGGGAAGAAGTTCATTTTTTCACTTGATTTACCGTATTTAAAATAAAAAGTTCTCAACTTCAATATTCTTAACCTCAAATATTTTGAAAAATACCGAATTTCCCTAAAAAATTGTTGTATTTTTGCATTACAGGCACCAAACATATACAGTTTTACGCTTTCTCAAAAATTTGAGACAAAGTTAGACAATTTCGTTGTATCTCTGCTACTACAATATTAAGAATTCATAGTGTATTGATAATTACTAGTGAAATTTCACTTATTTAATTCTACTAAAGATTAGTAGATAATTATGTATTCGATTACTTGAAATATTTAAAAATTCAATGGCGGAAAAGTACTAATATCTACTTGCTCATTATTGAAACAGTGAAGCAGCAATATTGTTGAACTTGTAAACAGGCTATGTTATCTCCACAAAGATTACGTATTTGGAGCTTATTGAATCAAATTGGAAAAAATTATAATTATTTACGCACTTGATCTATTTTATCTCGGTTTAATCACGTCAAAAATAGACTCCTACGAAATTCGAGAAAAGATAACGTTTCACCTGACGCAAAACTGTTCTCATTTCGAATCTTCTGAACTGAAAATTAATAAATTTGAAATTTTTTCGCTCTGAAGTTAAAATAATAATGTATATTTTGTCACTAATCGAAACGCATATCCAATTTAACCCATTTATGCCCAGATTTTTTTGTAGTTTTTAATATTTCTTATTAAATTTCAAATTTTAAATTGAATTAGCTACTTTAACAACAATTTTGAAACAAAATTTAAAAGTATTTTCAAATAATTAATTTTATTAATTATAAATTACTCACCCAATGCTCGTATACACCATAAAAAAAGTTGGGTCGATAACGATCCACTGGGTATATAGTAAATGTGTTAAAGACGTCCTGTTCTACACCAAAACTTAAATTCTAAAAACTTGAAATTCAGGATTATTCAATATTTGGGACAGAGGGCATGATAATTTTAAAAAATTCAGGCTGACGTGCGCTGGAGGGAAATTTTTCATGAATTAAACGTCTTAGAAAATAGTAAACCATTTTTTATGGCTTTCAACTTGAAAGACTACACCACTGTCAAGTTCACAATTTTCGAAATTCAAGATCTCAGAAAGTTATCAACGGATTTAGGTTTTCTTTCTCTTGTTTTGTGGGAAAAAATTGATTTTTAGTTCAGATACTTCGAATTCAGACGAAAATCCTCCGTCAGAAAACTATTTTTGTTAATCCAATGTTATCACTGCCAAGACTTCAATTTCTACTTGACCTCAGAATCATTTAAAGTTAGTTAAAATCATGTACGAAATACTATGGTAAATGTTTACTTTGATGACTTTTCCGAATTTTGAAGTAAATGTTCTGAAACATTTTGCAAAATCTTCTTTCTAGTCCAGAAGTAAAATATAAGTCGGGGGAGAACAAAAAACATTTCTATTTTCCTCAAAAAACACAACAAAAGTTTTTCAATAACAGATTTTTTCAACTTTTCGGTTATTCCACGGATGTATCATCACTTTATACTCACTTTCATACATTTTTCACGAAAAAATTGTATTATTTTCAAAAAACACAAAAATATTTTTAAAAAATTACTATATTGAAAGAAATGTAAATCGACAAGGATTTCATCAATGTTGAATATTAATATATTTCAATTATTCTAATGAATTTCACTAACCACAGATTATTTTTAATGTTCAACATTTTATTTACTTGAATTATTAGAATAGTAGAAATTGAACATTGTTATAATTGACACTACAATTTTAATATGTCAGATAAATTTTGTTTTAATAATAAATTATGAATTTTCATAAACATTTTTGATTAGAAGCGGTTTCTGCTAATATAAGGAAGGCGTCCTATCAGTTTTATGCGGGCTAAACCAATTATACGTTATAGAACAAACTATTTCACAAAACGAAGTATGTTAACGTATATTCTCACGGTTTACTCAAATTATAAAATTAAAAAATGGAAAAATTCATGTTGATATGTTAATTTTCAGAAAAAAATATTGAAATTCTCCCTCCTTTGAAGATTTTTAATTTCTTTGAGCTTCTGCAATGAAGAGAATTTAGATGTTTGGACATTTTAGAAATGAACAATTCAAACTGAAAGCTTCTGAAAGAATAATCGTGTTTTTGAAAATATACGTAATAAGTTTCATAAATAATAATTTTGATATCATGA
Source organism: Melikaiella ostensackeni (assembly GCA_032362435.1). NCBI lineage: Eukaryota > Metazoa > Arthropoda > Insecta > Hymenoptera > Cynipidae > Melikaiella > Melikaiella ostensackeni. The sequence goes on from JAUMHM010000005.1 coordinate 7,029,278, forward strand.
TAGGAAAGCAAATGGCGCTGGTGGAATTCAAAAATAGGGAGCATAAGAGGGAAGTAATGATAAACAAAAGAGCGTTGTATGGAAGCACGAAGAGAATAAAGGATAATTTGACCGGGGAAGAAAGGAATATGCTTTATAAGTCAAAGAAAATAGCAGAAGAGGAAAGACAGAATAGAAAAGAAAACATGTTTCAAGTATGGGAGAATTCATGAAGAAACGGAAGGGAGGAAAATAAGAGATAGTGGGGAAGGAAAAGTGATAAATAAAAAGAAAAGCGATAAGAAATGAAATAAGGAATGAATGGAAGTTATACTACTGGAATGTAGCTGGCTTAGAAAGAAAGGATAGGGAGCTTATGAATAATTTAGGACAATGGAAAGTCGTGGCGATGTTGGAGATATGGCAGGATGAGAGGGGCTGGAAGAGAGTGAAGGAAAGGCTACTGAGGGAATAAAGGTGGGTGGTACAAGAGGCAAGGAGAAAAAAATCAAAAAGGCTGAACAATGGGAGGAATAGTGATGGGAATAAGGAAATATGTGATAGGGAAGTGGAAAGATGGAAATGGGTTGAAAGAAGAAGAAGAAGGATTATTGGAGAGGGGGATAAGGAGAGGAGAAATTGAAGATAGTAGGGAGATATGTAAATAGAGATATGGAGGGGGAAACAGAAGAGTTGAGAGAGTTATTGGAAGAAAAGGAAAAAAGGGGTGAAACTAATTATAAGGGGAGACTCAAATGTGAGAACAGGAGAGAGAAGAGGAGAAGAATGGGGAGAAGGAGATGACACTGAAAGGAATTCCAAAGACAAAGTAGTGGATGAAGAGAGTAGCAGATTACTGAATAGATTGGAGGAGTTAAGATGATTTATCTCAAACGGGAATATAGAGTAAAATGAGAAAAAATAGTACACTCATAGAGGTGTTAGGGGGGGGGGCGTTAGTGATGGACTATGTCATTGTAGACGATGAGATAAGAGGGAATGGCTCAGTAAAGGGCATAGAGAAATTCAGAAAAAAGATCAAGATTGTGAAAATGGGAGAGAGGAATGTAAACGAGGAGATAGAAATATTGACAGGTAAAGTAAAAAGAATATGAGAAGATAAAGTTATGAAAGAAGTCAGCGAAGGGAGGACGAGAAGCAGCTGTGATGAGGAATGTGAGGAGGAAAAAGATGAGTGAAAAGGAATTAAAAGAATACAGAAACGGAAAGAGCAGTATAGAAGAACACAGAGAGAAAGAAGGAAGAGTAAAATGAGTTATGTGATGGAAAAAAAGAGGGAGATGATAAAAGGTTTGCGGTGGAGGCAGAGAAGGCTAGCACGGAGGAAGAAGTATGAAAAGTTAGGAGGAGTGTAAGAGAAAATGACAAAAGGAGCGAAAGAGGGAAAGAAAAAAGACAAACAAGAGGATATCACAAGGGAAGAAATAGTGAGAGCGATAGAGTCATCGAAAGAAGGAAAGGAGGCTGGTATAAATGGAATCCCGAATGATGTTTGAAAATATGGGGGAAGGAAGTTGAAGGAGTGGGTGTGGATGATGTGCAACAGAGTATAAAGAGGGGAGGGTTGGCCAAAAATATGGAAAAAGGGGCTATTGTTACCAATAGTGAAGGAAGGAAAAGGGGAATGGATCAAATATTATAGGGGGTGACGTTGATTCCGACATTCTCTAAGATATATGTGAGAGAATAGTATCATAGAGGTTAAGAAAGAAGTAGAGAAGGAGAAGATCATTTCACCAAATCCGACACTATTTCAGAAATTTATGGGAAAAAGACATAATATTTATATGCTAAATTATATCATACAGAGAAGGATTAAAAGAGAGAAATAGGGCATGACAGCAACGTTTATTGATTTGAAGGCGACGTTCGACCCACGGGACAGTGCAGAAATATATAAAACTATAGACAAAAAGGGAATACGAAAAGGTGCGAGGAAAAGAGTAGCAGAGATATTCAGAGAGATAAAAAGTGAAGTTAGTGTGGGAGAACAATTAGAGATAGTTTTTAGTAGGCAGGATGTGTAGAGCAGAGTTATCCTCTAAGCCCGTTACTGTGAAAAATATTAATTTCATATTTGAAGAAGGAGATTAGGGGGAAAAGATGGGGAGGAATGAGATGAGGGAAGAAGAAAATTATACACAGGCATATGCGGATGATATAGTGATGTTAATGGAGAATGAAGAAGGAATAACAGATTTAATTACGGGGTTAAAATAATACAAAAATATGTGAAAACTGAGGCTTGAGGTGAAGGTTAAAGCTTCAAGCAAAGGTGAAAAGTTAGTGGAAGTGAAGGAATTTAAATATCTCGGCCTTGTAATGCAAGCGAATGGGGACCATGGGACGCATATTAGGGAAAGGATCAAGAATGTTGCGGGAGCAATGAAACAGATATGGGGAATAGACGAAAAAAAAAGGTTAAAAAAAGATCGGAATAGGCGAATGAAGTTGTTTGACATGCTGGCATGGCCGATATTAGGCTATGGAACAGAGTTATGGTGACGTGAATATTCGAGGAGAAACTAAGGGAGTAAAGGAAAGGCGAGTAAGGGAGTGAATGAGAGGGGAGTTAGAGAGAAAGTATTACAAACAGGTAAAAGAAGGAGAAAAGAGGGTGGGAGAGTTAACGCGATGGGAAGAAGAAAGAAGAGAGTTTTTTGAGGGATCGAGGGATAGAAGAAGAAGGGAATATAGACTATGATGAATCAAAAAAAGAGATAGGGGAAGACAGATGATAGAAAGATGCGGGAGGATAGGGGAATTGAGATACAATAAATGGTATGAAGTGATGAAGAAAAAAGGATTGCCATAATATCTGGAAAGCGGAAGGGAGGGAGTGATGGATAAGAGTAGCTGGATGGAGACTAGAAAATGAAGTAAAAGAAGCAATGTATTGGGTGAAGGATAAGAAAAGAAAATGCAGAGTATGTGAATAGGTAGAGGAGACATGGGGGCATATATGGGACGGTTGTATGAGAGAAAATAAGGACAGAAGAGGATGTAAAGAAAATGTTAAACAAATTTCAGGAAAGGACGGACTGGGAGAAGAATGGATGAAGTAGGTAGAAAAAGGTGGAGGAGTGAAAGAAGAAGAATAAGGGGGTGTGCGGGAGAGGGAATGGAGAGCATGAGCGGAAAAGAATTAAAAAAAGAAAGGGATGTCACAGTGAAGCATAAGGGTAATTAAAATTGTACAGTAAGATGAAGTTAAATTTAAAGTATGAGATGTGGTTGCGCTTTTTTCGCTCACTCTCTCTTGCTTACTCGCCGGTAACGCACAAACCACTCGATCACTCGTCCTTTCTTTCACTCCGATACGTTAAACTTTCAAAGATTATAAATAATATGTAACAAATCAGAGAATAAGTCAGAATAAGCGGTATCAAAAGTTTTTTATAGAGATGCAAAGGAACGGAAGTTATATAAACCCTATGAGGGACTTTTATCCATAACAGGGCTTCATTTATTCTTCAAAATGAATAGTGTGGAAGGAGGAAGACTGTAGATCTCAAATCTAAGAATTGCCCATATTTGCTGAAGTTATTACGCATGAAACCTTCAGAATCTTTAGTATTAATCAATAATAATATTAATACAATTATGGAAAATTAAAAAAATTCTTCATTTTCTGATTTCATGGAAATTAAATGCTAGCGTTTTAGTATTTTATAATACAGATCAATGCTTTTTTCACGATCTGAAGTAGGTATCTCCTGTTTGGGCCTGCCCTTCAGTAGTAACGGAATTTATAGTCACCCATAAACTTTACTTTCTCAGAGCTTCCTTTGCAAGCGTGTAAAGAGATTTAAAATTACAATGATTCGTTTTCTCTTGCTCTTGATTATAAGAGTATAATTTCAGTTTCCTGAGAGGAGCTTCTTATTATTATTCTCTAAAGTTTTAATTAAGGATGCTCACATTGATAAGATAATCTTCTTGGAAACTCAGTGAACTGAAAATTCAATGGAAAATGAAGAATTTTTCAATTTGCGAAGACCCAGAGTAGGAAAAGTGGACCACAGAAGTAAATTAGTTGGATAAAAAATGGGAATGTGTAAAGAAACACTGGGTAGGGTGTCTAATAAAAATTTGGATTTTTGGATTTTGCAAACGCTGCGTACTTGATTACGAAAATTTGGGATTTCATTACAATTAATGATTCGAAAAAAAGAGGTACAACTTCTATTCTAATTTATATCAAGTAGGCAAAATTTGTCGAAACTCATGGAAACGTAAAATTGCCAGGGTTGTCACAGCCTAATTTATCTGAAAAAAGTGAAAAATTACCTTTTTGGACCGAAAAAGTGACCCAAAAGTCACTAATTTCTAAACCAAAAAGTGAAAAACATAAATTTAAAGTGACTAGTGTGTATCATTGCCCAGGCTAATGTTCTTTTGAATTGAAAATAATTCAACAGAATTCCATGAAATTTATAAGAATTCCAGGTGAATATAAACGAATTCAAGATAAATTCATGAGAATTCAGAGTTGATTTCAAATAATTCACGTTGAGTTGAAGAAATTTAAGTGAATTGGAAAAAATAAAAAAAATGTCATTGGTTTGAGTAGAATGGGAGTGAATTTATAAGAATTCAAGGGAATTCAGGAGACTTTAATAATATTCATGAGGATTTGATTGAATTGAACAAAATCTGAAAAATCAAGAAATTTCCATTGAGTTTAGTAAAATCGGAGACAGCAGAATTCAGGGCGAATTCAACAGAATTCAGGGCGAATTCAACAGAATTGAGGTAAATTAGAAAAATTCAAAAAGTTAAAATGAAACCAATGAATTGAATAAAATTCCAGTGAATTTAAAGAAATTCAAGGGAAACGAGGCCAATTCTATGAAATTTATCAAAAATTCAAGGTGAATTTTTAAAAAATTTATGTAAATTCAAAACAATTTGAAATTTTTTACAAAATTTATTGAATTCATCAAGTTTGGAGTAAATCAAGAAGAATTCAAGGGATTTCAAAAGAATTAAGGGTAAATCAAAACAATTCAAGAAGACTTCAAAGAGTTCAGAAGATTCTAAAAGAATGCAGCTTAAATTAAAATAAAATTCAAAGTCCAAAAAGGACCCATTGAATTCAGTGGATTTCAAGCGAGTTCCAAAGAATTCTAGGTGAGTTCAAAAGAAATGAAAAGAATTCAATGAAATAAAGAGGAATTTAATAGAATTCAAAGATCACTAAAGTAATATTTTCATTTTAAAAAGTGACTAAGAAGTGATTTGAGAAGAAAAGTGAGAAAAGGTGATCCAAGCGATTCTGTGGCAGCCCTGAACATTGCATGAAAATTGACATTAATTGACTAGCTTATATCCTGTTTAGGTAAAGTATAACTACAAATACATTTTCAGTACTCCCGTGTGGGTAAATGGAGTTGGCTCCCATAGGGGGGCCTCGTGGAATGCTCTTAGGTCATGAGGGGCCCATGAGGCAATCCAAACGTAGCCCCTCATGAAAACGGCATTCTAATTCTCAAGGATTCGAAATGGAATTTCCCTTATAATTTTCCTTGAGGGGCCCCTGCGGATTCCTCGCAGTTGCCTCGTCGGTAAATTTTTTATTTCAGAAAATGACTTCAATAATTGTGTCCTTATCATTTTTAATAATATAAAAATAAATATGTATGTATTGTTAATATATATATATATGACTCATAAATAAAAATATTAATCTTTCAACCCGAATCTGAATTCATGACAAGCATCTTATCAGACTTTTGTTTTTCCTTTTGACCAACTTACCTTATAACTTATTCAGAGTGCCAATCCGCACGCGCATCAAAATTTATTGGAATTATTTTAACTTCTCATAACTGCACTGTTAGATGAGATATTGTTACTATTTGACACAAAAGACAATGAATTGAAAGAACAAAATCGTTCGATTTTTGTAAATTGAGGCATAAGGACAGCAAGCAGGGCCCTCCGTGGGGTCCCTCGTCGAATATCTAAAATTTTGAAGTTCAAATTCCAATATCAATTTATTTAATTTTTAATAAAAATGCATCTTTTGTAAATGCCCGTGAGGGCAGACAGGCGGGGCCCGCTGTGGGGCCCTCGGGGTTTTTCCTCTATGAATTGTCCACGTGGGCCCCTGACGGTGCTCAACGTTCCAAAAAGGCCTGAACGGGGTTTTTTCCAAACGGGATGACTGATTTTTTACCAAAAGGAAGAAATTAAGGTGATAGCGAGAAACTCGTTTCCTCTGGCGTCGAAGTTCCGACCTTAAAGTCGATTGCGAAAACGTTTCTTCGCGAAGCGTCTGATCTATCGTTACTTTGGACCAAAGAAAATCCTGCGGCGATCCGAGAACGGGAGCGGCGGCTCTAAACGAGAGGAAACCGAACTTTTTCAATTGATTCGACTTAACTGGAGAAGGAAACTGCAACGATCCTTGCAATCGGTTCGACCCTGGAGCAAAATATCGTGAAAAGTTACGTCGCAATTGAGTCTATTCTCAATCCTTAACTGCGCTCAAGGCGTTTTCTTTGTTTATTTATTTTTATTTTCGAACGTACAACTTCAACAAGAACTTTCTCTATTTATCTCTGCTATTTCAACGATTTTGTGAATTTTCAACAGAGATAGGGTGATAAATTCTTCTTCGAAATTATAAAAGGTTGATTCCCTTGACCGCTGATTGTTTCCTTTAACATTTGTACTCTGAACTGCTAATCCCTGATCGAGCCTTTTTTTTTTGAGAGACCCACTTTGACCGTGTGGGAGAGGCCCCGTTCAGGCCTCTTTGAAACGTTAGTCTCCATCATGGGCCCATGTGGATAATCCATAGGGGAAATGCTACGAAGGCGATGCCATTAGTTTAGACTAAGTATAAATGCATTTTCATTGAAAATTCGGTGACATTTTTTGGGAGTTGAACTTTAAAAGCTATTATAATCGATGAGGGCCGTTGCCCACGTGCCTCAGCTCACAAAAATCAAACGACTTTGTTGTTGTCAGAAGAAAAAAACTGAAGATTAAAAATTTCACGCCGGAAAACTGCTAGGGGCCCATGAGGGCCTCTAGAGGGCAACCACGAGGGAAGTGCGTGTTGGATCCTCATGGATCAGTAGAGAGAGAATGTTCATGGATTTTGAGCGTTTTCGTCAGATTTCGTAAGAATGTTACCAGATTTGAAATGATTTTAAAGATTCCCAAACAAAACAGGAGTTTTTATGGAATTCTAAAGGATTTTGACAGGTTTCAAGGGTCTTTCGTGAATTTTAAGATATTTCAAAGAATTTCTAGAGATTCCAAAAATTTCGAGGGATTTCAAAAAATTTTGTAGGATTTCCAAAGATTTCATGAGATTTCTAGAACACTTTGGAAAATAAATGGAATGAGGTTTCAAGGCATTCCTATCGATTTCAAAGATTTTCAAATATTTCAAGGGATTTGGAAGGATTTCATCCAATTTATAGAAAACTTGAGTGAATAAATTAAATTTGATTTCGAAGGATTCCCACGGATTCCAACAATTTCAAGAGATATGAAAGAAATTAAACAAATTTTAAAGGATTTTCAAGATTTAAAGTTATTTTAAAAGATTCCATAGAACTTTGAGAGATTCAAAATATTTCAAGGGATGTTAAACAATTTTGTCGGGTTTCCAGAGATTTCCAAAAACTTTAAAGAATTTTACCAGATTTGAGGGATTTCATAGGACCTCTAAGTGTTTCAAAGATTTTAGGAGATTTTAAATATTTAAAGGAATTTTGACAAATTTTGTAGAATTTCCAAAGATTTTAAGCTCGATCTTCAGGAATTTCTAGAGAACTTCCGAAAGTGAATGAAATAAAACTAATTCTGTTTTGAATCTTCGAGGATTTCAAAGATTTCAAGGGATTTCAAAGATTCCGAGAAATTTCAACGTTTTTTTAGAGAATTTCAATAGATATGTTTAATTTAATTCATATTCAAGGAATTCCAAATGACTTCCACTTATTTTAATGCATTTTAACGATTTCCAAAGATTGCAGTGGTTTTTAAGGGTCTTCAGTGAGATTCTAGAGAACTTCGATTTATTCTAGAGAACTTCGATTTATTAATTGCAACGTTTTTAATATTTTAGACCTAAAGCCCCGATAGTTCAAAAATTGTGAGCTTCAGATTGAAGCTTTATGGATTATTTTAAATTTTGAAATAAATCCAAAAAGTTTTAAATTCGTAGCTTAATAATTAGACGACGCTGACAAATTAAAAACATTTCCGAATTGAACAATTTCTAATTGAGTACTTCAACAAATTACTCTTTCGAAGCTTAGAGATATTTCACTGTTCATATAAAATGGACAATTTTGAATAAAGTTCTCAAAATTAAATGATTTAAAATTAAAGTATTCGAAATTATATGGTTTGAAATTGTTCACAATTGCATAGTTGCAAATTGTACAAAAAGTTGATGATTTGCTTGATAGTTGCGGGTTGTTACAATTTCCGTGTGCTAAATCTGCAACTTCAAATGTTAACATTTAAGTTGTATCACTTTGTACATTTCATATTCGTTACTGATATAATTTAATTTTGATAAGTCTATATTACGATTTGATAACTATTAATTCGGAATGATTTAGAGTAAAATAATTCAACTTCAAAGGAATTCTGTATAGGAAAAGTTCTCATTCGAGAATTATAATTTAAAAAGTATTCATTTTTAAACGAAGTTTAGAATCATTCAATTTAGAAAGTTTGTGATATTTGAAATGTCATTTTGAGTGTTTTTAGGAATATGTAGTTAAATTTGTAACATTCACAATTTTAATTTCTTCAATTTCTACTGAGTTAAAGGAAGGAATTTTTCTTTTTTAACATTTGTATTGAATTGGAAAAGAGGAAATTTTGATCTTCAATTTTGTCCTGAATTGAGAGAGGGAATTTTTTTATTTGAAAGGTTGCCAGTTCAGAAAAGTTTCACTTTGACTCATTTAATTTGTAGTTTTGTTTTGATTACTTCAAATTAAAAAATTTCACAGCTTTCAAAAATTTTGAAAAAAAAAAATTTGAACAGATTTAAAAGACTGTACTGGATTTAAAAATACTTCCAAAGGTATCAAAGAATTTCAAGAGACTCGGGAGGATTTGCATGGATTTCACTGAAACTTCAAGCAAATTTGGAGATCTTCGGGCAATTGACAGATTTTAACTGTGTAAATATTATTTGTACATGATCGCTATTTTTGCGAACAATACTTCCATATTATGAGATTATGAGTGGACGAAAATGAATATTTTCTTTGTAGTTTCTCCACTTTTCACTTTTTATTCCTTCAATTTTTTCTACTATTTATTCCGATGCGGATTATCCTATAATAATCGTTTTCTGCATTATGATTGTATATGATGAACTCTCCATAATCCATGAAATCTTTTGCAATCTCATACAATCCTTTTCAATCCCATGCAATCTTTCGCAATCCCATGCAATCTTGCAATCTTGCGATTTAGTGTTCACCAAAAATCCCAGTTACAAGCCACACGGATGGTAAAAATAAAATTGTCCAAAAATAATAATTAGTAAATAAAAAAATCATATTTTTTACTAATTTTCTGTAAATATTATAAATTTTACATTATGAAACCTAGACACGGTACGGTTGAAATTACTTCAACTTAAAGGTGCGAAGACTAAGCAAGAGTGTTTGGAATGTTTTAATAAGTTGAGGAGCACGAAAAGAAATAAAAATAAAAAGCATTAAATTTATTACGATTTAGTGCGCATTTTTTCACCGATGTAAGAAAATATGGAAGTGTCATGATAAAATTTTGAAATGAAGATATATTTCTGAATGAAGAAATATAAATTTGTTTAAATAAATATGCAAAAAAGTGCGATTTACAAAACCAATTCTTTGTCTATGATGTGCAGTATTAATGTGATGCTAATAGGGGGGAAATTATCCACAAAATTCTGCGACAAATCAACCTAAGTGACATACTATGTATTTGGCTATTTTTGTAAGCAGAAATTGCGAGAATAGTGATAATATCAATATTTTCTCAAGTTACAAATATCTGATGAAATCGCGAATATTGCTTAGAATTCTTCGAATTATTTGAAAGATCATGTTATACGCGACTCGCATAAATAGAGACTTTCAATATTAGAATATAAAAACCCTCTCGCAAACGAAATTTATCCATTTGGTAGACAACCCTTCAGATATGAGCCATGTTTAATGTTAAAACTAGTAAGTAAGTATGTAATTAAGTGAAGATTCAGCTGAAGCGCCCCCTGCCACGGGAAAAGGCAGGCACCTCCTTTGCCCTGGTACAGTCATACCTAGGCACGTTAGTATGTCCTTGTCAGGGCAAAGCAGGCGCACTCTACTCCCCACACCAGCGAAGTAACAGAAGTTTGGTGTAGGCTAAGACCGCGAGAGGACAGGAAACTCGAGTAGAGGGGGTAGCACGAGAGACGGCGGCTGGGTCGGAGAGCACATCGTTGCGTAGTTTCGTACTGCGCATCAGGCTGTCTCTTTTTCTTCGCGAGCAAGGAAGAGTCAAGCATGTGCATTGTAGTTGCTTTGTTGCTTACACTTTGGTGTTTAGATTTTTGTCAACATTCTACGTCGCGTTTTTAATGTGATTTTCGTGCGCGAAATGGAAAGTAATTGAAAAAAATGACGCAGTGTATTGTGTCGTGCAATGCAGCACCAAATCGGGCGGCCAAGAGAAATGTGCAAGTTTATTTTAAATTAATTCGGTAAGTTGTCCTATGAGTTTATTTTAGGCCATGTGAGCGTAACCCCAAAATTTCTTGTTCAAATTTTTTTTAACCAACTTACCTTCACACGAAACGCAATATTGAGTTGAAAATTTCGGAAGCTTGACTCTTCCTTGCTCGCGAAGAAAAAGAGACAGCCTGATGCGCAATACGAAACTACGCAACGATGTGCTCCGACGTTACCGACGTTATTTCAGCCACAGATGTTCTACCCCCTTCACTCGAGTTTCTTGTCCTCATTATATACGATCTTGCCGCGAGTACAGCGCTCGCGAAACTCAACGCGCGCATCTCCCTTCACCGGTTTTCTGCCCTCTCTGCGCGGCCTTCCACGTACCTCCCAGGTAGCCTTAGCGAAAGAAGGACGCGCTGCGGCTAGAATCGCCAGTGTGTTCAGGGCTGGCAACCAGCTCTAACATTAAACCCTACGGTGAGAAGACAACTGTAAGTTCTCCTAAGGTTGGCAACCAACTTTGGAATTATCGCTGACACTGAAACGCTGCACCTTGAGACTTTGTAAAGAGAAACATACGATCGGGATTAAAATTAGACATTTGCTCACAAAGTGGTAATAAATTTTCGATCATATTAAAACTGTTTAGTACCCTTTCTGACTTATCCTCCATTCACGAATCGGTTGGAATGTTATCTGATTCGTTCGACTGAGACGGTTGGAATGCCATCTGTCCTCGGTTGACTCCTCAGTCTTTCTGAAACCGGAATTACCTTGAGCCCCTCATCCTTCACTTACGATCCAGTTGGGATGCCATCTGATTCGTTCCGCTGGGACGGTTGAAATGCCATCTATCCTCGGTGGTTCCTTCTGGAAGACTAACCGCTGACCGAATACGAAGCGATTACGTCTTACCCATGACGTCACAATACGCTATCTCTCGCTCTCTCTTCCTCTCACTCTTTCCTATGGTGATTCCCCAGATCCTCCTTTCTCGTCTACATCATTGCCTCATTCTCTTCTATATTCCGAGATAAATTTTCCTAGGCACCCACAGTATGCAGCATAACAATTCCCTAGTGATACTCCCCCACTCTCTTCATTCTGGTAATTCCCCAAATTCGCTTCCTTAATCGTTTCCTCTTTTTCTATCCTACGAGATAGATACCCACGCCCATCTCTTTTACAACAGCCAACTACTGCCACCCTGCAGAAAAGTAAGAAGCTTATCGATTACTTTTCCTTGAACGTAGACATTGATTCTAACAAAATATTCAAAATTTGTAAAGATTTGGTAAAACCTTCAAACTAGGAAAGAATAGCATTAGAATTAATTAAGTGCTTATTCTCAGAAAATTAATGTATAATGTATAGACGATTAGGAAATTTCGCATACTTTTACGTTACCCTATCTTGAATCAACGAAAAACTAATATTTTCACCAGAAGAATCACTATACCTTAAGCGATTCAGCAAATGCCAACTCCTCAAAAAATTTGTTTCTAAAAGTATTGCTGTTTAAATAAAAATAACCCCCCTCCAATCCGCCAATTTTGGATTTTGAGTACAAAGAAAATGTTTTCTAATACTTTGGACCACTCACGTCATGGACCTTACCTGTATAAGCAGAATCAGATCACAATTTTTTTTGAAACAATGAAAATTTATTACAGCTATAATGTAACAGAGAAAAGCATATCGTTATTTAAAAATGAGTAGCAAGGCGCTGTTATAGGATGGTAGGAAGGCACAATAACAGTGGAAGTAATTGTAGGAAGTAAATTAGCAGAAATGAGAGGGAAGGGAGCCGAAAAGGGTAAGTAAAGAAATTAAATGTGTGGAAATACGTTAAACAGGGGAAAAAGAAGAAATATACTAGTAGTCGGTAGGGGGGGGGGGGAAGTAAGAAAA
>JAUMHM010000005.1:7041982-7052249 GCA_032362435.1 Melikaiella ostensackeni
TATAATGTTACAAGATAATTCTTTGCGCGCACCACTACGCATGGTACCTTGTAATGTTGGGTTCTTCAAGATAATGTTCTAAAATGTCATTGATTTTGTCAGCACACTGAGAAGATTTTTTCTGTTTCCTCCAAAGCATTCGACACTTCGAGAATGTAGAATATACTACTAACTCTCATCATCATATTCATCATATTTCACTCTCATCTTTTTTGACCGGAAGGTCTAAGATATCAGAAAGACAATGAAATTCAATTTCTTCTTCAAGATTCTCATCTTCAATCTGATATTCAGCATTTGGATCATTTTCCATAAACTCTCTGAAATAGAATAATTGTAAACTATATATTAAAATTTATACGTTTAAAGTTTGAACATTTTTCGATGAAAATATTTAAGAATAATTTATTTTTACCCGAACGCTTTGACAAAATTTAAGCCATTATCTGTGGTAATTCCAGACATTTTATTTCGGATCTCAAATTTGATTAAAATTTTATGCATTACCCGCGCTAAGACGTCATATGTGTGTCTTCCCCTAATCCTTTTGCATGCTAGTGCGGCAAATTCTCGCTGAATAGTTTTCGGGTTCATTTAGTGGGCCGTCATACCCAGGTAGCTCCTATAAGAATAGAATTTTATATGTGTATTTGTGATTTTTTTGCGAGTTGATTATAAAAATGTAAATTATAAATATTAACTTAATTTTTGAGTATTCTAGACTGTTAAACTAACTTTTTTTATTTTGTCCAGAGATCCGCCGTTCTGAATACAACTTCTTGTTTCGATAGAACTTCACGAAGATTAACTGTCATTTTTTCAAAAGCTTCATCTATTTTTGCTCCTAAAGTCTTTCGAGTCATTACAGTCAAAGTTTTTGGTAAGCCTAATAAGACTAAGTCTTTAAAAGCTGTCTTTTCCACGGTACTAAACGGTCTAATCTCTTTTATAATATAATTTATTATATCTGATCTAACACTCTCTGCGTAACCAGTGTTGCTTCAGAATTCCACTGCCCTAGAGAAGGTTGTTTTTTTCGCGAAATTTCTGAAGATTCCTTCAAAATTTCCCCTTTTTCATATGCACTGCAGCTTCCTCTAAATCTTTGAGTCGGCCGTGTTTATTCTATGTCGTTGAAGAATATCCAAATCAACAAAAAAGATATGGTAGAAAGTACAATTTTTTATTATAACTTTCATGAATTAAAATGTAATTATTTTCATTGTTCAATTTTAATGATATACTTAAGCATCAATTAGAAAAAGTATTGTTTGAAGTATTAAGCGTTCATTGTCGTCAATACAAACGTACCTTTCATGCATATAACTTCATCTATTTAACAAATACTGTCAACACGTTTGAAATCAAAATATAATCTATAAACGAGTACAAAATTGGACATATCTTTATATGTTTCCTGAAACTTGCATTCGATGCTTTATTGTCGCTTAGAATATTAGGAGTCGCGCACAATTTGCACTTTAGTTTGTAAGTATTGCCTTCCTTCGAGTAAAAATCAAAGAACTCGGAATATCCTGCTCATGGTATCAGATTCTGTTCTGCATTGTTTTTGCCGCATTGTTCAGCAGGATCGTCAGTTAGTCCTCCTGTCTTTAGTCTTCTTGGTTGAGTGGTTGAGTGGTTGAGTGATTGCCGTACAGATTTTTGATTGGCCCAAGAATACGGAAACCCGAAGGTTCTAAAACCGCGCAACTTTCAAATCCAAGTGTTTAATCTCTTCCTTTTTTATTAGAAAAAAATGTAAATTGACCATACAAAAAAGATATATAAAGAACACAAAGTAACTGTAAAGTAACTAAAATTAAGTTACAAGTTACTGCAAAAATCGTAACTAAGTTACGTTACAGGTTACTTTTAAAAAAGTAACTAAGTTACCCTAAAAGTTACAAATAACGTCACTTTTTAGTAACTTAGTTACTTGTAACAAGTTACTAACCAACACTGACTTCAGCTACCTAATTTATAATTATCTGCAATAAAATCAATTGACTGCATTCATTTATTAAAGTGTACCATTCTCGTCACTCCTTCTTCTAACATGAATATTATATATAACCCGTTTTACATGCACATACATGACTTTCACGATATTGATTCATTTTACTTTTCGTGATTATTGTTCCATGAAAGAGCAATTTATATTTTGATGTTTTGTATCACATTATGTGACTTATGCATATTGCTCTAGTTCATGCTTTCGATCCGGGGATACAATCGATAAAATTATGACAAAAATAAGAAATTGTTTAAATCAATGTTCCAAGAAATATTAACTCGTTCGCGAAACATATTCCTATTCAACCGAAAATAAAAAATTTCTTTAGAACTGTAATTTCAAAGTTGAAATCATAAATTCATCAGCAAGATCCTCCATTAGCTTTTCAAATTGTTTCGTTTATTAAGCGTTGACATACAAATAATCCTGAAAGAAATAATACTGACCTGGAGTTTGTCTAATCTATCTTTCATGACCTACTTTCAATTTCCATTTCTTCGCGAAAAATGATATTTTGAAGAGCTATAAACTTGTGAACGCGTTTCATATTTTATTAACATTTAACGGGCTCTTATTGATGGTTGATATAAACTTCGTTTTGCACTGAAAATTATACGACGAAAGTTATGTTAACTATTGAAAACTTTAGTAGGTACTCGTGCGTATGTCGCTAATGACAGTTTCCATCATGAAAATCAATTAATGGAAGAAACATTTACGTAAGCTGATGCATTTTTTATTGGACGAAAATATATAACATAGTACATTGTGCAGTGGGGTGGCCCTTCTTTTTCAAAATCATATTTTTTTTGTTCTCACCTCCTAGTTTTGTTCGAATGCCCAAAAAAATGATCATAAAGACCATAAAGTTACCCCTTGATTTAACATAGAAAAAAGACATTTTCTTCTCAATGTATGATTTAAACGCGAAAATATTGTACAAACGTAACTTATAACCCAGACAGAAAAGTGATACATAGTGGAAATTTTGCATAATTTTTTTTACGATATATAATTTTTCCGCACAGAATACATGCTTGTATTCAGAATACTTCAGGGAATGTGAATCAGCCATAATTTTTAACATTAAATCTTTCCTTATTATATTATATTATATATATATGCGGACCCAAAGAGTCCTTCAAAAGTGCTAATTAGGAGTTTCACGTAATAGTAAGGTTAATGATCACATTAAAAAAATATTTGTTGTAAAAATTATCATGGACTGGTAAGTATTTCATTTCCATTCATTTTTAATTAATTTTCAAAGCTTTAAACATTTATATATTTTTTTAAACAATTGATTTCTTGTCGGAGTCGAAAAATAGGTATATATTATACGTATGGGTGTTATGAGTCTTATAATGAATGTGACGAATGTTATTATTTTTAATTGGATTTCTTTAAATAAATGCAAAATTGACATTTTTTGATTTATGAGTACTTTTTGGGGCACTGTGGAGGTGTGTTAGGGATGGTAAGCCCAGATGATTGACACATAGAATTCTTCGTTGGAGGGTCCTCTACCAGTTCTACAATTTTCCGTGACATTTTCCTGAAACCACAAATATTATTCCAAAAATCCTAAAAAGTGTTTTTTTCCCATTTATTTTACATGGGAAATCTCTAGTGCCCGGAAATACATGTTAAAATCAAAATTTTGAAAAAACAAAAGCACGCGATTTCTTGTTTCGTATTTGGAACCAAATTGGCGATATCGTTGATGTCTAAATAAAAATAGCATTTTAAACCACCCTAGTACGCCTAGGCGCTCATGAAGATAATTTTCGTTGCAGAAAGAATCTACACTGAAATAACCTACCAATTTCTATAAGTCCAATAATTTTTCAAAAATTATTTTGAAAAATCGACTAGTTGCCTATAAAAGGATCTAAAAAAAGAAATTTAAGAATACCTTCGAAATAAATATGCCAGTAATGTCAAAATCTCTTATAGCCCTGCCCTCTTCAATGTTCATTTCCCATTTAGTTATCACAACATGTTTGCACGTAATAGTCCTGTGTGTACAATTATTACCTGAGATAGATTGAAATTGGATTACTTGAGCTGCTTGAACTGCGATTACGGCATGCTCAGAATAGCATTGTCCATAATTGAATATGTGTGTGTAGGTAAATTATAAATTTATTCAATTGAAGCCCTGTGCATCTAGAGCGATGATTTGTAGATAAATTAGCTATGTCTACTGTTCTCAGCGTTTTTCTTGTAGACATGCTTATTTGTACCTGCTTGTTACGCGCTCTGTCTCTTGAACGGACAACTTGACAGCTATTATTTGCATACTGCAAACACGCAGCGAATCCTCTGCGGTTTATCGATTTCTGGAGTTCCACTAAATTACCCTGTACGATTAAATTTCAGTGTAATAGGATTTCAAACTCGCAGCAATTGGTGTGTGAAAGCGAAGACAAGATTTTCATTTGAAAGATTTTAAGAAAAACATAAAATGAAACAAAGTCATCTTGTGTAACTGAAATTGCACAAAAAGCCGTTGAACGAGAAAAGTATGTTTTCAAAAATCAGTGTGATAGGCTCATGAGAGACAATTATGTTTTAATGGCTTTTTGTGTTATTTCAGTTACATAAGATGACTTTGAGTTTATGTTTTCTTTTAATTTTTTTTTCAAATTAACTAAATAGATACATGCTGTTATCCAGTCTGCTCAACATTCTCTGCAAATTATTGAATGATTCTGCCGTAATCATCTTATCATCTGCAAATGCCAGTTCACGCACTTTTACTGTACCGAGATCAACACTTTCTTTGTCTAAGAGAGCCATTTTTGAACATTTGACCATGTACATATTGAACATCCAGAAGAACATATCGCAGCCTTGCCTAACAGCCTGCTTAATATAAAACCAATCACTCAGATGTCCATTACTCTTACACTCGCCTTACTACCATTATATTTGCTTTTAAAAGCCAACCAATGCTATACTCTTTCAGGACTTCTCAAATCTTTTATTTAGTTACTTTCATGACCTGACCAATAAGTATTTTGGTAAATACTTTGCCCACGGTACTTAGTAAGTTAATCGTTCTATAATATTTGTATAGTCACTTTTATCACCCTTTCCCTTGCAGAGTGGAACGGTAATCGTGTTTCTCCAATCTTTTAGAATTTCACTGTTCACGGCACACATATTCAACATTTTGCTCAGCCACACGAACAAATATCCGCCACTGCTCTTAAGCATTTCAGCGGTAATACCATCCACATCAGCAGCCTTACCATTCTTTAGTTTCACAATCACGGATATAATATCGCGGATATCGATTTTTCTCTCGCCCCCTACAACGAAATTATCTAGCGTATCCTCTTCTGTGTCACAGTTGTTATGCTCCATGACATGGCCTCCATACGATTTCTTGAAAAAATCACTCACACAGTCTCTCACTTTGTCCGTATCTCATACCATTCCATCATCAGCATTTTTAATTCCAACTAACTCACTGCTAGTACCTCATTTCCTAATCTTCTTAACCCATTTCCAAAACAATTTCTCATTTCCTTCATAATTATTCATCATTTTTTTTAACTTTCTCCGCTTCGATTTTATTCTATAATCATTTTATTCCTGTAATCATTTGCTAGTCTTGTCCTCTCCTCATTGGTAAGTCCTTTAATATTCAGGTTTCTCGAACACGCTTGCTTTTTCCCGTTAATAGACACGTGGATTTCATTATTCCATTATTAATTCAATTCAATTATTACTTGATAACAAAAACATAGAAATTAATATTAAATGTTCTTTGGTTTATTTTTCCATTATTTCGTGAAAGTTAATTTGCACATAGAAAAATTATGATGGAAGACAAGAATGAATGTATCCAATTAATAGTCCCATTCTAATATTTGTTATATCTCGAGAGATTCCTTTTTAGAAAGGAAAATGAGACCAAAAAACATTTAATATTAATTTCAGTGTTTTCATATTCAGGTATAATAATCAAATTCAATTAATATAAGTCTTTGTTATTTATAAATGTAGTTTTCCTATAAGTAATCCCTGATGAGGAAGTTTAAATTGCCTTCGAAACATGTTCGGTCCCTAGTAGTACAAAAAATATCAAGAAAGTACAAGGAAAAAGTAAGAGGTTGACTTCGTTTGACTCTTTCCGTTTCTTCCTCTTTTTCCCCTTTGTTATGCATTTGTCTCGTTTCGATCTCAATAAAAAATTTTAAATAGAGACACTAAGCTCGAAATTCAATCCAGTCTGATGGGTTGCCTATGAATACCATTAAGATTTCTTTTAATTGAGGCATAAATGTTTCATTCAATTTATTAAAAGATATCTGTTTTTGTTTGAATATTATTCGAAGAATGTTTAAGAAATCAGCAATTTTTAGAAATGTGGGAATTAGGGTGATAATGAAAAACCTAAATATTTTGTTTTAAATCGGGTCACCCCTTTGAATGTTTACTTCTAGCAAGTAAATAATGACATTCTTTTTGTTTTTTAAAATAAAAAATTCTAACCTACGTTTTTTAATTATATAACGTCAAAAATATTTTGTATGGAGAAAATAAAACCTATTAATTTATTTTTAATGCAGATTAATTCTCAAGGTTAAGCATTTTAAAGGATATAAAATGGCGGTACTTAATGATTCAAAATACATGTTATTCTAGGGATTTCTGAAGACTTACCCCCCGAGGTGTACTCCTCGGATAGAAAGTTACAACCTATTTTTTCCTTCTTTGATAAACTTATTTTGAGAACTCGCTCAAGGCTTCAAAAAGATAGAATTGACGTTTAAACATGTGCAGTTATTTTTTCTTTGAAGAACAATTATTTAATATTCCTTCCCATAAACTAAAATTCAACGATGCAAGATATTTAGAATGCCTAAATTTACCATTATTTTTTTTTGAAAAAAAAAATTATGAGATAATTTTTTTTTTTATAAGCGACAATGTTACGAGGCGCGATTCTTAAAATACCTAAATTGACGTTTTTTAGAAAATGTAACCTCTTAAATATGATTATACTCTAAAGTACCAGCGCTGAAAATTATATTCATTGTAAATTAAAAATTACGGGTTATTTTATCCCAAGTTCTTCATTCGCAAAGTGTAATCTATTTTTAATAATTAATTTAAGATGCCTTAAGAACAAGAAATTGTAAATATGTGTACTTAACATTTTGTATTTGCTTTGTCTGATGTTTACATCAACTATAACAAAAATATGTTTTTTGTCAAAAAGGTATAATTTTAAGGGGTGGTACTTTAGAATACAATAATATTTCATAGGATTGCATTTGCCAAAAATCGTAAATTTGAGCCTTGAGCTAGTTCTAAAAGTAAATTTATAGAAAAAGGGAAAAACACGTGGTTACTTTTTTTCCAAGGGGACAATCTCAGGGGGTGAGCCTTTCGAATTTCTTAAAATCAGATGTATTTAGGTTCAATATGTATCGCAATTTTAAATCACTTT
The DNA here is from genome assembly GCA_032362435.1 of Melikaiella ostensackeni. Taxonomy (NCBI): domain Eukaryota; kingdom Metazoa; phylum Arthropoda; class Insecta; order Hymenoptera; family Cynipidae; genus Melikaiella; species Melikaiella ostensackeni. The sequence continues at coordinate 7,049,467 of JAUMHM010000005.1, forward strand.
AAAATCACACTTTAAAACACTTATCCCTGAAAAATAATCTGTTTTGAAAATAAATTAATACGTATTTTTTCTTCTTTACATACAAAATTTGAGTCAAAAATAGATTTGTTTCGACTCCACTTAACTTCAGTTTTGACTAGTGGCGTTGACATAAAACATGCCACACTGAATGAAAAATAAATAAAATAGAATCAAAAGAAGTCTTAAAATCTTGAATCATAGTTTCGAGCAATACTAAAAATCACTATGGTGTGAAGGTCAAAAACTTTCTTTTGTTATTGAGAAATCTAAATTCAGAACACTTTAAACCTCTCAAATTTAGATGAAAATAGAAGATAATTTTCCCGCCACAACTATAAGAAATCGCTTTAATTTTTTCTCACATACTGAAAACATTTTCATATAAGTTTTTCAATATAAAAATTTGGTGGGAAAATTTTTGATTTGTCTCGAGCTTTTTTAAGCTAGATACGAAACTTCAATTGCGTCGCAAGAAAGATTTACTGAAGCTTGAAATACCACGGGGTCAGTTTGAGGGAGTCTAAACTGTTTCCCGAGAGGCTATTCACGAACGTGTGGTTCCAAATTAACAGTGGTAGAATTTCCTTTTGTCTTTTTGCGACATTTATCTATTAGATATTTGAATTTTTGTGCTTTGCAAACGCTACCTCCTAATTTTGTTCCTTTTGGTGAAAAAATTCGAAAAATAAAATTTCTGTCAGGCATCCTAAGCCTATTGTTACACAATGGCGAAATACTCCCGAAAAATTACGTTACGTAATATTTGAACCACCCCATGATGTCATAATCAAAGGAAGGTATCAGTTAGTCATTAAAATAATTCCATATTTTTGTCAGTTCAAAAATTTATATTCATGACATTTTTGGACCTAGTGACGAAGATTCGACACCCTTAATATTTTCGATAACAGTGGGCATCAGGAAAAATAGATCAATTCAAATTAGACTGATATAAGGAAGGTCAAAAGTCATCATATAAAAATTAAGCTGATTGGAAAGAGATGCATATTATCTCCAAATAATATATCATCCAAACTTTGGTTCCAATCTATCTAAATTTTGTATTTAATAATATAATAACTCACTGAATTTTTTGCAGCACGATGCATTTTCTGCTTGCGTAAATACATGCAGCTATAAATAGGAAGATGTTTATTTCCTTTGATGAAGAAAATAACCAATCGGGTTCGCAGACCGTAAACTAATTTCTGGGCTGCCATTAATTAAAGCTGTGTTTTCTTGATAAATTCTCTGGAAAGCGTCTATTCACCCTGGGGGTAATTGAGATACTCTCTTCGCTGATAGGTCAAGATTCCTTTGACTAATTATGTTATATCATGCACCATCACAATTATGAGCATACTCACTATCGATCTCTTTTCTGAAAGCTGCGGCCAAACTTGTTCTTCGAAAACAATAGTTTCAACAAACGGATTTGGTTAAAACAATTTAAATTATTTTCAAGTTTCTCTTTTATATCCAAAAACAATAGCACCCGACAACAGAAAGTTTTAAACATGCCTTCACAAGCTGAATTCATGAGGCTATCGTCTCAATTTTAAACTGATTTCTCTAGCAGTCACCCCAGGTGAAGGGCTTCACAGAGCCATCATACATCACGATTCACACATAAACACTCAAACTGTCTGATAAACCCATAGGAAGATCCATACTCCTTATCCTAACCACATCTACTGAGCAAAGCTCTTCACGAGAGCCCATGAGCATCCAAAATCTTTCATTTCAGGCGTCACTCTTCTTCTCATAAACAATTGTCCTCCATACATCCCTATTTTTGCTTACATATTTTGCTTCCATTATATCCAAACATCTTTTCATGCAAGTTCTTATGTTTCTACGACTCTTTATATCTCTCCGCTTTAGAGTCTCATTTACACATTCCAATGATTCCGTCTCCTGTCTACCTCTAGGTACGCTACCATTCACCTTAACTAAATACATTTACTTCATTAAACCTCCTTCATATATCCTCTCAACACGACCAAACCATTCCAACCAATTTCTTTCACTTTTGTCAATCAATGTTTCTTCTACACTACGAGTACACCTCACTACTATACAATAAAGTGGGTGCAAGCACAGAATTCTACATTGCGATTTTAGCTTGATTTGTTACATTTTTACTTCTAATAATGGCTCGTACACAGTTAAAGGCAATGTTCCATACTGTTTTCTCACCCCTTCTTCGAAACACGATAATTTTTGTTTTATTCACGTTAATCTTAAGGCTGGTATCCAGTCTGCTCATCATTCTCCATCCGAAATTTTCCAGTTGTAATTCGTGTTTTTATCTGTGAAATTTGAAAGTGCAATTAGTTCTTGAAGTCTTGTTTCAGAGCGAAGGAATAAGTGTTGCGCAATTGAAAGATTCCATGACTTCTGAAACGACAACAAAATTCACGATGAGTATTTTATTTGTACTATTTCATTTTTTGGTAAACATATTTTTCCCAAAGGTTTCAGTTTCTGAAGAGAAGAGGTTTCTTTAAATTCACGCGACGATTTTTAAAATTCTCGTATTCTTGTCACATATGCATTAAATGGTCTTTTCTCATCTTTGAGACCAAACTGCAGGAGACTAGTGCCCTTCTCAGTTTACAGCACGAACCGATTATAACTCCTTTGGTTCTGAGTTGGTTTTCATACTTTCCTTTGCATGACCGAAGTTTGGTGGGACTGACGTTATGAATGGACACTCCACCTCATAACGATTTAGCTGCTTAATTTGGACATGATTTTAT
>JAUMHM010000005.1:7069872-7082694 GCA_032362435.1 Melikaiella ostensackeni
TAAGGCATCACTGGCCTCTGCGTAAACACCAATGATTCGTGCGTACGCAGCGTTCAGTGGTGTTTCGCGATTTTTTTTCCAGTGAACACCAACCATTGGTGTTTGGGTTTCTCCGTGTATCAAATATTCAAGAATATTTTTGCGTTTCGAATACTACTTCTATATACTAATGTAGTCTTAACACGTAGAACATTCTTATGTTTATAATAAACCTTTTGAAACCATCACAGTCCTAAAAATCAGCATCAAATGTTTAAGAATATTTAGCATCCTCGCCATATAAATAAGAGACCCGATCTTGAATTATTTCGTTTCCTAGCAAAATCTGATCTCTAGTTAACACATACTTTTTGGTAGACGCATCAGAGTTGACTTCCCGTGTGATAAGTCGTGGATCCAATTGGTGAGCCGCAAAATGAATCGGTTGTAGTAAAAAATCAGCTCTTTTTTTCAAACTGTAACGGATTGCTTTCTCATCTTCAATAGAAATGGGTGATTCTGGAAATCTTTGTTGAAAGCACGCTTTTATATCAAAAAAGGCCTCTGACACCAAGCTTAAAGTGCAATTATCTCCTCCTAATATCGTTATCCATTTAACGACCGGAGCAACAATTTCATGTAGACTTAATAAACCGCGCCAAAAATTTTAATTACGAATGTTACGTCGTACTTTGTGTTTCAAAATAACGTTTTCGGTTATAACTAAGATTTTCAGAACCTTTTTGTTGAATAGCACGCTTTCTACACAAAAATGATAGAATCAAATCTTGTCTTTCCGGGCAATTTAAGTGAGACTTTCGGTCATTTAAATGTTTCAGATTTGTAAATTTTAGTTTGTATTTTGACGAATGTTGCTCTTATGACATGTGATCCATTGATCCTTATTACTTTTTCTTTAGTACTGAATTCTAAGTCTTTAAAAGTTTCTCTTTTCATGATGTCGCCAATTAGGGAATTTAAATTATGAGCAGCACAGCTGTCAACCGCAATGTGTTTGTATTTTTCATTAATGATTCTACGGGCTTTGATCATTGAACTTTCGCTGTCAGTGATCACTGCTAATATTCTTCCAGGTCCAACTTCATCAATAACCTCCAGCATGATTTGTGCTAACTATTCCGCAGAATGACTTTCATCTTTCGTACACATATTTTTATATACATAAAATAGGCTCAGGCGTTGAAATGACAAAGATGAAATGACAATAGATCCATTCCTATAAGCAAAAAACAACATTTTTTGACAACGTTCATTCTCTTTCTGTTTCACAGTATTAACCCTCAGTTGTCACAAAGGGTATGGCACACCCGAACGATTCTTTCATCGGTCTGTACTTTTGCAAACATTTTTTTACACTTTTTCATAAATATCTCGAAAAATATGCATTTTCGATATTCTAAGAGAGGTATTCATTTTTGTTTACTAACGATTAAAAAGAAGTAATTCAAAATTGATATATATGACTCGGAGATACGCGTAAATGGAAACCACTCGGGTAAGTCTTGCCCCTTGTGAGAACAACGTAAAATTCCGAGATTTTGACAACTGAGGGTTAATAAAAATTTTTAGCATGTTTTGTTCAATAATCACAATAATTAACTTTTATTACTCCAACCATCACACTGTAAATCAAATGCTTGTGCATTTTTCAAACTGATAGACATTTTTTTTTTCAATGTTCTCATATTCTGCCTGAAGAAGAGGAGTACCTAATTGATATGCCGTAGGTGGTTTCCACGCAGGTCGAAGAGCATGAAAAAACTCCTTCCAGTATTTATCATCAAAAATCATGAGTGCAGAGGCGGAAGAATATACAGCTCTTGCTGCTAGTGTATTCAGTTTTTCCTGAGAAAAATATACAGTATTACATTATTTCATTAATAATTTGAGATACACATCAGTTCTAAAAACTTAACTTAACTTAACTTAACAAAACTGTTTTTTTACACATCATTACGTTTTACAACACATAGAAAGGTTTCCATTGTAGAAATTGCGATCGTGATTTGGTAGAGCCCAAGCTTCAAAAAAGAAAACTTCGAAAACTTCAAAATTAATATTTCGAGGTAACTGAAAAGCCTTTCAGATACTTGAGAAGCTTTTAAGAGATTTCAAAATAAAACTACATAAGACTGTGTTGATGAAAAAAATATAATAATTATAGTTTCGCACCTGTTCATCTGGAATCATTGAGTCAATATATTTTTTTTAAGAAAACGGTTGTTCAGGATGTTCTTCAATATTTTTATCTTTTATGGATTTGTTTGCGTCCTGTTTGTTTTCATTTCTTTTGTGTTTAGGGGAACTAGACGGCTTTTCAGTAACATCAGAAGTGTTTGAAACGTCCAAAAGTAATAATAAAATTATAATAAAATTAGAAAACAGGAAGTATATAGTTTATCCTTTTGAATATTGAATGTAAACACATAAACCTAAAATGAAAACAAACTTATGTTATAAACTTTTGAAAGAGATATACCGTTATATAGTAATCTTAAAATCTGAATTATAATTACATATTAAAAACATCTCGTCTTTGTTACGAGATTTTCAGACAAGTCGTAACTTATCTGAGTTCCGACAGAGAATACCTGATTTTTTTCTGTATAGATATACCGTTATAATTGTAGTTTTCAATTCCGATTGTTATTTTACTTCACATTTTTCATGTAATAAATAGTTACAAATAGAAACATATGATGTCTCAGTCTGGTATCAGAAACACTATAGTAACATTATAACTGGCATGACCGACATAACTTCTAAACAAAACACAACCTATAAATGAACGTATGAATAGAATAGGAGGAATAAAATATAAATTATTACCTGAATTATTTTCTTCACGTGAATTACGCTTTAATTTGAATAATTGTTTCACAGTTCCGGGACAGCTTATGCACTTTTTCAAGTGCTCTGCTTGTCGTGTGGCATGCTTTCTGTACACCTGATCACAGTATTTGCACTTGAAAGAAGCTTTGTTTTGCTTATCAATAATTTTTATATAATAATTCCAAACATTATTTTTTTCCCCCATTCTTATGCTTGAATGCTGGATAAATCCTTTGAAGTGAACACATTCTTTAACAAATGTTTTGTCTATATCATCGAAAGAAATCTTCTGCAATTCTGCAGGTTTTGTCTGATTTCATCGTTAGGAAAAGAAGTTAACTGTTCAATGAATCTAAATCTATTATCGATTTCATTGCACACTTTACACCTCAACGATAACTCCATGCTAATATTTATCAATAATTGCAAGGAATGTGTTCACATTCATAGCATCTCTAGCTGTGAAAGTAGTCTCATTGTTATCACAAACCGTCCTAAATTTTCGTCTACGATTTTTTCATTTGTATTCATCGCAGCCAGTCAGTTTTATTCCCTGCTCCTCATAGTAATCAGAATGATCACGAAGATCCTCCACGCATTTATGCAAACCCTTATGATGGGTTTGAATGTCGCAGACTTTCGTGCAAACACTCTGTGAAGATTTATTTACCTTATCAAAGAGAATTAAAACATCATTCCAAAACGCAGTCATTACACCTTTTTCAAGCTCATAAGATTGTCGATGCAGGCCTTCAGCTTCAACCCTTACGGTAGATCTTTTAAGAGGATTTTGTTTTCTCTCAAGAATGGCTGCAGCAAAAGAACAAAAGGACATCAAGAACGCATAAAACGCATCTGCTCTAACAGACCTCCGAGTATGTGATAACGACTTAGGAACTAGCGCATCGCGAATTCCCGTTGATTTTTTTAGTATATTCCATCTACCTGGAGAAGCACTCAGAAATGTGTAAACATGCTGGATGAACATGAAAAACTTTCTTGCTCCTAAACAGTAATCAGCAGCCGTAACGCCTGCGAGATTCAGTGAATGATCTACGCAGGGTATATAAAAAGCTGAAGGATTATTTTCTTCAATTTTTGTTGCAATCTTCCATTTTTTCCTGACATATTTCTCGCATTATCATAGGACTGACTTTGACAGTCACTAATATCTGTATTTGGATCTTCAAGGGTGTTTAATACAATTCTTTCTAATTGACTAGCGTAATGACTTTCAATTGGAATGAATTTAAAGAATCTTTCTACAGGTTCACCATTTTCGAGGATATACTTAAGAATACGTGTAATTTGATCGATATGCGATACATCAGGAGTAGAAACCATACTCAATCCATAAAATTTACACTATCTCACTTCGGAAAATATCTGTTCTAAGCAATGATTGTAAATCAAATGAATGAATTCATTACATATATTTTTCGAAAGGTAGGATACGTTACCTCTTCCTTTTTTTTCAAAATTAGTAATGTGTTCTTTCAAAAAAATATAGTCTGCAATAAATTCTGATAGACCTAAATAATTTCCGTTGCCAACCGAACCAATTGTTGCATTATTTCCTCTAAATGGCAAACCTCTAGTCCCAAGAAATTTAATCACACTTGCTATTCGACTTAAAACTTTTTTCCAATATTCAGTTTCTTCAGCGTACCGTTTTTGCAATTTTTCATCTTCGTCACTCAGTAAATGATTCACATTCACCAAATAATTTACAAGGTACGCAAAAAACGGTCCCTCGAGACTCGGAGTAAAACAACCACTCTCTTCGATTTTTTTGCAGTTTTCCAATTTTTTATGAAAAGTATTTTTTGTGGCGTACCTTGCTTGTTTAGAATATACACGTTCAAATGAATTCAAATCCAAATCCGATGTTTCATTTTGGTGGATTGGATAGAAAGAAATCGATGAAAGCTGGAGTCAAAGGTGGCCATTTCGCAGGATCAAGTTTATCTTCGATCTCCCTTATATTATCTCCGTGCATCTCTTGAGAAACCTGGTCATCTGAAACAAAAAATAAATCAAGAAAATAATGAATACAAAAATTAATGAGATTTCGAAGTTTATATGGGTGATTCCCTGAAAGTTGACCATTTTAGACGATGAGATTTAAAGAAGAAAACAAATTCCCAGAATGCCTAAAATATTTATTTTTAATTAAGGGTTACCCAAGAAAGTAAAAAAATATTGAACTAGGAGACCAAAGAATGTATTTGTGATGGATATGAATTTTAAACGTTGCTAAAAGTCAGAAAAAGGACATGCGACATTAATTTAATAAAATTTTTTTTAAATCTTCTAAAAATATATACAGAACAGATAAAAATATTTTAAAATACAGGAAAAATGATTAGTTGCACGATTTATCTGATTTTGACTGAAGACTTTCAAAACATCTCATTTCATAGTATGATAAATTAATATGGAGCGTTACCGAACATTTCGTGAAAAATATTAAGCAAAATAGTGATAATTATTAACTTTTATTTTTAATCAACGTTCATAGATGGATTTTTAACTGTGGTAAATCTTCGTAAATATAAAATTAAGAATTTTAGCATCAATTATGAATTCATAGTTTGAATAATTATTTTCGAGTTTTATCACAAAATAGCAATGCAGCGTGACCAGACAAAAAACTTGTAGGACAGAATTTGAAGTGATTTTTAATATCTTCACCTCTAAAATATTCAACTCTACTCCTGATTTTTATCTTTCCCAGCTCGATATAAGTGATATGTGTGGAATACAAATATTTTTGAAATGGTGTTAATATTATTTAGTCATTTTTCATTTTAATTTTGTAGTTTGGGATAGGTGCGTGACAAGACATTTTGCGTACTTTTTTATTTTTAATTCCAAAAGAAAGTCGTCTAAAATTGTCAAACATTACTAAATTGTGCTTCCATGTCAGAGGTTTCCTCTGATTCACATTACACTCCTTTAACTCAACTTCAATTTTCCAAAAACCACCCACCTCGACTTCATGGCGCCCCTAGACTATAGCTCACATTGGCCTATTGGTTGAGCCGGCCCTGGTTATTTAAATATTTTTCTCACAAATTGAAAAATGGAAAAAAGTGGATTATTTTCTTAATGTTTCATTTTTCGAATTTTAATAATTAAATCTAGATGAAAATAAAACTTACGGAATTTAACTTTGTGTGAGAATACCTGACTATCTATTTCGTGTTTTGACAAAATTGAAATGTAGGTTCAATTAATGTTGCGTTGAATTGTGAAAAATAATGGATTATAAGTTTTGAATTATCTACGTAGGAAGATAATTTTTGTCTACTCTGATTGCTCCTCTTTGGTATTATGGGGTTCTCTTAGATAACGTTCAATAGTTTTCGAATGATAAATTTCGACAAAGTTCGCAAATTTAGCTCAAGATGGCCTGCAACGGTAAAGTTCAATAATAACTTAATAAGTTTGAACATCATTTTCATATTTCAGACTTCACACTCCACTTTGGAAATTAATTTTTTTGTTGTTGAAAATTTATCATTTTAGTTCAAACTTCATCTCTTTGATTGAAAATTGATATTTTTAATTGAAAATTGATCTCTTTTAGTTGAAGATTCAACTATTTGTTTTAAAATTTCATGTATTTTGTTAAAAATGCGTCTTTTTTGAAGAAAGTTAATCTTCTTGTTTGAAAATTTATCGTCGTTGACAAAAAATGAGACTGTCTGGTTGAAAATTAATCTGTTTTGGTTGCGGATTCAACCATTTCGCTCAAAATTCGTCTTTTTTGGTTTAATTTGACTGTTTTCGATTTTAAATTAAAACATTTCTTGGTAATGAGTGGAAGATTCATCATTCCAGATGAAAATTCAACTATTTGGTTGTAAATTAAGTTTTTTGCCGAAAATTCATATTTTTGGTTGAATCTCCAGCTATTATGGTAGGAAATTCAAGTATTTTGGTGAAAATTGAATTATTGTTTGAAAATTTTAATATTTGGTAGAAAACTAACGTTTTTGTTGAAAAATAATATTTTTGAGTCGAAAATTCAACTCTTTTGTTGATAATTCATCTTGTTGGCTTCAAAATTCAATAATTTTGTTGGAAATTCATTATATCGTTAAAAATGTTACTATTTGGTAAAAAATTCATCACCTTGGTTAAAAATTCATCCTTTATAAATTGAAAATTCAACTATTTGGTTTTTATTCTTCTTTCTTGATAGAAAATTAACTTTGTTGTTGAAAATTCACCTTTTCCGGGTTAAAAGTCAACTGTTTCTTCAAACATTCGACTTTCTAGCTTGGAAACTAAACTCTTTTGTTAAAAATTCGTCTTTTTCTATTGAACTCAACTGGCTGAAAATTCAGCTAGTTTGTTAAAGTCATCTTTTTCGGTAATAATTTCTTTTTTCAGGTAATAATTGAAAATTAATCGATATAGGTATTATTTATAACTGTAGTCTTCCTATGTATTATCCCGGATGAGGAAGTCTAAATTGGCTTCGGAAGATGTTGGGTCCCCAGTAGTATAAAAAAGACGGAGAAAAGAAAGAGTGAGAGGTTGTTTTTAGTTGACTCTTTTTTCCCCCTCTTTTTTCATTTTGTTTTACATTTATTGTGGATTTGTCTCTAGTGATCCGCAAAGTAGATAGTTTCGAAGTATATTTTTGATTTGTGGATGTTTTGTTGTTCTATTTTAGTACATAAAACTTTTCATAAGAAAGTAGATTTCATTTCGATCTTTAAGGAATAAATAATAATTAATAAAATTATATTAATTCTTAAAAATGAAAAGTTTTCCAAATTTTTTTTCATAATTTTTCTCGATAATTTTCTCTATGTTATAAGGCCTTGGAGAATTTGCATGGTACGTATGTCTTCTTGAACGTATAATTTGTAGGCGCGAACACTGTGCCAAGGCCTAGAAGTACAATTCCCACGAAAGACTGGGAGTAATTGCCAAGCGTTTGCTTTGGTGTCTCAGGACGACGATCCTTTTAACCAGTTGTACCTGTAGATAAAACCAGCTTTGTACAATCACTTGCTTGTTTTTCTATAATAAATTTACAACAAATGAGTTCACACTGAATTGGAATAAAATTTTCACACCCTGATAATTTTTACTAGCATCAGAACCTTCTAGAAATACGTTCCTTACAAAATAATTATAGAAATATTTCATTTTTTTCATTTTGTAAAACCTAAAATTACAATTTGTTCTGATTTAGAAAGCACTTATAATGAGGAAAATTTACAAAAATGGAGCGCTTAAAATTGAGAAATATTTAAATTTCGATAGCATCCAAAATTTAAGAAGATTCGGATTCTGGAAAGTATTCAATATTTTAAAATTGAGAGCAATCAAAACGTGGAAAAATTCAAAAATGACGTGCATTCGAAATTTGAAACAATATCCATCTGGGAAGCATCCAAAATTTGAAATAATTTTAATTGCAGAAGGCATTCAGAATTTGGATTAATGCCAAAATTAGAAGCATTAAAACTGTGCAAAAATTAAAAAATGGAAAGCATTTAGAATTAAAATTTTTGAACAATATCAATTTTGAAAGCAACCAATATTTGGAAAATTTTCAATTTTAGTAAGCATTCAAAATATAGGTCCACCTTAGAATTCGAAACATTCAAAATGTGAACAAATTTAGTAACTAAAATCATTCAAGATTGAAAAAGTTCAAAATTGAGATTATTTAAAACGATTTCAAAGTGGAAGGACCCATACTAATAGGAACAGTTGTGATTCAGGAAGCATCCACAATTTGAAACAATCTCAATTTTAGAAAGCCTTGAAATTTTCGACAATCTCAAAATTGTAGACTTTCAAGATTCAATATGTGGAAAATTCAAAATTCAAAGCATTAAAAATTGAAGGCGGTGCAATTCGGAAAAATATCGATTTTGGAAGCTTCCTAAAAGTTGGAAGAGTTAATCTTGCAAAGCATTCAAAACCAGAAACATTCAAAGTGTGAAGAGATTCCAAAATTACAAGCATTTGAAATTTCAAACATTATCAATATGAGAAGCATAAAAAGATTGGAATAATTTCAATTTTAGAAGGCACTCAAAGTTTGATTGAATTTCTAAATAAGAAACAGTCAAACTGTGCGCAAAGTTGAAAGCATTCAGAATTAAGAATTTGGAACAATATAAATTTTGGAAGCAACCAAAATTTGGAAAAAATTTTATTTCAGCAAGCATCCAAAATTTAGGTCAATTTCAAATTTTGAAACATTCAAAATGTGAACAAATTTAGTAACTAAAATCATTCAAGATTGAAAACGTTCAAAATTCAGATTATTTAGAACGATTTCAAAGTCGAAGGGCCCACACTTATAGGAACAATTGTTATTCAGAAAGCATCCACAATTTAAAACAATCTCAATTTTAGAAAGCATTGAAAATTTTTGACAATCTCAAAATTGTAGACACTCAAGATTCAATACGTGGAAAATTAAAAATTTAAAGCATTAAAAATTGGAAGCGTTGCAATTTGGAAAGATATCGATTTTGAAAGCTTCGAAAAATATCGTTTTTGGAAGCTTCCAAATAGCTGGAACAGTTCTGATGTTAAAAAGCAATTATGATTTGGAAACATTTAAAAAGTGGGCATTTTTCAAAATTGTATGCAAGCATTCAAAATTAAAAGCATTCTGAATTGGTAGTGTCCAAAATTAAAAGCGTTAAAATTTTGAACAATATCAGTTCAGGCAGCATCTATGTATAATTCGGGACATTTTCGATTTTAGAAAGTGTTCAAAATATATGTCCATTTGAAATTCGAAACATTCAAGATGTGAACAAGTTTACAAATTGAAATTACTCCAGGCTAAAAGCGTCAATATTTCATAACAATATAAATTTAGATAGCATCAAAAATTTGGAACAATTTCGAATTTAGAGAGCATTCAAAATTTGGAATAATTTACGAATTGGAAGCATTCAAAATTGAAGCAATTTCAATTTCAGAAACTTCCAAATTCTGAAAGGTTCCAATCTTAGAGAGCATTTGAAATTAGAAACATTTAAAATGTAGAGAAATTCCCAAATTACAAGCATCAGAAATATGAAACAATATCCGCCTGGGAAGCATTCAAAATTTATAATAATTTAAATTGTGAAAGGCACTCAAAATTTGGATCAATTTTAAAATTAGAAACACTTAAGCTGTACAAAAATTAAACAATTGAAAGCATTCAGAATCGAAAATTAGAACAATATCAATTTTGGAAGCAACCAAAATTTATAAAAATTTTAATTTTAGTCAGAATTCCAAATTTAAATCCATTTCAGAATTCTTAACATTCAAAATGTTGACAAATTCACTAATTAAAATCATTCAAAATTAAAAGCGTTTGAAATTTAGATTATTTAGAATGATTTCAATTTGGAAGGCCCCATACTTATAGGAATAATTGTGATTTAGAAAGCATCTACAATCAGAAACAATTAAATTTTAGAACGCATTGAAAACTTGAAACAATCTCAAAATTTTAGACGTTCAAGATCTAATATGTGGAAAATTCAAAAATTAAACATTCAAAATTTGAAATGATATATGTCACGATGGAGGGTGGCCTATCATGTGCGGGGGTGGGGGAGGAGATTGTGGCGTGCAGCCAGGGGTGCGTGAGCTGAGGTCTCGGAAGGAGGGCGCGAAGCGTGGAATCTAATCACTACCCCGGGTGGAGGGGGCTGGAAGTGGGGCGGCGGTGTTTGAGGGATGTGCCTTTGGGGCTTAATTTGGGGGAGAGCTGGTCTGCAGAGCCCCGTGATCGAATCCGGCTCGTCAGCAGTCGAAGTCCTTCTCCTGGAGTCGGCGGAAGGGATCCCTTCAGGATCGAAGGTTGGGTGAAATCGTACACCCGTGAGAAGTCAAGGGTGCCGGAGCGGAGGCTTACAGGGGAGCCCGAAATAACAGGGCCCTGCGACTGCGAAAGATCAGTTGGTGAAGGGAGGCCCCTGCAAGGAGGGGTGGCGAGCCCAGAAGGTAAATTTCCGACGGAGGGTCTGGGTTCACCTAGCTGGGTGCGATATCCCGGTTGCTGAGGGGTGGAGGCCGCGATGGGCTCCTCTGATTCTATGCTGACCTTTCGTTGCCTGACGGTATTAGCGGGAGGAAAGGTCGTGCGGGACTCTCCGTGGAACGAGGGGAGCGGCAGGGCCCAGGGAGAGCTGACTTCCCGAGCACGCTCCCGGGTTCGTGGGTCTGATGTACTCAGGGACCCTCTTACGATCTCGATTAAAGCCCACCCGAAGGTTGGATGGTGCGCTGAGTGTTCAGGGTTGTGTGGGAGGGCTTCCTGTTGGGCCTCAGCGGCATGTCTTTGCCGAAAGAGGCGGGTGGCCTTGTTGGAACGAGGTGCCGATTTCCACCTCCATGCATAGGAGATTGTGGAAGGCAGCAAATAAAAATGGTAGAAGTCGGTGCTGAGAAAGCGAGGAGGGAGGGGGGTGAGAAGTGTGGCTGATATCGACTGTTTCCGACGGAGGAGTCGGGGTGTTTATAGAAGAACGGGGCTAGCTCCAGCAGGGCCGGCCACCAGGACTCGAAAAAGTCTTGTTGATAGCAGAACCCGACGGAGGAGCCGGGGTGCTATGTGAGAGAACGGGGCTAGCATCAGCAAGGTCGGCCACCACGAATCGAGAATGTTGTGAAATGTTTCAGGTCTATTGACTATAGGGGAAGTGGTGTGTTGGCTGGTGTAGGGTTAGTGAAAGTGGAACAAGGTGGAGAAGAGTAAAATTTAAAACGATGGAAAAAAGAAGGAATGTCGAAAAGGTAAAGACTTACAGTTTGGCTGGCTGTCGCAGGATGTCGGGATCATGAGGAGTGACGCCTGTCACAGGTCGAAAAAAGGTGGTAAAAAGAAAGAAATCGTCACACTTTTGCACTGTGAGAAAGCTTTTATTCAGAGAGGATAGAGCGGACACTACTACCCTCGGTGACTACTAGGAAGTAACTGACTGCTTGTCGCATCTACACTACATGCTCTACCAACTCAATGGTTAAACTTGGAGAAGCATAGACGCCATCAGATGGTAACACAAGACATCAAGATAAGATAAAAAATGGCGACTAGATAATATCAAGATGATTCGTAGATGATTGAATTTGAAATTAATATTTTCAAATGCAATTGAAGAGAAAGTGATATGAAGTGATAATCGGAGGTGCGCGGTTTTCAAAAGCCCATCATATCGTCGTATTTTTTCTTACCATTTTCCGCAAGAAGAAAACGTAGATGACAAATTTTCTACATGTTTTCGTATACTTCTTGATAGGTTACATTCGATAAGCATGGATATCCGGCAGCTTCGATGCATTTCAAACAACGGTTTTCGTAATTCTTCGGAAAATGGTGAGACGAAATACGAAAAGATGATGGACAATCAAGCACCGCGCACCTCTGCTTATCACTTCTTATCGCTTTAGATTTCCTTCAAAACATTCTTGCATACGAAGCATTACTATTATTGCGATTTGCTGCGATTTGCGAAGTATGTGGAAGTATGACGGAGCAAGCTGAGGTTTGGTATTGTGAGAGCACGACAGCAATACAATTGACTATAGAGGAAGGGAGTTCAACGCAATCTTGACGAGGGACGTCAAGTGCCGAAAGGGACCGACTTGCAGCGCCATCGGGCGGTGACTTATTTTTTGTAGTTTCTATGCTTCTGCACGATCGTCCAACAGAGTTGGTAGAGCCTGTTACATTACTCTCGCAAGCGGCTCCCAGCCCGATTGCTGTAAGCAGGGAAGGGGAGTGGGCCTTTCGGGCCCTCTCATTGGCCAGCTCTTAGAAACTGAGAACTGGGAAACATGATGGGGAAACCACCACGCTTCCACCCACCGTCCTCCGTTTGCTCGAGTCTGTGATATTGATGGGAAAAGTATCGATAAATATCGCTACATATCGATACGTTTTTCTCTTAACGATATTTATCGATATTTTCCTCGTCTGCTGCGTCATCACCGTTGTGTCTC
>JAUMHM010000005.1:7084293-7103543 GCA_032362435.1 Melikaiella ostensackeni
CGTGCCGCAAGGCCCACCACCTCGCACTGAGAGCTCTCGCTTCAAGCTGCCAGCGGGCAGTTGAGAGTCGACATTCGGTCTCCCGACCTGACATCGAAAGCATCTTTTCTCACACGCAGAGCTGTTTCGTGTATCCGAGTCCCCTCAGCTCAGGACTCAAACCCTAAGAATAAAAACCGACACTTTCATATCAACCAACGTGTGTTCAGTTGCCACCTCGACTTCATCCCTTCATATTCGGCGGACTTAAGTAACGATACGGCGACGCCTTGACGGAGATTATTTTGGACCGTGGACGTGTGTCAGTGGACTTTCTCCGGTTCATCAGACGCTTGACAGTTTTTCCTTCTTCGACGTTCTCCGGATCGCCAGGCTCCGTGGCCGTTTGCATAACCGCCGTTCAATCCTACGTGTTCGGTTCCGTGATCAGTGGGTGATAGTGTTCGAAGTTTATTGTGCCTCTTTTTTTTTACTCCGGTGTTCGGCTTTCCGCGCATCGTACCTGTAACTTTTCCGTTCCTCGTCATCCTTGGTTAGCCGCTACTGCAGGTTAGCCGGGTATCGAGGACACACTCTTTTCCCTCTCTCTCTTCTCTTCGGGAAAGTGACCCAGGTTTGCCGCTACTGCAGGCAAGCCGGCTTTTCCCACCCCACACCTACTATCTTCGAGAGCCCGCGAGCTCTCCACGTCGTCGCGGCTAGCCGGACCCGCGATCCCTCGAAGAACTAAACGGGGACTCCCTATCGTGTCGGCCGTATGAACTCGGGAGCCAAGCGGAAGGCTAACCCCAACCCCGCCACCCGTCGGCGCAGGAGGCGGCAAGCAGAGGCCGCCCGGTTGGCCGCCCAATCCTACGACCCCGCTGCCCCCGAATTGTTCCCCGCGGGCACGTGGGCCTTACGTTCCGTAATCCGCGGACTCCCCGGGACCCGGGATCCCCGTGCTTGCCATCCAGTCGGACCGCGCGTACCGCTCACCCTCCGCGTACCGCGTTTCAGTTGTGAACCACGCCTCGTCTTTCCTCCGCCCCGAGTCTTGCGACTCCCGGAGCTTCCCCATGTGCCGGCTCCCTTGTTAGAGCCGCCACAGGAGGGACTCCCCTCGGCCTCCGAGATTGCGAGGGGCACTCATCAATCCTCCCCCGGGGATGCTGTCGCCGAGGCATCCAGGCTCGTAGCCTCGAGCCCTCCAGCCGAAAGTTTGTCTCCGGCCACTCCTGCCTGTGGAGAAGCCAACCTTCCAGCGGTTGACACCACCTCCGGCCAAAGCCAGACCCCCGCGACCGCGCAACCCCAATCAGAAGGGGGAGGGCAGCGCCACGCCACCCCCTCATCGCGCCCTACGTTCGCGCGCACCCCTGATACCGGGGACGACGTATTAGACTTGGCGGCCATCGGGTGCCCCAAGACCTTCTCCCCGTCCTTTTTGGGTTCGCCGCCGCCCACGACTCTCGGGCCGGTGGGATCGCTTCCGGGCTAAATCAACGCCCGTGGACGGACGGACACCTGACCATCACAGGTGCCCCTACGTCGCACGGTACAATGAACGCCTAGTGCGTTACCCGAGGCATCCCTGTCTCCATGGATGGTACAACCCCCTGGCGACGGTTCATTCGAGGTGGCATCAGGAGGGTTTATTTTCCGCCCCCGCCTAGCCGCCGGGACCCGCCACGGGGCATGCAAGCCCTGGACGCCTGGCTCCAGGAACGAAAAGAAGGGGCGGTAGCAGCTACCCAACCTTCCGTCACTGCGAACCCTGACGCCCCAACGCGACCGACCCACTAAGCTACCCAGTAGCTGAGCCCCGACGCACTGGTTCGGCCACCATTCTTCAGGGCAACCGTGCCCCCCCCCCCCAACGCCCATCCCCTCACCACCCCTACAGACACTTCCAAAAACAATTACTACCACCCCCCGCTCTCTCACTCAGACCAAGGGGGGTGGTAACAAACTTATTAAATTTATCTACGAATAAAAATGTTTGATTTTTCAATTTTTATTATAAGAAATAGTCATTTGATAAAAACACAGCAAATAGAAAAAAGTTCCATCTCATCATTCTTGATGAGCGGACATAATAAAATCTGATTGCTTTGCGGGCACATTCTCATACCACGCTTCGCGCTTGGTGTTGTATGTTCTTTATGTACAAATTACTTAATTTGTTTTTGATTTCAAATGAGGAAAGAAATTTATTTACTTAAGGCTCTATCGGCCTTAAGGAATACATTCTCATCATATTATTCGCGCTTTGCGCTCGATTTTTTGCGCTTACCGTATAATATACACAAATAAATAGTTAAAAAGACGATTGGAGAAATTATCTTGATTTACGATTGGTCCTATAAAGAAATGTTTAACAGCAAATGTTTAACAGCAAATGTTTAACAGCGCCGTTTGGATAAAAAATAAAAATATTTGAATACCATTTTCTATACTTAAAAAACAAACTATGCCTACTACCAAAAAATGTTTAGAAGCAAGTTTACAGGTCTTCGTAAAAATCTACAGACACACAGACAGACAGACTGACAGACACATTCGTAAAAATATGTTTCTCGGATTCAGGGGGTTTTAAAACGTAGACATTTGACAAAAACGGGGGGGGGGGTCAATTTTACACAAATCTAGTACATTCTCTGATGAGAAAGTAAAAAAATTAATTTTTTGGCTTTTGAAATTTTCATAAACTTGGATGTTTGGTTAATACCTTTACGCGTTTTTCGAGCGCTGAGCAAGTTATTCGAGCCTGGCCCTGAAGTTTGACCTAAAAGTTAAGATATTTATGTTTTTTATGTTAACTGTCGCCTTTATAAATCCCTCAGAAAACTAAGAATGTTTTGAAAATTAACAATTCTTTTTCATTTGAATAGTAAAATTATATTTCACCAAAACAACACCCTTTTTTCCATATTTTCAAAAAAATTGGTGCTTCTATAAGAAAAACATTCTGTGAGTTTCATATGGGCCAAACCGTTTTTGTGGCTATAAGAATTTTATTTTCAAAAAATTGAATGTTCGCATTTTCCTTATAAACGTCGATTGATTGAATAAAATAGTGAGAAAAAAGTTTTCTCATTTTTGAAAACTCTACAAAAAATACCTGTTATTCTTCAATGATACCTTGCATCGTCTGCGAGAAAAACTGAAAATGCAATTTTTGTAAAGACGTATTCCCATAGTCATAAAAGTGATTCGGCCTGCATAAAATTTATAGAATGTCTTCTTTATATAAACGCGAATTTTAAAAAAGTATTGTATAAAATAAAGAAAGTGTTCTATTCTATTATATTCTATTTTATCCACCTTACTGAAATTTAAAAAAAATTGATTTAATGAAAACCCCCTCCTTTTTTATGTTATACAATAATTTTTATAATTTCTTGTTCATATAAAGAAGACATTCTGTGAGTTTTATGCAGGCCAAATCATTTTTGTGGCCGCTAGGTATTTTTCTTCGAAAAATTAAATTTCATAATTTGTCTCGCGAAAGGTGCAGGAGATCATTAAATGATTAGAAGTATTTCTTGTTCAACATTTTATGAGGAGCAAACTTTTTTCTTAACATTTTCTCAAATTCATCGCTGTTTATATTAAAAATGCTGGAATTAAATTTTTCATAAACATATATCGCCTACATAAAACTTACACGATTTCTTCGTCATTCGAGTATTGATTCATAAAAAAAAATGTCATGTAAAAAGTTGATATTTTTTTTGGAAAATCTAGTATACTGTAAGTGGGGCGTTGATTCTGTGCGAGAGTCGACGGACCCCGAGGCTGGGTCAGAAACCGGCATTAAGCCGTTTTCAAAGAGCGGTTCCTGGTTCTGATTACAGTTACGATGGACGGTCCGGTTCATGCACGCCGTGCATCGGTTTCACCCACGATTGCGGTCACTGTTGTTTTCATATATTGTGTTTTCGTGAATTGTCATACATTATGAACGAAAAATATAATCGCCAAAAAAAGCGAAAATTGATGTGTATGCTTATGGGATTAATTATTATCGCAGAAGAGAGTCTGCGAGTATTTTTCTCAAGGCAGCTGATAACAGCTGACAAGTCACGTGACTTCATCGACCGCTGTGATTGGCTACGGCCGAAATCCGCGCGGTTGAAAATAGAGGGAAACCTCAACTCGCAACCCGAACCGGGACCGCATCGTGTTGCGCGCTGATTGGTCGACGGTTCCAGTCGTAACCGTAATCGGAACCGGGAACCACTCGTCTGAATACGGCTTTAAGCGGCTCGCGAGCGAGCAAGTAGCATCCAGAGTG
This sequence comes from Melikaiella ostensackeni, assembly GCA_032362435.1. Classification (NCBI taxonomy): domain Eukaryota; kingdom Metazoa; phylum Arthropoda; class Insecta; order Hymenoptera; family Cynipidae; genus Melikaiella; species Melikaiella ostensackeni. The sequence continues at coordinate 7,088,573 of JAUMHM010000005.1, forward strand.
ATCTTGTGGCAGGCCAGGGAGTTGTACTCCTGCAACCGAGTCTTAATTTACTCTAGCTTGTAGAACAAGCGAACAGGCTAAAAGTCTTTCCTTCCTTCTAGCCGAGTACGAGTTCTACCTGTCCAATAGCTCTCGTTCGTTCTAGAGAGAGCAATCTTCGCATTCACGAAGAGTGAAGAAGGGAGATTGAATCTGATACACTTGCACTCAATTCTCAACTGTCCACTACTTTTAGCCAGCGCAAGTGAAGAGATTAGAGAGTTGCATTCTCGAAGTCAGGTGCACGACCTGTCTAGAAGCGATTCGGTGAAGATCCTTGAGGGGGTCTTCCATGTTTGAGGTATTGAAAAATCGATTTTTTTCTGCATGTTTCGAATCTAGAAGTTATTTGAAATGTGCCCTGTAAAAGAAATTTGGGGAATACACTTTAGTTAACGAGTGAAGGAACGTCCTTTACGGCCGCTCACGGTCCTAGCACGCGCCTCTGTGGCAGGAGCGGAGCGGAGTGTCAGTGACGCAGCGAAAAGGGCCAGGATCCAGCGAAGGGAGGAGCAAGTGGCGAACCGTGAACATCTTCATGACGAGGAAGGTGGACTCTTAAGCGCTGGTATAGCCGATTGAATCGTTAGTTTCTCCAATCATGTTTTATTCTGTCACTTATGTTTAACTGCGTTTTCCCAAAAGTGGTGTTCTTCAAACTTTCTTGTAAGACTTCGACTAGAAATATTTGAGGTATCGGGTTGTTTTTCTGCAACTGTTTAGCAGACATACTGCTAGGTCAAGACACAAGCTTTTTTGGAAATGTTGTTTTGTTAAATTTTTGCAGCCCTTATTAGCTCAAAAAAACAGTCGAAAAAAATTTTTTTTGTGAAAAAGTCTGCCATTTTGAGAGATTTCATAATTTCCAGAAGACCTTGTGTCTAAACCTAGCCAACGTAATAACAATTGAAGACATATTTGACTCTTTCATTGTTTCAGGCAACCTAACTGGCCGAAGTCTCACCACCCGACCGACTGTGACGTTTTTGCAGATGCGCGGTCAAGGAGCTCCAAGGTCGCGGGTGTGAGCATTTTTATTTTTCAAACTAATATTTTGAAAGTCGAAGGATGTATCAATAAAAGGCAAAACACCGTTTTGAATTACCATGTGTAGTTCCTTTGAAAGAAAATTCCCAAATATAGACTCGAAACTGTGGCCCAAACGTGAAAGACCTCCTTAACGAATGAGTTACATTCAAAGAATGAAAAGAAATTATGCGTAAAAGCAATTGTAATATTTGCAGGGATATTTTCTGAAAAGTAAAAAGTTATGTTATTAGATTGAGTGCGATTCCCACGAACTCAATCTCAAACCTTTCATTATTCTGAGCAGCGCAGGTGAATAGATTAGAGACTTGCACTTTTGAAGTCAGGTGCTCGACCTGCTCAGAATCTTTACGCTAAAGATCCCTAGCAAATGAGCTTTGTCTATGTAGATAAATAAAAGATAATGAAGAAAAAATAAAGCGGAGCGTATACGCAATCCTCTCTTAAAGAGAAATGTTTCTATTGCATATTGAGGTATTCTTGTAGAAAATTAGGCTCTTCGACACATGTGTTTTCGAAGAAATATCATAGAAAAAGATTTAGATAGAAGAAAAATAAAAATTAAATAAAGTGAAAGCTAAATAGTAGGGATAAGCATTTAAATCTTGAGGTTCATGATATATTCAGAAATTGTCTGGAGTTAGAGAAAATAATCGTCTAAAAATAAGAGAATAAATGTAGAAAATTGAAACATAGATATAAGAATAAATGAGGAGATACCAAGCGAACTAGCAATCTTCATTTCTCTTCCCGAGAGATCATACTTAAATCTATCAAATATGAAATAAATTATCAAAGAAAAGAAATATGTGAAATTGAATCTTATTAAGAATTAAATTGAGAGAGCGAGAGCTTTCATTACAGATTTTTGTGATAGAAAAGTGGCAAACGTAATTGTTGGAGTTTGAGATGACAATAAATCTAGAAAATGTTATTCATTAACTTCCGAAGAACTTAATGCAGCAAATAATGTAACAAAAGCTGATCTATTTCACGATGCAATGCATTTGCTATGGTCTGACAATATTCAATACAATACAGTTTTCTTCTTTTTTACGATGCAGCACCTTACATGGTTAAATCTGGTAATGAATTTTTAAAAAATTTCCAAAAATGCTGCACATTACATGTGTCGTATGTGGCCCTCATTGCGTTGCTGTAGCAATTCATTTGTATTACAATACAGCAGATAAATCACACTGAAACCTTGATTTAGTTTGAGTCTCGGGCATTTCTTCGATGATCGTGACTGCGTTCCAAGAATTTCAAATGTTACACTTTTTGGAACCTTTTTCAAATAAACAAAATCAATATTCAATGCCTGGTTCTAAAATCTGCTCATTTTTGAAGCTTGTATTTGAGAATTTATTGTCTTGATTTTTAATTCTTTTGAGTTTATTCTGTAGGCATTTGCTTCAAAATTGCTTAATTACAAATCCCTTAAACTGAAAAGTCTGCAGCTTTCGAGTCTTTCAATTTGATACTCTACGATTTCGAAGAATTTAAGAAACCAGAAAATTTTGTACGTTTAGAGTTGAAACCAAACAATTCAAAATATTTAAATCTAAAATACTTGATTAAAAATTGAGAATTAAGACTTTTAATATGAAATTTTGCAATCTAGAAATATTTCAAAGTAAAATTGTCCCGACACTTTTAATATTTGTATTTGAAACCACAACAGTGTGAAATTTGAATCCTCAAAAAATTAAAAAAATTAAAACCAAATATTTTCAAATTTAAGCATTTGAAGCAAAAAAAAACTTCACTCTTAAGGCCTCAAAGGCTTAATTGCTTCAGAAATGCGCATTCAAAACTATAATTTTAAATTTTATGCATGGATACTTTAAAGATGATGAATATATTATTGATAAGTGTCATATTATGTAGTATTATGTGACTTTCAAAGTGATTGGATAGATGTTTTTACTGAGTTTAAATTTTGGAATTAAAATTGAAATGGTTGAGTTTCGAAAAGTATAACTGAAAATTTTTAAATTGTCAATTTCTGAACGATTTAAATTTACGTGAAGTAATTTGAGTAGCTTAAATTTTGTGAATGAAATTCAAATGGTTAAATTTAGAAAAGTATAATTGACTATTTAAAATTGTTCATTCCCGAACGATTTAAATTTAATCAAGTAATACAAATTTTCAAGGGTTTGACTATAAAAAAGTTTGAATATCAAAATTCTTCGCGACTAAATTTTGTAAGTTTATGGGTTCTGTAATATACATTTTTTCATTTTTAATGTTTCCCATTTTTAATTATTTTTTATTTTGAACGTTTTTTTTGAATAATTTAACACTTATGGCTTATAATTGAAAATTTCTCCATTTTTAATTGTGAAAATAGAAGTGAATTTTTTTTTCGATTTTAGAAAAATTTGTCTAATCAATTTTTAATAAAATCATCATTCTTTTGATTTTATAAAAATGAAGGTTTATATAATATCATAAGCTTTGATTTGGAAACATTCAATTTTCAGTTTCAAATTGTCAAATTTTCTTCGCTTTGAATTCGAATTCATTAGAATTCCAAAGTGTCAAACTTGAGGTTATTCAATTCTGAATGCTTTTAATTAGAAATAATACAATTTTCATTCCTTTGAATTTTAAATGATCTATTTTTCAGAAAAATTATAATCGGCAAAGATTTAACTCTTAGCGTTTTGAAATTGTCCTATTTTCGAAATTTTAATCTGAAATCATTCAGTTTCGAGATTTTTGAATTCAAAATGAAATTGTTCAATTTTGAATTCTTTGAATTAGAAGTGATACAATTTCAACTCATTCCTAATGAAATTGTCCAAATTAAAAAATTTTAGTTTAAAAGTTTTAAATTTTGAAAGCTATTTTAAAATTTTGCAATTTATAATTATCCAATTTTAAAGGCTTTTATTCTGAAATGATGCAAGTTCAATTCCTTTTCATTCCATTCGATATAATTGTTCTTTTTTGAAATTCACCAAATCTAAAATATTTTGAATTGAAACGTTCTATATTTTTATATAAAAATAAATATTAATATTAATAAATATCAAATAAATACACATTTTTAAGCTGAAATAATTTTTTGATACCTAAGTATCGTAGTAGATAACATATATCATAACGTAACATATCTGCAGTTGATTTCACAAAATAAAAAACGAATTATGTGCAGACGAATTCATGCATTTGCTTATAAAATTTGTTTAAATAATAAATAATTGGTCTTCCTTTTATTAAAAATTATATCGAAATATTTTTTTTCTTTAGATGTTTACTTAAAAATACACATCTGAAGTACTCAAATATTATTTTTAAGAAGGAACTAACTTTTTTGACAAATTTGTTTGTAACAATTGTAATTTTTTTCAAACATTTGATGCTGCTGGACGTCATTTAGAGTAAGTTTCCGCAATAATTCTGTATGCTTCCGAAAAAATCAGATAGCTTTCTACAGAATGGCATCTTGAAAAAAAATTGTACACCAATGTTAATTGTTGAATAGAAGGAATTTAAACAACTCTTTCAAAAATATGCCTTAACAACTTTTCTAGAAAACTTACGCTGTGTGCCGGAAGACATCGAGGGTACCTCGAAGCAGCCCTTAAAATTGAAAATAATTAAAATCCCTCAACATCTTGCAAATCCTATTTAAATCCCTCAAATGTTATCAAAAGCTTTCAAAATCCCTTAAAATCATTGAAATCTTCGGAAATTTGATAAAATCCGTCAAAATCTCTTGGAATCTTTCAAAATATCCTAATGCTTTATAAGTTCTACACTGAGAAAAAAGATTATTTAAATCAAAGAAATTTAGTACTGACTACGTACAATCAAATATTTTTTCGATAGAAAACATTTTTCTTTTAATAAATGATTTCCTCATTTGAAAAACATTATTTCTTGAAACAAGAAAAATTTTCTTGTCAAAAAAATATTTGCTTAGACCTATTCAGTACTACATTTCTTTGATTCGAGTGATTTTTTTCAGTGATATACAATCTTTCTAAATCCTCCGAAATTCTAGACAATTTCTTAAAACCATATGCAATTTTCAAAAGCCTAAAAATCATTAAGGTCATTGATAATTCCTTGACATTTTTGAAATCTCTTAAAATCTTCCCAAATACCCTGAAATATTTCAAATCCTTCGGAATATATTGAAATCCCCTGGAATTTCTCAAAGCTCTAGAAAATTTCTTTGAATCTTTTAAAATACCCTAAAATATTAAAAATTGATGATAGACCCTTGAAATTCCTTCAAATTCTTAAACTTTATTAGAAATTCCTTGGCATCTTTTTAAATTTCCTTAAATGTTTCAAATTATTTGAAATCTTTTGAAATCCTTTGAACTTTTTTAAAGCTCTTGAAAATTCGTTGGAAATTTTTCAATTATCCTAAAATATTTCAAATCCTTTAAAATCTTCGAAAATACCTTAAAATATTTGAAAATCTCTGCAAATCTTTGATTTCCCTCAATTCTCATCAATACATTTTTCAAAATCCATCAAAATATTTAAAATCCCTTGGAAATGAGGCAAATCTAATGATATTCCTCGAAATCCCATAAAATAATTGAAGTCCTATATGAAATTCTTTGACATCCTCAGAAATTCGTTAAGATACCTTATTGAGATCTTTCAAAATCCCTTAAAATTATTGCAATCCTCGGAAATTTAATGAAATCCCTTGAAATTCACTGAAAGTGCCTTAAAATCTTTTGAAATCTAAAATCCTTTGGAATCTTCTAAAATATCGTAAAATGATGTAAAAACTATGAAACTTTTCCGAATCTTCCGAAATTCAAGGAAACTCTTTGAAACTGTATGGCATTGTTGAAATAGGGTGAAATTCCCTAAAATATTCGAAATTCTCTTCAAATCTTTGAAAACCCTCAATTCTCGTAAATAAATTCTTTGAAAATTATTAAAATTTTAAGAGGTCCCTGGAAATCTCGTGAAATCACATGAAATCTGTCAATATTCCTTGAAATCACTTAAAATGATAGGAATCCTCGGAAATCATATGAAATCCCTTGAAATTCATTGAAATTCCATAGAAATCCTCTGGAATATTTGGAAAACCCTAAAACTCTTCTTAAGTATCCTGAAATCTTGAAAATCCTATAAAATATTTTTAAATCTTCCAAAATTCAAGGAAATTCTTCAAAACCGAATGCAGTTTTTTTGAACCCGATGAAATCCTCTGAAAATTTTAACATCTCTTCAAATCTTTAAAATCCTACGAAATCCCTCAATTCTTGTAAAATTCTTTGAAATATATAGAAATATCATGAAATGTTAGAAATTTCAGATATCAATTGAAATTCCTTCAAAATCCCTTGAAATCCTCTAAAAATCCTTTGAAAGCTTTGGCACTCTCTGAAGTCCCTTGGTAAAATCAAAAATAGCATAAAACCTTCTAAATCCTATAAGATCATTTGACACCCTAGCCTAACCTGTCCACAATTTATTCACCTCGTACTAAATGACACTTCTCATAGAATTTCGTGAAATATATTTTCGATGAAAATCAAGAGAATTAATCATCAGAAAGTTTTGGAGCCGAGAGTTTGATGACTTGAGGGAACCAGTGAAAGAATAGTAAAAAGAATTTAATTCCTTAAAAAATGATAATATGTGAGCGGACAAAATTTTCATCGCTGTGTCAAAAACAAATTTCTCAATTACTCAGTTAAAAACAACAAGTAAGTGGTAGAAGGCTGATTATGAAACTCGTTTTTGATATTTATACTCATAAAAATACACTGCAGAACTTCTTCTTTGAAATCCAGTCACTTTCTCCCATTATTCAGCTCGTACTGGTATTACCCTCGTACTGGTTCCTCCTACTTTTATATCCCTTAAAATCTGTTGAAATCCTTTAGAATCCCTGGGAATCTTTAAAATCTTTTGAAATGTCTTGAATTTTTTAGGGAAATTGCCTTAGACTGCTTTTAGCGTCGATTTGCAAGATTTTTACTGGGTCGGTTGGTAAATTCTAGTCCGCTCCTATACAACAAACTGTTAATCATACTTTTTAAAATTCAATCGTATCAATGTTGTATCTGCAACTGAAAAATTTCATCATGAAACAATTTTTATTTGGAAGTCGGCATCACGAAAATTCGAAAGTTGTTAATGAGTTAAATTTGTCACAATCTTTGAAATAATTATTACTATTATCAAAAATTAATAACAAGGAACAACAATTCTCTCAAGTGACTCTTTTTATATCATAATTAAACTTTAAAATCATTTCTCACGCCATTTTATCTACTTTTTATATGAGGAGAGAATCAAAAAATTCATTTCCACGCTCAACTTGTACTAAAAATGAACTCTAATTTAAATCTACAGACTTTAACAAGCAATAGTACTAATGTAACATGCAAGAAACAATTGTACTGCGAACCGCACAACGAAGTTCCAACTCGAGGAATAGCTGCTCTTTATTCATGAATATTCATCCGCTTTAAAATTCAAATTTAGAAACATAGAAGCGCCAGTGAGTTTAATAAATGATTCGCATTATTTATAATATATTAATATTTTATTGCAAAATGCTGAAAAAACTTTACCGAGCTCTACCGTAATAACTGCTTTTGACCGAATCCATTTCTACACTAGAAGTCGCAAAATCTCTCATTGACAAAGTATGTTGTTTTCTAGAGGAAATTGAGCGACACATATTTTTGCAAATTGAAAAAAAAAATTTCCACGAAGCTACAAGTATTTGGACTTTGACGTCTATTAAAAAAAACACAAACTTTTCCTTTAAACATCTAAAGTTTTTCATTTAATTTAGATATTCTAATTTTCTTTTCGGATTCTGATGAATTTTACCGTCCTCTTTCAATATCCGTCGGAAAATTAAAAAAAAAGTTTTAAATGAACAAAATGGCGACAATTCGTTTGAAAATATAGAAAGTCGATTTCAACAAAAAACCCACACTTATATTTTTTGCCAATTTTTCATTCAATTTGTCCTTCTATAAGGAAGACATCATGTCAGTTTTGGGGCTCGTCCATAAAATACGTTACCAATTTTGATGAGATGAATTTTCAACCCAAAGAGACGAATTTTCAAAAAAAAAAATAAATGAATTTTAACCAAACAGTTGCATCAATAACCAGTCAAATTTTGAAGTCAAAAAGGCTGATTTTTTCAAAGACAGTTATATTTTTAACACGTAAAGCTGAATTTTCAACAGGAAAGCTCATTTTCTACCCAAAAAGATGACTTTTTACCATGAAAGATGACTTTTCAATCCAGAAAGACCAATTTTCGAAAAAAAATTAAATTTTAACCAAACAGTTGCAACAACAAACAAACAGTCAATTTTAAAAGTCAAAAAGCCTGATTTGTTTGAGGACAGTCGGATTTTTAACTCGTAAGGCTGAATTTTCAATGAAAAAGTTCATTTTCTACGAAAGAAAATGACCTTTTACCATGAAAGATGAATCTTAAATCCAAAAAAACGAATTCTCAACGAAGCAGTTGAATTTTTGGACCAAAGAAGATGACTCTGACAAAATAGTTGAACTCTAACCAAAAAATTGAATTTTTAGCCTACAAAGATGAATTTTCAAATAAAAAATATATAAGTTTCAAACAAGAATGGAACAATTTAATTTTTTGCTTATAAAATTATTATTCAACAAAAAAAAAACGAATTTTTGAGCAGTGGAATTCAATGAAAAAAGACAAATCTTCAACAACATACTTCAATTCTCAAATAAATAGATTAATTTTCAACAAAGAAGATTAATTTTCTACCAAAAGACGAATTTTCAAAATAAGACGTGAATTTTCCTCCATATAGTTGAATTTTCAAATAAAAAAGATATATGTTTCGAACAAGAATGGAACAATTCAATTTTTCGCTTATAAAATGACTGTTCAACAAAAAGAACGAATTTTTAACAGGAGAATTTCAAAGAAAAAAGACAAATTTTCAACAACATACTTCAATCTTCAAATGAATAGATGAATTTTCAACAAAGAAGATTAATTTTCTACCAAAAAAGATGAATTTCCAAAAAATAAAGGACGAATTTTTAACAAAACAGTTAAATTTCTGACCAAAAAAGATGACTTTAACAAAGCAGTTAAATAAAAAAAATAATGATAATTAAATTTTTAACAAAATAGTTGAGTTTTTAACCAAACTGTTGACTTCTCAACCTACAAAGATGTATTTTCAACTAAATAGTTTAATTTTTAAGTCAAAAAGACGAATTTTCTTCAAAAAAGTTGAATTTTCAAGCCGAAAATACGAATTTTCAACGAAAAAGTTTATTTACAACCAATAAAATGAATTTTTCACAAAGTAATTCAACTTTAAACCAAGCACTTGAATCTTGAACCAACGACTCGGCACAATAGTTAAGTCACCAACCAAAAAGATTAATTTTCAACCAAACAGTTGCATTTTTAACTAAAAAGGGTGAACTTTCAACCAGGAAGATTAATTCCCTACCAAAAAAGCAGATTTTTCGAATAAATACAGAAATTTTCCAACAAGTAGTTGAATTTTTCGATAAAAAAGATCAATTTTCAGTCTGATAGTTGAATTTTAAACTAAAAACGATAAATTTTCGACCAAATAGTTGAATTTTTGAATGAAAAAGATAAATTCTCAACCATAAATGGAAAAAATTTTCAACACAATAATTGAATTTTCAACAGAAGAGATAAATCTTCAACAACAAAAAAATAATTTTTTACAAAGTAGTTCAACTTTGAACCAAGTAGTTGATTTTTTGAATAAAAAAGACGAATTATTATAAACAAAATAGATGAGTTTTTAACCGAATAGTCAAATTTTGAACTAAAAAAGATTAATTTCAAGTCAAATATAAAATGGCCAAATTTTCGATTGATAAATTCATTTTCAACCAAGAAATAAACCAATTTTGAACACAATAGTTTAATTATAACCAAGGAGATAAATCTTTAGCCGAAAAAAAATAAATTTTCAACAAGTAGTTCAACTTTAAATCAAGTAGTTGAATATTTGACAAAAAAGATGACTTTTTAACAAAATAGTTGCATTCTTAACAAAATATTTAGATTTCTGACCAAATAGTAGAATTTTTAACCAAACGAGAAAAATTCCGAACGAGAAATGTAATATCAGACTTTTCAACAACAAGAAAAAAACTTTTAACCAAAAAAAGTTGGATTTTCTTATTGGATTCTTTCAATTCATTTGAAATTTCAGCAAAAAAAAATAGAAAAGATTGAAAGAGGGGGAGTTTCTTGAAAACGAGGGAAAAAAGAATCATTTTCAAAAAGGAGTAAAGAGGGGAATAGAAGAAAGAATGTAAAGTCTAAAATATGCAAAATATTTTCAAATTTATGCAGTTATTACTGTAACGTAGGTGATGGGTGGTCCCATTACCTAGGCGGGCTAAAAAATTTTTGTGGATAAGAGGAGTTTTCTTCATGAAATCGAATTTTCGTAATTCTCTCAGAAAAAACAAAATGTACCAAGAAGCGTTAAGATAGAGTTTTCTGAAAAGTTTTAGCTCAATCGGATTAATGGTTAGAAAATTATGAATGTTGTAAATTGCAAGCGGTAATCTTAACTCCACCCGACGCACGTGCCTACTTGGCTACGAATGTGTTGCAGCGAACAGAATCAAGATGCTGAAAACGCTGAAGAGAGTGACGAGAATAATTGAAATTAGTTTTCGATAACGTATTATTTTAATAATTTATTGTTTCAAATATCTGATGATTGAATTATTTCAATGAAATTATCTCAAGCATTATTCTGGTATCCGACTTGACCTTCATATCGTCCGCTGCAACACATTCGTAGCCGAGGAGACACGTGCATCGGGCAGCGTTTAGATTGCCGCTTGTTATTCAAAACATTCATAATTTTTTAACCATTTATCCGATTAAGTCCAAACTTCGCAGAAAACTCTGTTAAGCCTTGGTCAACAATTTCCTTACTGAAAGTTCACCGTTGCTTGAAATTCGCTTGACAAACAAATCATTTAAAGGATGTTATTCATAATTTTTGCAGTCTCAAAAAAAAATTACCAAATTTTTTTTGAAATATTTACATTTTTTTGCTTTGAATAGTTTCAGGAGACTTGAAACACGTAATTTAGTATAGATAAAAGAATTTTTTTTTAAATTGGCTAAGCTAACGCGAGTTGAAGTGAAAAAAGATTGAAATTTGTTGTATTCAAAAAATCTACTTCTTACCAATTACTTCAAAAACTACAGAAGCTACAAATTTTTACAAAGAGAAAGAAATATGTGCCTTGAAATTCTCTACAAGTAATTTGTATTTTTTTTTTTTTTTTTTTTTTTTTTTTGATAGACGTCAAAATTCAAATACTCGTAGCTTCGTGACCATTTTTTTTCTAAACTTGTAAAAATACGCCTCGACAAATTTCATTTCATTTCATTCTGAATTTTTCAATAGCGTGTTTTATCGCTCCTGTGATCCAATTGAATTGAACGCGCTTGAAAGGCACAGTTGTTAGAACGTACGATAAAATAACTCGTATACAATTTGAAATATTCATTAGCACTTTTCATTAATTTTCAAACATCTAAATATTATTCGCTGAAAACGTAAATCTAATTGCTTATTGAAATTGATTGAAAACACTTGTTTTCAAACACATATTTCAAGAAAAATAAGCGAATTTACATACCAGGTTTGTTTTTATGCTCAGGGTAGGAAATTACTAAAAAAACTGATCATCTCTCACGCGAGACTCGCAGTTTGCGTTGCTGTGAGATAAAATCTTCTCATTTTCTGCACATCACATGATATGCTTTTTCTTCGTTTTGCTCGTTTGAGTGACAAGAATAAAATTGATGTTAAATTTACCAAAGCCAGCTCTTCTCTACCTTCCAAGTGCTTCCCCGTTCATATTTCCACGTGAATTTATTTTTAAATCTTACAAACTTACTTCTCTTTTTTTTATGCATCATTTCCGTGATGTCAAAATTTTCCAATATTAAATTCGAAAGATAAAAAATTGAGAGATTATACCTCGTGTTTTACATTCAGAAAAAAGATTTTCTGATTCAAGGAAAAGTTTTTATTGGCTCTCATTCAATAAAAACTTACTTTGAATCAAAGAACTTTTATTGGTTCAAAGAAATCGTTTTTGGTTCCAATGAAAATTTCTCGTCGAACTAAAATCATTTTCTTCGTTTAAAAGTTATTTTTGGTCGAATAAAAAAAATTATGTTGAAGAAACTGTTTCTTTATTTCGAGACAAATATTTTTCTGAGGGTACGACTGCACGTGTCGCAGCCAGTAAGTTGAGAAACGTAAGTTTCAGTATAGTTTTGAATATTCCCATTATTTAATGCATTTTTTGGAAATATTATCAGAGTAAAATGCTTAAATCTAATTAGTATTTACAAAAGTTCTAAGATTTGAGTTTCTTCTATTTTGAGATAGGAAAGTGAAATATAACTAATAGCAGCTCTACAACGAAAGTTGTCAGACTTTGACTCAAAATTTTAAGAGAGAAAGAAATTGATCCATTCGAAAAGTCGTAGAAGCTCGCTTTTTAAATGCTTCCAGAGTTTGCAAAAAAAAATTCACTAACTTAATACAATATTTTCTATTTGGAAGCGTACTGAATGCGAATATTCATTGTTAATTCGAGTTGTCGTTTAAACTTTTAACTTGAGTGAAAAAAAAAAGAAAATTTTCTTTGCAAGAGCACCATTTTGTTAAGTTTTTTCAATTTATACAAGAATAGTCAGAATTAAAAGAAAAATGGCAAAAAATATAAGTGTGGGTTTTCTGTTAGAGTCGACTTTTTATATTTTAAAACAAATCGTCGCCATTTTGTACATTTTGAACTTTTTTGAAATTTTCCGACGGATATTGGAAAAGGACGGTAAAACTCATCAGAATTTGAAAGAAAAATTAGAACATCTGAATTAGATCAAAAACTATAGAAGTTTAAAGAAAAAAATGGTGTGTTTTTTTAAATAGGCGTCAAAATTCAATTACTCCAATTAGAATGCTGATACTAATATATACTAATACTAATAACTAATTAAAATTAGTGAAAGAACTCTCTAAAAACAACATTCATTAGTACTGGACAAAAAATTCCGTTTGTTATAAATAATTTAGTGACCAAAAGTGATTTCTTCACAACTGACTTTTTTTTTCTTCAGACTGATATTTTTTGGAGAAAATATAAGTATAATGAGTTTTAATTGGAAGTTGGACAAAGATAAACAATATTCAGTGACTGCTAATGAAACATTCATAAACAAATATACATTCTGGTCTTCATTTCATCAATATATTTCATTTTATCAGAAAGTGCAGCTGCAGACATCTTTCAAATGGTCCTTTGGAGTGTGAATTTGCTCTTGAACAACAATTTTCAATTACTTAAACTAATTTAATAAAGAAATATACAATTTTTCAGTTTTCATTGCAAAGTTCTTATTCCTCACCGTAAAATGAACTAAAAATATCTTGCTTATGGCTGCATTGTGATAGATATCCATTAGACAGCAATTGTTTGCCAATCAATCTTTTAACAACTTCAATTAACAAATGCATATCTTTATCAGTTTTCACCATGAAAATTCCATTTTTTCCACAAAATCAACCAAAAATACAGTTTTTTATGATACAAGATAATTGAATTCAATAAGTTGGTAATTCAACCAAACGTTTCAGCACAAAATGGTGTCTCTCGCCAGTAAATTTATTGATTCCGAAAGAAATGACATGATTTCTTGTCAGAAACGTAATTTACGAATTGGATTTTTTTTTGGGCACGATGATAAAATTTTTCTCATGTATGTTTAATATCACAGTTGTTAGTTATAATGGTTCATTTTTGGTTAATGCCGCAGTCGAAAATCATTTAAAAAATTTTTGGTATCTTAAATTTAATAAAATACCTTTTTTAATTTTAAATTATTTGTGTAACATAATTACAATTTGAATGTAGCTTATTACATTTAATAATGTACATTATAAAGCCAGTTTATCAACATACTTCAAATTTGAATCAATATTAAGATTGTAGTTATGTTACACAAATAGTTTTTAATCAAATTAAACACTTGATTACATTCCAAACACAAAAAATTTCATCAATAATTTTCGACTGAGGTATTATCCAAAGATAAATCATAATAATTGACAACTGTGATATTGACTGAAGATAACAAAAATTTGCTCATTACACACAAAAAAACATCAAATCTGTAAACAATGTTTCTGACAACAAGTGATGTAATTTTTTACAAAATCAATCAATTCTAAGCCACTGACGAGGACGACCATTGTGTGCCAAAATGTTTTATTGAATTATTAACTAATTTAACTCAATTATTTTGGACTAGTGCTCCGTGTTTGACCGGTCAAACCTTTGAAAAATTTGAATAATTTCTACGTTTAACCGTTTAGACATGTAATCTTTGTAAAGTTCATCCAGCTGATTTTCAACGTCTTTTGTTTTGAATATGAATCTAAAACACTGAACTGTATGATGTCAGTTTTTTTTATTATAATATCATAAGCCAAATCCCTTTCGGGGTAAGCGTAACTGGTTCGGTTCTGGTTTCGTTTTACTACTAGGAATTAAGGAATTTGTATGGTAAAGGGTACGGGATGTTTAGGAGGAGAAGGAATCGGTTGTAGATCAATCTCACAACGTTGCTTCAACACTAGTCGCTTGGTCAATCTCTCTAGCAATCAACCCACGTGAAGAGCTTCGCAAAGCCATTATAACAGGAATAAAAATAACAATCCATGCATCGTTTCATGCACGTTCTTGTATTTCTACGACTCCGAATATTCCTTCTCTTCAGGGTCTCATTCACACATTCCAACCATTCTTTCTTTGGTCTACCTCTGGGTGTGCTACC
>JAUMHM010000005.1:7120861-7138888 GCA_032362435.1 Melikaiella ostensackeni
AGGAATACATTCTCATCATAATATTCGCGCTTTGCGCTCAATTTTCTGCGCTCACCGTATAATATATACAAATAAATTGTTAAATAGACGTTCAAAAAAATTATCTTGATTTACGATTGGTCCTATAAAGGAATTTTTAACAGCAATTTTATTTGACCTTTTAACAGCCTAAATTCTACTTTTTTGACTATTTTTTTCTTATCTCGCGTCGTTTGGCTCCAAAATTAAAATAAAAATATTTCAATACTATTTTCTATACATAAAATACAAACTATTTCTCCTACCAGAAAATATTTAGAGGCAAGTTTATAGGCCTTTGTAAAAACAACAATTTTGGCATCTGAACTTTTTTTCGTATTCCGCGTTTTTAGCTGGAAATTTGAATTTTCGATTTTTCAAGAAAATTCAAAAATTTGTTGTGACAATCTTGTAGGGCTCTCAAAAAGAAACGTTTTTCTCTTCATGACTTTTTCTCATATCTTGCATTGTTTGGCTTAAAATTCTAATTTTCGTTTCTATTTTTTAGTTTTGGAAATGCTATAACTCTCACAATTTCTTTTTGAGCGAAAAAAGTCATGAGAATAAATTGTTCGACTTTCTGAGTACTATAAATATTCGTACATAGAATTTTTTAATCTTGAAAAAAATGGTCTCAAAAATTTTCAAAATGCTTTAACTTTTTGAATTTTCTTCCGAAATATCTGGCTAACGAACTTGACCTTCAGTTTTTGACACTCAAAAAGTGTACCAAAGGCCAATCAAATAGATTATTTTTTTCAAAAATTATCGTGCCCACAGACATACGTACAGACATACGTACAGACATACATACAGGCATACATACAGACATACATACATACAGACAGACAAACAGACAGACAAACAGACAGACAGGCACATTCGTAAAAACCTGTTTTTCGGGTTCAGGGGGTCTCAAAACGTGGACATTTGACAAAGACGGGGGGGGGGGGTCACATTTTACACAAATCTAATACCTTCTCTGATGAGAATGTAAAAGAATTTTTTTTAGAATACCTTACACACACTGCCATTAAGAAGTAAGGTATCTCTATTGTTAAAAATGTTTGCTTTTATTTGGAAAATAGAAATTTTCGTTTTCAAAAGTATTTTTCATGATTGAAGCGAAAACTATTCATCTAATCAAAAAATGGTCATTGGAAAATTTGTAGATCTTTTGAAGGCCAATCACTCTTTTTTTGTAATTTTTTCTTATATCTCATGTTTTTGGCGGGGAAATTGAATTGTTCATTTTTAAACAATATCTTTCACGATTAAAACGAAAACTACTTACCCCATCAGAAAATAGTCGAGGAAGAATTTGTAGATATTTTTAAAGCGAATAATTATGTTCATTATCATTTTTTCTGTATCTCGTGTTATTTGGCTCAAAATTTGAATTTTCGATTTTTCAAAAAAATTCAAAAAGTTGTTATGCTAGTCTTGTAAGGCTTTCAAAAAGCAACGTTTTTCTTCCCTTCATTTTTTTTCATATCGTGCGTTGTCTTGCTAAAAATTTTAATTTTCGTTTGTTTTTTTAAATTTTGGAAATGGAATAAGTCTGATAATTTTTTTTTATCCAAAAAAGTACTTTGGATAAAATGTTAGACTTTTTGAGTATGTCGAATAGCCGTACATAGAATTTGTACATTTGAAAAAAGTGGTATTAAAAATTTTTTAAATGCTCAAACTTTTTGAATTTCTGTCCAAAATGGCTAGTTAACGAACCTGACTTTTATTTCAGGACACTTAAAGAGTACACCAAAGGCCAATCTAATCAGTTAATTCTTTCGAAAGTTATCGTGTTCACAAACTAAAAATCTACAGACACACAGACAGACTGACATATTCGTAAAAACATGTTTTTTGAGTTCAGGGGATCTCAAAACCTGGACATTTGACAAAAACGAGGGGGGGGTCAAATTTTACACAAATCTAATACATTCTCTGATGAGAATGTAAAAAATTATCTCGATTTACGATTTGTCCTATAAAGTAATGTTCAACAGCAATTTTATTCGACCTTTTAAAAGCACAAATTCTACTTTTTTTACAACTTTTTTCTTACCTCGTGTCGCTTGGCTCAAAAATTAAAATGAAAATATTCCAATACTGTTTTCTATACTTAAAATACAAACTATGCCTCCTACCAGAAAATATTTAGAGGCAAGTTTACAGGTTTTCTTAAAAGCAACAATTTTAATATTTCAACTTTCTTTCGTATTGCGCGTTATTCAGCTCGAAATTTGAATTTTCAATTTCTCAGAAAAATTCAAAAAGTTGTTATGACAATCTTGCAGGGCTTTAAAAAAAAACGTTTTTCTTCTCTCGACTTTTTTTTATATCGTGCATTGTTTGGCTTAAAATTCTTATTTTCGTTTCTATTGTTGAATTTTGGAAATGCTATAACTCTCACAATTTTCTTTTCAGCGAAAAAAGTCATGACGATAAGTTGTTCGAATTTCTGAGTACTATCAACATCCGTATATGGAATTTGTAAATTTGAAAAAAAGTAGTCTCAAAAATTTTTTAAATGCTCCCACGTTTTAAATTTTTGTCCAAAATGGCTGGCTAACGAAGTTGGCCTCCATTTCAGGACACTCAAAGAGTATACCGGAGGCCAATCCAATCGGTCAATTCTTTCGAAAGTTATCGTGCTCATAAACTAAAAATCTACAGACCCACAGACAGACAGACAGGCATATTCATAAAAACATGTTTTCCGGGTTCAGAGGGTCTCAAAACGTGGACATTTGACAAAAACGGGGGGGGAGTCAAATTTTACACAAATCTAATACATTCCCTAATGAGAATGTAAAAATCTGCCCGCTTTGCGGGCACATTCTCATCGCGCGCCGCGCGCTTCGCTCGCAAGGTTGAGCGCGCCTACGGTGCGCGAGTCGGTCGTCGCGCTTGGCGCTCGGTGTTATATGTTCTTCACGTACAAATTACTAAATTTGTTTTTCATTTCAAATGAGAAAGGAAATTTATCTACTTAAGGCTGTACCGGCCTGAAGGAATACATTCTCATCATAATATTCGCACTTTGCGCTCTATTTTCTGCGCTCATCGTATGATATATACAGATAAATAGTTGAAAAGACAATCAAAAAAATTATCTTGATTTACGATTGGTCCTTTAAAGAAATGTTTAACAGCAATTTCATTTGACCTTTTAAAAGCACAAGTTCTACTTTTTTGACTATTTTTCTCTTATCTCGCGTCGTTTGATTAGAAATTAAAATGAAAATATTCCAATACTATTTTCTATGTCTAAAAAACAAACTATGCCTCCTACAAAAAAATGTTTGGGAGCAAGTTTACAGGTCTTTGGAAATGCAGCAATTTTGATATCTTAACTTTCTTTCGTGTTCCGCGTTATTTGGCTCAAAACTTGAATTTTCGATTCTTCAAGAAAATTCAAAAAGCTGTCATGACAATTTTGTAGGGCTTTCAAAAAGAAACGTTTTTCTTATCTCTACTTTTTTTCATATCGTGTATTGTTTTGCTCAAAATTTTCATTTTCGTTCCTTTTTTTGAATTTTGTAAATGCAATAACTTTCACAATTTCTTTTTTATCGAAAAAAGTAATGGGGATAACTTGTTTGCTCTCTGAGTACTACGAATATCCGTACATAGAATTTGTAAATAAAAAAAAAGAGGTCTCAAAAATTTTTTAAATGCTCTGACTTTTTTATTTTCTGTCCAAAATGGCTGGCTAACGAACTTGCTCTTCATTTTAGGACACTTGAAGAGTGTACCAAACGCCAATCCAATCGGTCGATTCTTTCGAAAGTTTTCGTGCTCACAAACTAAAAATCTACAGACACACACAGACAGACACATTCGTAAAAACATGTTTTTCAGGTTCAGGGGATCTCAAAATGTGGACATTTGACAAAAACAGACGGGGTCAAATTTTACACAAATCTAATACATTCTCTAATGAGAATGTAAAAATTAATTATTTTACATATTTTGGTTATTTATTTATTTAGTCTCGTCATTGCCGGCTTCTGTGACTTTATACTATGCGGACTTCCATTCACGAACTCGTACTTCTATGTTTTAATTTTTGGGGAAAACAAATTTTGGGAAAAATAAAATTTGGCTTAAATATATTTTTTTGGCTAAGCTATGGTATATTTCCGAATTATCATTTGACATAATTTATGTAATACCGAATTACTATTTAACATAATTTTTATTTTTTCGAACTGCCATTTTTCATAATTTTTATTTTTCCGAATTATCATTTGTCATAATTCTTACATTTGTGAATTACTTTCTAATAACAACTTTTCTAAGAACAAAATCACTCTTTTTGATTCCTCGCAGAGTTTCTGTCACATAACTTGCAGGAAAACTAACAAAAAACCGAACAATCGCGAATCAAGCAAACATTCTTCCTCAGAAATTTATTAGCAGGATTAAAATAACAAATCACCCTTCCTGACAACAAAAGTCACAATTTTTGATACCTCGTAGAATTTCTAACACCTTACTTTTAACAAAACTAACAAAAAACTGAAAATTTTCGAAACCACGCAAACATTCTTTCTTCAAAATTTGTTACTAAGATTAAAGTAACAAAATACCTATTTCAAAAATAAAACTCACTCTCTTAGACTTCTCGCAGATTTTCTGTTACATGACTTATAACAAAACAAAAAAAACTTGAGCTTCGCGAAATCAAGCAAAAATTCTTTCTTGAAAATTCGTTTGCAAGATTGAAATAACAAAACGCCCTCTCTAATAACAAAAGTCACACTTGTTTATTCCTCGCAGAATTTCTGACACACAACTTGAAACAAAACTAACTAAAAACTGTACATTCGCGAAACCAAGCAAACATTCTTTCTTCAAAATTTGCTACCAAGATTCGAATAACAAAATACCTATTTCAACAACAAATGTCACTCTCTTAGACTTCTCGCAGATTTTCTGTTACATGACTTGTAGCAGAACAAAAACAAAAACTTAAGATTCGCGGAACCAAGCAAAAATTCTATTTTGAAAATTCGTTTGCAAGATTAAAATAAGAAAACACCTTTTCTAACAATAAAAGTCACTCTTTTCGAATCTTCACAGAGTTTCCGTTACATAACTTGCAAGAAAATTAACAAAAGACTAAAGATTGGCAAAATCAAGCCAACATTCTTTCTTAAAAACTTGTTAGCAAGGTTAAACTATTAAAACAACTTTTGTAAGGAGGAAAGTCACCTTTTTTGAATCCTCGCAAAGTTTCTGTTGCATGACTAGTAACAAAACAGAAAAAAACTTAACATTCGCGAAACACAGCAAAAATTCTTTCTTGAAAATTTGTTAGCATGAATAAAATAACAAAACACCTTCTCTAACCACGAAAGTCACTCTTTTCGATTCCTCGCAGGGTTTCTGTTACATAATTTGCAACGAAACTAACAAAAATCTGAACATACGCGAAACTAAGCAAACATTCTTTCTTGAAGATTTATGAGCAAGATTGAAATAACATGACACCTTTTCTGACAACGAAAGTCACACCTTTTGATTCCTCGCAGAGTTCATGTTGCATAACTTGTAACAAACTGACAAAAAAATCTAACATTCTCGAAACCTATCGAGCTTGCTAGCTTGTGGATTTATTAACAAACCTAAGATAACATAGCACTTCCCAAAATTCCGAATTTAAAGTTCGGGAAAACCCGCAAACTTATTACTTGCAAATTTATTAATAAGCCAATATAATGCAACATTTTTTCAACCATCAGTCCGTTCCTAATCCTGATCATCATTGTCCATTCTCACAGAGATTCTGTTACATTTATTGCAACAAAACTAGCAACAAGAACTTAAAGCTCGGAGAACTGTATTAATTTAGTAAAAATTTAATTGCAAAGTTGAATACCTACCCTTCGAATCTTCAACGAAGTCTTTCAAACAAACATGGATGAAAGACTTTCTGAGTTAATAATAATGAGACACTTGGAAATTGAATGAAATTGGAAAAAAAAACTTTTAAAAACTACCGAAAAAGCTTTGGAAACATAAACTTTAATGATGCAACCGAAAGTGATGCATTACTTTCCAAAGGTGAGGACAAGTTGCAATAATTTGTAACTTTGCTGACCTTTGGCCTTCTTTAGAAAACAGATAAGACCTTCTGGTTAAAGCTAAACATTTCCCTTTGTATTCCTCAATGGAAAAACTACCCAACAAACTTTTGAAATTCAAACTCCAAACATTCCACCAGAAGTAGTGCTTTTTTTGAAAATCATGAAAAATGAGAATAATTTTTTATTTTGAAGACATTTTTGCACTTTTTAAAAATAGATAAAAGTTCGTCGTCAGAGCGAAACCTTATCTATTGTATTTCCTGAGGAAAGAACTGTCCAAACAAATTTTTGAGTATGAAATTTCAAACTTATCAATAAATTTCCAAGTAATAGGTTTGCGGGTTATTCCGAGCTTTAAATTCGGAACGTGGGAGAATGTCATCTTACCTTAGACTTGTTAATAAATTGACAAGGAAACCAATTCACTAGGTTTCGAGAATATTAAGTGTCGTGTTAATTTTGTTACAACTGATGTAACATAAGCTCTGCGAGGGATTAAAATGTCTGACTCGTGTTATTAGAAAAAATATTTTATTATCCTGATCTTTCCAATAGATTTTCAACGAAGAATGTTTGCTTGATTTCGCGCATGTTCAGTTCTCTGTTAGTTTTGTTGCAAGTTATGTAACAGGAACTCTGCGATAATCGAAAAGAGTGACTTTCCTCGTTTAAAAAGGTGGTTTGTTATTTTAATCTTGCCAACGAATTCTCAAGAAAGAATTTTTGCTGTGTTTCGCAAATTTTAAGTTTCTTGTCAGTTTTGTTACAAGTTATGTAACAGAAATGATTTAATTAAAAAACCTCGAGACTGCTTCTTTCTCAATAAATTTCAATTTTATGCCAAAATTAGATATCACCTTTAGAGGAACGACTAAGACACTCGCTTCACGGTTCATTTAACCAGTTTCTGCCCATTTTCAGCGTCTCAATAATTCAGAAATCAGCGACGGTAGGGCGCCAGACCGCCTCTATTCTCCTAGCAAAATCTTCTTTCATTAAATCCTATTAGAATCCACAGCGAGGTCTTTGTTTAAAGCACAATGGCCATTGAGTCACTGAAGTCAGTGGGCGTGGAAAGAGGACACCATACGGAAGATTGAGTTGGTTTCGAGTCGAGTACTGAAAATCATCCGCCCAAATTCTGCGTCGCCGGCTATTGGGCTTTGAGAAGAGGGACCTATTGTCACGAATTCCGGGGACATGTTCGCAGTTCGAAAAAAGTTTTTTTAGTTCAAGTGTCTCAGCGCTCGAAGGCTATCCACGTCAAAGCAATGGATTTTTTGAAATAATTCTGTAACTTTCATTGAAAAGAAAATGATGGGGGTAATTAAAATTTGCTTAGTAAAACGTTCCTGTTGGAAAATATTCTAGTTGTAACACTTCGCACGAAAAAAATTGAACAGAATTATAATACAATGTTATTAGATTCATAACTTATATTATATGTGACTATCCAAGATACGATTCATGATTTGGAATTAATTTGGTATGTGAACAAAAAAAAAAATAGAAAACGAAAGATGTTGCCAGTTTTTTGAAAGTTTTTTCCAGAGCATTCAAACATCAGAGACGTATCTTCTGATCCAGGATTTGTGTTAAGCAACTAAAATCTGAATATTATATTTAAATACTTCTCCATTCCCATAAGTTGTACTCCGAGATAGGATATCAACTAGATCCTTATTAAGAACTAATGCAGTACCAAAAGTAGGAAGCCAGTCTATTCTAGTACGTGTAACGGAAATTTTCTCCTCACTAAGTGAAGCATCGGATTTGTGTGCTGGAATTATTGCTTCCTCAGAAAGTGGAGTCCTGGCTCGAGTTTTATCAAACTTGAATGACGGATAGATTTCAAGTAAGGCAATGTTGTTTGTATGGAAATCTTGACATAAAAAATCACTGTAACGAATAACACGTTCAACTGTATAGAAACTTCCCCCCCCCCCTCTCTGTAATTGTTGAACCTGCTTGGACTTTAAGATAATCCACTTCGCTCATAATACAAAAACAAGTAGCTGCAGTTAAAGCAAAGTTGGAAGATGTTATGCTGCCAGTACACAATATAGAATTATACGATTGAACGAACTTACCTGAGTGAAGTTCGATCGTCATTATACAACCACCTCGTTTGAAGGAATTACCATTGTAGTTTCGCTAGTCTTCGCTAGATAGTGACAAACTTCGGAGACAAACAATCCTAGAGCGCTCTTCTGCATTCACCCACTGAATCACCGATGCTTCATTTAGCTTAAAGTAATTAAGAAAATTCTTTAAAAGTTCTTAAGGATGTATGGAAAATACTTAAGAAGGGGATTAGAAATGTAAGTTTAAGAGGGTAATCCCTTCGAACGAAACAGTCGTATAATTACGATCGAATTTCAGTTGGGTAAGTTCGTTTGATCGATTGATTATACTTCCCGTCTCGTTCTCGGGATTAAATCGAGGGTCGCACGATAAGTAAGGTGAATTTTCCGCTAGATGGTGCTCAAATAAGCTTTGTAGTATATGGCCAAGAAGCAGCACTCTTTAAACTAACCTCTACCAAGCTTCAGCCAAAACTGACGCTTAGTTTGCGTTTGGCATACGTTCGAAGTGAGCGTGTCAGTAGTTTTTGAAAAAATGGAGAGAGAAGAGCTCCGTGCAGTGATAAAACATTTTTATTCGAAAAATTAGAGGGCCATGCAGATCAAAGTCGAATTAAACGAAGTTCATGTGGAGTCGGCTTCCTCGTTGAAAACTGTTTGTTTGTAGATAAACGAATTTAAACGTGGCCAAACCACAACTGAAGATGAAGCGTGCTCCGGACACCCAATTGAGGTCACCACATCGTATATGGTGAAAAGTTCATCATATCGTTCAAAAAGATCGCCGAATCAAGGTGCGTGAGATTTCTAAGGCTATAAGCATCTCCACTGAACGAGTCTATAACATGTTGCACAAAAAACTGGAGGTTAAGAAAGTGTGTGCAAGGTGGATTCCGCGATTGCTGACTTCCGATCAAAAGCGCAACCGAAAAGATGTTTCAGCGCTGTGTTTGGCGAGGTTTATTCGAGACTCGCACGTTTTTTGCGTCAAGTCATGCCTGTGGATAAAACCTGGATCCACGACTATATATCCGAGACAAAGCAGCATTCAAAGCATTGGGTACTACTATACCTGGTGAAAGTGCGCCAAAGAAGGCGAAGACTGTTTTGTCATCTGGGAAGGTGAGGACTACAGTATTTTGGGATACGCAAGGATTTATCCTCATTGATTACTTACAGAAGAATAAAACTATAACAGAGACATACTGTGCATCATTATTGAACCGTTTGAAAGCGGAACTACGAAAAAAGCGGCCACGATTGTCGCACCAAAAAGTGCTGTTTTATCACGACAATGCACCATCGCACACCTTCGCAATCGCAATGGCAAAAATACACAAACTTGGATTTAAATCGATTCCTCAGTCAACATATTCTCTAGAAATGGCTCGGTGAGACTTTCTTCTGTTTCCGAACTTGAAGGTCTCGTTCGGTGGGCAGAGATTCTTGCTGTCATGAAGTAATCTATGCCGTAAATGCGTATTTGGCAGACCTCGTAAAATCTTACTTTTCTGAAGGGATGAAAAAATTGAAATCTTGCTAGACTAAGCGTGTTGCCCTCGAAGAAAACACTGTTGAGAAATAAAGGCAAACAGAAAAAAAATGTTAGCTTGCTTTTTTACCAAACTCATCAAACGAACCTCATATTGTGGATATTTAGAGTTGAACATTTTCAATAGTTCTTTTCTATTATTGAACAAAATAGTTTCTTTGAAATGCAAGTCATGAACTATTTCTAAAAACAGCGTTACAAAAGCTTTCATTTGCTAAAACAATTAGTCGTTATGAAAACGCGCAAATACCGACAAATTGTGTGCCGTGAACTCATCATCAATTCCACATTTGAATAAAACTGATTTGACCCAACCGCTAAGTGTTTTGCGACCCTACCACCCTATGAGGCTTCCTAACTGCGAGAAACAGCGGTTTTGTACTGCCTATTGAATTCCTTGTAACATACAAATGAAGCTGCAATGTCCCAGCTAAACAAAGTTTTGGTTTATCCTTAAGAAGTGGTAAGATAAAACAGGACTAGCAAGATCCGATCTCAGAAGTTTTAATAATAGATTCTATTCAAATTCGGCTCCATTGTCCGAAGCCTGGATATAATCTATATCAATAAGGACAAATGTCTGCATTCTATGGCTTGTTCCCAACACTTCTGATAGATTCTGCTAGCGATAGCTCTTCCTGATAGCCGACCTGCAGCTAGAGTATACGAACCTGTCAGGGGATGCTAACAAGATTCTCAAGGAGACAAAAGGAATGTTGATCATGGTGAAAATATGAGCGTTTCTTTCATGAGCATAGACTGGGAAAGTGGAAACCATGGTTGCGATGTACTTTAGAGAGCAATTACAATGCCACAAGATTCATCTGACTATTTTTTGTAATGTTCTTAAAATGGTCGAAAAGAAGGGAACACATAAAAATGTTAATCTCCACAGCAAACCCCAGGAATGAATTATATCTTCAAATTGAATAAAAACGCTGCAGCACATTTATTCACTCAAAGTTAAAATTTATCCGGTGAAAGATAAGAATTCATCTGACGAAATTATTCATGTTACATGCGTGATATTTGTCAAGTGACACTTCGATGTCAAAAACCTCCCTATTGAAAAAATCCTGGGGGAAACACTCGTGTAATTTTCGGACACGAATAACACAAGGTTGAATCGAAGTGTCACTTGACAAATGTCATGCACGTGAGATAAATATTTTCCTCAGATAAATTGTTATCTTCCGTCAGATAAATTTCATCTTTGAGTGGATAAATGTGCTTCAGCATTTTCATCCAATTTGAAGATAGAATCCATTCCTGGGGTTTATTGTGTCTCCAAGAAATCGTACAGGCACCAAACCCTACAGCATCCGGGTCGTGATTCCAAGAACAGAACAAGCTACATTCAGCATTGGATTTGAATACAAATAGGTCCATCGTAGAATTAGGGAAATTTCGCAAGATGTAAACAAATGCATAATCTGCCTATTTTCACTCAGTGTCCACATAACGAGTCCTATATTCTCTATCGGCTTCAACATTTTATTTCGAAAAATGCAAGAAGCATAAGTCCAGATTATTCTATTTTCACACTATCTCCAAATTTCTCTACTCAGAGAGTGACTTTGGGGTTGCTGAACTATACTGATCTTGTT
The DNA here is from genome assembly GCA_032362435.1 of Melikaiella ostensackeni. NCBI lineage: Eukaryota > Metazoa > Arthropoda > Insecta > Hymenoptera > Cynipidae > Melikaiella > Melikaiella ostensackeni. The sequence goes on from JAUMHM010000005.1 coordinate 7,132,221, forward strand.
GGTATAAGCAACGGCAGTTGTCTTATCAACATGTAAAAGGATCTCGCAGTCGTGGAGCTCAGGAGCGAAAGTTTTGAGGGCCTAAAGAACTGCCAAAAGTTCTGAACGATTCATATGCCAAGATTGTTCTTTTTCATTCTGAAACCCATGGGCAGAGTCCTCTTCATAGAAGGCCCCCTAACCCGATACCGACGCATCTGAGAAGATTTCTCTTTGAAACGAGAACTGGCGTATTGGAATTCGTGATGATCGTAAATTTTCTTGCAATCAGAATAAATTTAATTGCAAAGAGCTTGGCGATTCATGCGTTCATCATAATTATCATCAGCTAGTAGCAGAACTTGAAACTCAGCTCGTTATGAAGTCTTGGTATAATCCACTCCGTAGGGCGCTGCCAAACAACATCAGACGAGAATTCTTATCAACTATACAAACTCCCGAATAGGAGGACTTTCTTCTCAGAAAAAAGTTCATTACCGAAATTAAGTTTTCTCGGTTTTGCGAAAGTAACTCTTATGTCAAATACTCACGGTTCAAATAAAAGCCTTAAAATTGCGAGCCTCTGGTAAGAGTTAACGAACTTTTTTGCAATTAATTACCTTCGAAATATAACCTTCCAAAGATAACCTTAAAAAATTTTGACACTTCTCATCGATTGGAACCAAAAAGTAAGTATTTTCAGAAGCCAACCATTCACTCCATACTTTTTCAGGACTTCCCGAAGCTTAGAACTATTCACCTTATCGAAAGCTTCTTCCAGATCAGCAAATGCACAGAAAACTCTTTTGTTCACTCTTCAACTATTTTATATAATCTGTCCCAAACTAAATATTTGATCCGCACATGATCTTCTTGGCATGAATTCACATTCGACTTTCCAGGTTGTTTCCTTAGTTAGTTTTAGGACCTTCTTAATAAGTATATTGGTGAATATTTTGCCCCCGGGACTTAGTAGGCTAATCGCTCCATAATTAGTACAGTCACCCTTATCACCCTTTCCCTTGTAGAGTGGGACGATAATCGCCTTTCTCCAATCATTTAGAACTTCACCGTTCACAGCACACATATTCATGAATTCGCTCCGCCACACAAACAAATATCCACCGCCGCTCTTGAGCATTTCAGACGTGATGACATCGACACCAGCAGTCTTACCATTCTTTGGTTTCCTAATCACGGATAGAACGTACAGAGATACAGAGTGGACAAAGAAAGACCAGTTCTATTGTTTCTTTTCTCAGGAGAGGTAAAGAATCGATTCTTCATGAATCGCACCAAACCTAGAGGTACAAAGATTTTTGTAGAGAACGATCTGGACCCGAAGTCTGTCAAAAAGTGCAAGGTTCTGGGACAGGTGGCTTTTAAATTCAGATAACTGAGTTTCAATCCTCGCATTACCAGCTCAGGTCCGCGTATCAATAAGATCAGCTTTACTCTAGAGGACTCGAGCAATATAAGTCAGGAGGAAATAGTCATTAGCGCCCAGTCTTCGACGACGAATCCGAGCGACGACGTAAACAATGAAACAGCCAGTACACCTGTTAACAATGCCGATTCACAGCTGGGAAATAACGGGTCGCCGAAGTCTGTAAACAAAAACATTATTGTGCCAAACAGTCAGAGGTCTGATTAATCAAAAACGAAAAGAGCTGCTACTACATCTTCCAGCCAAGTTTCTAACCATCCCTCTGAATAACTTATTACTAATTCACATGTTGTGAATTCTGTTTGTGAGCATTTAAGAGCATGCGCCTAGTATATGAGTGGCTTTAGAAACCTGTTCAATTTAGATGAAAGCTAAAAGAAACGATTAACCGATTTTTCTATGATCTGCCCAGGTGAAATCTGATTGTCAAATAAGTGCCTAAAATTACCTCGATTTCTAAGTAGGTACAGTACTTATTGTAGTCCTGCTATGAAACACAAAAGCAAGAGTCGAGGCAGTGAGGGTCTGGTTACATGAGTTAAAATAGTTTAACCTACTCATACGGCTAATTGGAATTCAGCAGTTTATGGCTATTTACTGAGCTCGTTTTTAAGGGTACATATCTATACACTTTACATAGGAAATCTTCTTTTCACCAGCTGTGGACATTGAATTTTGTGTTGACTCGCTATAGAATGTCTTATACTCCCTTCGCAATGATTCTTTAACTAATTCTAATACTGTACTATTGGGCGATTTTAATGCTAGCGTTACCCCTCTGAATTGCGCGTATTAGGAAATGGAATTGAAAACGAATTTTGTGTCATAGAAGGTCTCCCTAGATCTTTAATTAAATAAGCGGAAGGAAAACAAGCACAATTACTCGATTCTTTCAAAATCGTTCATTGCTATGGTCGCTTCGTCTCTGACAATCCTGGTTATTTTATGTATTTAGCGGTTACTGGATGCAGCACGTTTAACATCTGTTGGATAAGCATCCGTTGCCTGAATTTAGCAGAAGATTTTAAGATTCTCGACTTATGAAACCAGTCTAACCACCTTCTTGTAACAATTAACTTGCACAAACTAATCTAAACTTTTTCCAACGAGTTTACTTCTAAAAATCGATTGATTCTGTTCCGGTATCAACATTCATCAAATGTAAAGAAGAAGGTGGGTAGACCTTCTTTCGTGCTATATCACAGTGCTAAAATATATAAAAAAGAAATGATAATGCAAAAGAATTATACCATAATTCAATAATAGCAATAAAAATAGCTGCGCAAGAGGTAGGTATGCTGATCCATAAAAACTTTGCTCAAACTCTTAAATAAGGTGATCACGAAAATCTTGGTTCAACTCACAGTGCGCTAATCTTAAGAGACTCGCGCTTAGTGCGTATAAACAATATTCGCATAGTCTTTCCAAAAACTCGTTAAACCACTTTTGACAAGCTCGTAATTCATGTAGACTAAAAATCAAAGAAGCAAAGGAAGAAAATTGCAGACTAAATCTCTTTGAACTATCAAACGTTAAAAACTGCAAGGAATTCTGGCAAACAGCGAGAACTTTCGACGCTAAACAGGAATATATAAATGTAAAACATTCTAGTGAGTGGTTTCATTTTCATCGGGACCCTGGATTTGTGGGACAATCCGGGGGTGTTTTCTGCGAAAGGAACTAACATGCTCAGTAAATAGTCAAATAGTCTGTTTTCCATAGCTTTAGACAGAGTAATCAACTCAAATTATAATAAGATGTTCTGAAATCTAAGCCACCTGGAATGCACAGAAGCGTACCCTTAATTTAAAGCTAGCCTAACTGAAGTTTTTTCATCAGAAGCTACGTCTCCGGTGTTCAAATGCTCTGGAAAAAAAGCTTTCAAGAAACAGTCAACATGTTCCTATCAATGAATAAACTGGTCACATTTTGTTGACCTGTGTAATTGTGACAAAATTTGAAACGAGAATCTTCTTGAAGCTTTTAAATATCATTTTGATAGGGAAGGAATAAGCGGAGACGAGAGAAAAGAGAGCAAAAAGATGAAGATATATTTTCGTAGCCTCTGAGACTCTTCGTCAAATGTCGACTTCTTTTCGGCATGATTTAGAAAAATCAAAAATAAGTGTCTTCAAATGCAGCCTGGGCAAAGTCAGTATTTTGATTTCACTAAAAAGAATTCGCAGCTGTGGTTGGAAGTCAGTTATGACGAACCGTGATTGTATCCTTCTTTCAAACCACAAAATGTGAAAGTTGTATTGAGATTAAACTTAAGCACAGGTGGTAATGCGGTACATGAGATCGGGGAAACTCGATTTACTTAAGTAACTTTGAGCTCAAAGATGAGCCTAGTTGAGCATCAGAGCGGTTAATGCGGTTTTAATGAACTGTTTTCCATAATGCAATTAAGGCATTGTCAGAACGTTGAGTGCAGTACTATCATCGTGTTAGGATCCACATCCTTAGACTAGGTCTTTGAATTGCAATTTGCTCAAACCTCTAAAAAGGAAGACAAAAACGAAAATGAAAAAGAAACAAGAATATATAAAAAGGATCAGAATCGGGGATAATAAAACAAAAGACTCGTGAGCAAGGAGAGTTGAGAATCAAAAAAGCTTAAACGCACCCAACAAAAAGCTCACTTTTCCATATTTAGTCTGTTCTTCTATAGTTAACTCGCGTCGATGTATAAAAGGCAAAAGAGGAAAAAGAGGTATTTAGCGAGATAAAAGCGGAAATTTAATTAACGCGACATACTCGTTGGCCTATCCTTAATTTCTTTACACCTACCCTGGCCCTGGTGTTCTCCTTGTTGAAATCATGTCTGGTTAATTTCAGGAGTAGATAGGTCTAACTTATTATCTTGAAAAACGTGCGAGAAAAATGATTTTTGAGTGTTTGTCGATTAGAGATTTTGCACTAGAAATAAAATTAGTGAACTTTAATACATTTTTGTTTTACAAATTGCATTATCATTGTTTTTCATCAGATTTCTAATAAGAACTAATGAGACTTGCTAATTAGATTGTCTTATAATTTACCAGCTCCTGGGAATATTATAATTTAATGCTAGAGTAAACTTTTTATCGAAATTAATCATTTATAACTTTATAACGATTCATTTATGTCACTTAATATGAAATTTTTCAGAACTGATTGATAGATTGTTAAAATGAAGTAATTATGGTGCGTAAAAAACATTAATTGAGAAAAAATAGCGGAAGAGAGAAAAAACATGCATTAACAATTAGAGTCGGAGAATGTCCAAATTCAAGCTCTTCAATGTTAGACTTTCTTATGCTGAAGTCCACATATAACATTTAATTGAGAAATGTTAATATTACCAATTTTCGAAATTTCGAACGATTTTAGCATGACATTGTTGAGTTGTATTTTAAATTATTTAGTATCAACCAATACGAATTAAAATTGTTTCAGTTTAAACATTATCAAACAATGTAACCTTGCAACACTTTCTAATACATATTATTCTGCAGACAATTTGAAATTCCCAGTTTTTTCCGGGTTGAACTTTTGAGAAAAATTAAGAGTACAAAATTCTCAAAAATTAGGCTTAGGATTCAGAATGTAATTATTCAAAAATCAGTTCGCTTCTAGACTCGTTATATTACCGGGGATCAAGGAATTTATATGGTAAGGGGAAGTAAGGGATGTGTAGAAGAAGGGATGAGTTTTAGATCAATCGAGAAGTCACATGCTGTTTATTCAAACGACTCACTTGCTCAACAGTCGCGCTCCGACATGGGTCGCTGATCAATGATCCTAGCAATCACACCAGGTGAAGAGCTTCACAAAGCCATCATACTAATACACTGAGGAAATCTCTTCATGCGGGCCCATTAGCATCCAAAATCTTACGTTTCGGACATCACTCTTCCTCTTATAAGCAATTGTCCTCCATACATCCCTATCCTTACATACATCTCTTGCTTCCGTTAGGTCCATACATCGTTTCACCACACATATTCTGCAGGAATTGCACGCCAATATCGTTCACATTAATCCCATCCTATTCTTGATACGTCCAGGTCTCACTACCATATAGCACAATGGGTGCAAGCACATAATTATATAGCAATTTTAGCTTTTTTCATTACATTTTTACTTCTAGCAATAGCTCCTACACTGCCGATAATCTTTCTATCCTCGTTTATACGTTAGGATATCTCTGCAACTATCTTTCCGTTCTGTTTATCTTATCGAAAGCTTTTTCTCGATCAACAAATGCAAATGCACAGAAAGTTCTCTTGCTTACTCTCAAACTTTTTTTCTATGATCCGTCTCAAGCTAAATCCGATCCACTCATGATTTTCTCGGGCACAAATCAACATTGAACTTCTCCGCTTCTTTCCTTAATTGTTCCCATGACCTTCACAATGAGTATTTTGATAAATATTTCGCCCACGGTACTTAGTAGGTTAATCGCTCTACAATTAATACAGTCGCCTTTATCACACCTTCCCTTGTAGATTGGAACGATAATCGCCTTTCTCCAATCACTTGGAACTTCGCCATGCACAGCACACGTATTCATAAATTCTTCTTAACCCATTTGCAGAATAATTTTTTATTACCTTTAAAATAATTTCACATTTATTTATCTCCCTCCGCTTTGATCTTACACTCGCTTTCTTTAACTAGTATATTGCCTCTCCTGTTTTTATCCTAATAATCAATTTCTCAACTCATCACTCATCATCATCAACTCAGCATTTTCTTGTCATCGCTATGATCTTTAGTATTCAACATTCTCGAATATGCTTTCTTTTTTTCACTGACAGCCACGCGGATTTCATCATCTAACCAAGCATCTCCAGCTTTTCTTCCTACAGCCACAGTACCGCGCACTTCAGATGCACTCTTAAAACTGCTATCCAGTAATATTATCCACGCACCCTCTACATTTTTATTGCCTGATCTCGCCTCCCAATTTTCTTCATGATGCCCTGAATATTTATTCAGCTTTTCACAATACACCAATTGTACTTCTGGTTTTTGCAAATCCTCTATTCTTATTTGCACTTGCTTCGACTTACCACCTTGATCAAAAAGTTTTAGGACTTTATTTTTAAAATCAAAAATACGAGTTTATTCATCATAATCGATATCGTCCCCTTCAAAGTACTCCCCATCGACTGCAACGGACTTATGCCAGCGCTTGATCCAATCCTCGAAACATTTTTTATAATCGGTTTGCGGTATAGCCATCAGAGCCATCTTC
>JAUMHM010000005.1:7159415-7169455 GCA_032362435.1 Melikaiella ostensackeni
CTGATTTCAAAATATTACTGATCGTGAATGGACAACAAACGGCAACGTCAATGTATCCTTGTCCTTATTGCTTTGTTGGCCTTCAAGATTTAAGTAAATTTGTTAACGAAAATCATGTGTCCGAGGCAGTGGAAGTTTTACCTCGTAAAACTTGAAAAAAGGATCAGATCAGATTTTGGGAGGGTGGTTTTCTAGCATCTAGAGTTATTACCAAGAGATCTCCGCAGTTTTTTTTAGCTACATATCAGGCAAACTTTTTTTCCGTATATAAACACCGTGAATAACATAAGAAGCAACAATATTTCGTGTATCCTGTCTGAAGTCCTAATAGAATAGCAATCACTTCAAAGTCTGAACAGATTAGTCAACAGTGTTCGTGGTAATTTATTTTCAGAAGAAGCTTTTTCATAACATCGTAGCACTCTTTTGAATGTGAAGCATAGACATCAGGTATGGAAGGAAACTCATTGCCATTATGCAGAAGAACGCCTTTCAGACTAGTCTTATTTGAATAGATGAATAAACGCCATTCGCTGGCTATGTGCTTATGTCCGACAGCTTTCATCAATTTATTCACGTCGTTACAATGAATAAGACCGTCTTCATCGGAAAAATATTTAGCCAGATCTTTTTCGCGATCGCGGTAGAAAATTCTCACATTTTCGTTCAATGAATTCTTTTCCTTTAATCGAGATCGCAACAATTCAACCTTATCTTTCGATAGATTGAGATCCACATCATGATTTTGTGGTTAATTTTAAATCATTGTGTACAAAACTTCAAATTTGGATGATTTCCTCGACTAGCAGACCTCAGTTCAATCGCACAAGTAGGACAGCAATATTGAGGTTCCCATGACTGATGCACATTTCTCAAAATTCTACCGAAAAATAAACGATCGTCTTATGTTTTAGAACTGTATGAAATTCAGAAACAAATGACAATGTGAGTGATCGTCTTATGTTTTAGCACTATATGAAATTCATGAACAAGTAGCAAGTGAATGATCGTCCTATGTTTCACAAATGTATGAAATTCAGAAACGATTGAAATGCGAGTGTTCGTCTTATGTTTTAGAACTGCATGAAATTCAGAAACAAATGACAATGTGATTGATTGCCTCATGTTTTAAAACTGTAAGAAATTCATAAACAAATGACAATGTGATTGATCGTCTTATGTTTCATAACTGTAAGAAATTCATAAACAAATAACAATGTGAGTGATCGTCTTATGTTTCAGAACTGCATGATATTCATGAACAAGTAGCAATGTGATTGATCGTCTTATGTTTCACAACTGTATGAAATTCAGAAACGAATGAAGTGTGAGTGATCGTCTTATGTTTTAGAACTGCATGAAATTCATAAACAAATGACAATGTGATTGATCTCCTTATGTTTTAAATCTGTAAGAAATACATAAACAAATAACAATGTGATTGATCGTCTTATGTTTCACAACTGTATGAAATTCAGAAACGAATGAAATGTGAGTGATCATTTTATGTCTCACAATTGAACATCTGATACCAAGCACAGTATTAAGTACAAGTTTTCGGAAATTGAAAAGAAGGGTGCACATTTTTCAAGATATCTCAGAAACGGATAATCCGAATTGAAATTTTTCTCAATGCAATTATTCTTCAAGAAAAAATAAATAAATCGAGCTATAGTTTATGTCAAAAAAAAATATATATCCTGAATTACAGTGCACTGAAATTTGAGTAAATTTTTCGCACTTTTTTCAGTTCTTTAAGAATATCTCAGAAACCGTTATAGATATAGCTAAAGTAAGACGATATTCATAAACTGCGTTAAAAACGCATCAATATGACCTGCGGTGAGGGCGGACAAACATTTTTTTGCCCTTTAAAAAATGATTAAACAATTTTTTATCAAAAATTCTAATTGCAGTTATCTCAAACTAGACCTGACAGGAACAAACGGAAGCCAGATTCGTGTTCAGCATTGAAAAGTACTTCGGAAATGATATGTCGCATTCAGCGAGAACATAGGTCATTTTTGTTGTTCAGTGTAATTAAGGAGAAATCTTTATTAAGTTAAAGGCCACTTTCGCTGAAATTAATATTTTCACTTAATCCGAAATTAAAAATTTCCAAAACATTTCCTGTTGACCCTAGAAAGTTTTAAACAATTTAAATGTTACATGAAAGAAATAGAAAATTTGTATTACTAAATTAATTGGCCCGACAAATCATTTTGTTTTCATTGGGCGATTTATTAAAATAGTGACAAATAGTAAAATACATCTTATTATTGAACTTTTTTATTTATCTTATTTCATTTTATTATTTTGAGTGATAGAGCAATGTTATACGCGTCGTAAGACTCACATAAAAAAAATTCTCAAGTTTTGTTGTATTCATTTTAGTAAAATTTAAAGTGAAAACAAGGTTGCAAGCTGGAAATAATTTTAAAATAATTTAAAGCACATACAATAAAAAAGAGGCCACAAGAAAAACCAACTTTAGTACAATTCACAAATGTTCGTTCATACAAGAAAAAAAATAGAGAGTTGTATCAAACCAATCATCGCTTTTTAACTCTGAATAAAAGCTCCAAGTAAATGTCTTATAATTATTTATTAAGTATGTAAATTCACTTACCAATATTATTCTCTTCTGCCAAAGTTCCATTTCCTTGAGAGAAAATGGCACAAAGAGTCAAGAAATACAAGTAATTTCGTCCCCGCATTTTTCAAAAGAATTTATTCACTTTATCAAATACGATCGATTTTAGTTTGAGGAAAATTAATATAGACGTCTACATTTATAGTGTAAAAATTGCAAGACTTTTTATACTCCAGTAATACAATTTAAACATAGATGTTTTCGAATTCTAAAATGTTTGTACAAGTATGACCAACTTGAAGCATTTTTATTATTATGTATTGCTGTTGCGAAGGTTTCCATTATTTGTCATGTATGATTGTGGAAACAGTGATTATAAAAACAGCGTCTTCAACACCTCGAGATAAGATATAATTTTTCAATTTGAATCGAGGCCAGATTGCTTCATTTGATTTATTCACGAGGCTGGCGCCAACTCTGTGGCATTCCACACCTGGGATTTTGGAATTCTCCTAATGTACCGCTTCGCCCCACCCAACTCACCAATTATTTCAAAATTTTACACATGGGAAAAATTTGTTCCTTCGACCCTGTTTTTTCATATAAGTAAGTGTATAAGTCTTAATGATGATTCATCGAAACGAATTCGTCGAATTCAAACATAATCGAAATTTTAATTCTTTTTTAAAGTCCAATATTCAAATTTATAAATTCAAAATTCTTCGAAAGTAAAAAAAAAAGAATTCAACGATCAAATTTGGACAACTCACTTTTAAATGTCGCCATTCAAATTAAAAGAACAACAGTAAAAAAATTAGTAGTAATTAAAATAATTTTTATAGGTTTAAATCCTTCAAGTACCTCATTTTTTAATTTACTTTTTTCATTGACATCATTGTTCTTCTAAAATTAAAAAAAATAGTTGAGAAAGAAATTGATGGGGAATTTCTTCTATTTAGTTATTTAAAGGTGATCCTATCCGATCCTATCTTTCCCTACCATCCTCTCACTTCCCCTTCCCATGACCAATTCCCTCCCCTCTCTTTCCTGAGTATTGATTGATCCAATGACATACCAATGTTAACATTATGTTCTACGAGGTGCCAATACATCTCTGAGACAGTATCTCTCAATTTAGTACCTCCAAGCGTAAAATGAAGAACCGATCTTCCGGAAAGTCCGGCTGCCATCACCTGGAGCAATACTTTTAATTTAGGGTCTCCAATTTTCAGTAGCCACAGGTGGCAAATTCTTTCTATGTAAATCATTACTACTAAATCCTACATATGCCTATGAAAATATAAAAACCTTTATTTACTTTAATTTATCAAAATATCGAATAAAGTTTTTTATTATTAATAATAATTAATAAACCTGATTTTATTATTATTTTAAATGGAAATAAAATACTTACCTTCGAAACCTGTAAAAACATGGTCTTAAATTAAATGACTTCTTAAGCATATGACATAAAAACGCGTCAGGTGCTTAGAATAATGGCTGAGTATTCTACTGAATGCCTAAATAAACCAGGCACTTAGACGCCAGGTAAAGATTTCCTCCTAAATTCTTCTGAGTGCCGGCAGTCGGCCAACTGCCTGATTCCTTTAAATGCCTACGACACATATATTGAACATTCAGGAGGACATAACGCAGCCTTGCCTAACGCCCTGCTTAATATCAAATCAATCACTCAGCTGTCCATTTACTCTCACACTCACTTAACTGCCATTGCATATTGCTTCTATTGCTTTCAGAAGCCAACCACTAACTCCATACTCTTCCAGGACATCTCAAAGTTTAGTTGTATCCACTTTAGATACAAAAAAAATACGAAAGCTTTTTCCAGTTCAACAAATGCACGGAAAACATTTTTGCCCTGCCAACCTTAGCTGGCGAACCCGTGCCGGACTTTGTCCTGGTACCAGGGTTGTTGGATCGATCCTAGGCTCCTGGGCAAAGTGAAAAGCCTTGTCATCATACGGGTACCTGGGGGTGGGCAAGCAGCTGTCTCAGTATCGAGTTGTATATAACTTTTTCATAAGTTTGCACTTACATCTTGTGGAACCAAGTTATTAGTCCGAAGATTCTTAATTGCGGATATAATGTAGCGGATATCGATTCGTCTTTCGCCATCTACGACGGGATTGTCTAACGTATCCTCTTCTGTGTCACAGTTGTTTTACTCCATAGCTTGACCTCCATACTTTGGTTTTCTGTTTTTAACCCTATAATCATTTTCTAATCTAGTTCTCTCCTCATTGCTAAGACTTTTAATATTCAGCTTTTTCATTTAAGCTTGCTTTTTCTCGTTAACAGCCACGCGGATTTCATCATACCACCAAACATCTCCAGTCTTTTTTCCTACAACCACAGTACCACACACTTCAGATGCTCTCTTGTAGATGCTATCCCTAAGTATCATCCATGCACCATCTACATTTTTATTTTCTAATTTTGCCTTCCAATTTCTCTATGACTTAACTATTTATTCAGCTTTTCACAATATACTATTCGTACTTCAGGTTGCCGCAACTTCTCTATTTCAACTCGCGCCTCCTTCGACTTATTATTTATTCTACTTTTCTTCCATCCTTGACCTGGGTTCATTTTTGAAACTATATATGAGGTAGTGATCTTTTACACATTTACAACTTCTCACAACCCTTATATCTCTTATTAGCCCTCAAAGTCTCTAATCCGCTACAAAAAAGTCGGTCATACTGAGGCTTTCGTCTGTGCACCAAGTATACATGTGGATCATTTTATGTCTGAACCATGTATTTGCAATAAATAAGCCTTTTCATAAGCATAAGCAAATCAATTTCTCTCCGTTTCCGTTTGTTTTTGGGTCTCCGAAATGACCAAGTACCCTGTCCGTACCCTCGTGTTGAACACCAACCCAGCCATTCATATCCCGGAGTAGGATGATTTTTCCCCACTCTGCTAAAAATGCTTGGAATTTTACCATACTTTCACAATACGAGTGTAAGGCAAAATTACGATACTGGTGCTGCAAGGTCAAATTGCAGTACGTGTATTGCAATTTCGAAGAATACGCGCCGGTTACCATACATTTTTTGCAATTTCACGCTACAATACCGATATTGTAATTTTTCCTTACACTTACTTTAGCCCGTCTAGCGGACGAGTGACCCTCTATTCAAGTAAGATGAGAATTATACCTTGCTAGTCTAGTGCGTAATGCTCTCGATTTTGAACTTGGCTGTTAGGATTCGATTCTACGTGCCTGCGAATTTCGATTTTTTTAAAAACTTTCTTCCGCAACATTACATTACATGTATGGTAATATTTTAATACATGTATGGCAATATTATAATACCAGCATTTTGAAACTACAGTGTTTTGTATTGGAACGTTACCCTATGTCTCGGAAATAACCTTCCAATATATTTAATGTAAGGTCCCAACAGAAATTTTTAACAGTGCAGAATCGCATGTACCCAGAACATAATTTAACGAATCCAAGAAGATATCTTTCACATCACTACTGTCACCATAAACTGGAGCATAGCATGCTATAAAAAATAGCCTTCTGATTCCAACTTTCATGCTAACCCTAGTCTAGGAAATACTCATTCATACTTCTTGGCATGCTGTTTTACTCTCGCATTCATAATCAGCCCGACTCTTTGGCTTCCATGTGATTTATTACTACTTCTGACTATAGTTCGAGTCCCTTTTCAGTCTTTCTTGTCCCACATCCCTTCTTCTTTGTTTCTAGTACACATAAAATATCTACTTTCCTTACTCGCATTGTATCTCGTAATTCCCTTTCCTTTAGATCACTAACACCTCTAGCGTTCCAAACACCCAGTCTCCATTCATTGCCTGAAACTTTTGCGAGGGCAAGCCTTTCGTTTATTAACAAAAGTGTCAATCCAATCCGAGGCTACATTATTATTTGTATTGTCCATTTTCGAAAGCTTACACCCAACTACCAACTCGATGCGATAAATGTTTTCCATAAGTATAAAATCATGTCCAAACTAAGCAGCTAAATCGTCATAAGGTGGTGTGTCTATTCCTAACGTCAGTTCCACCAAACTTCAGTCATTCAAAGGAAAGTATGAAAACAAAGCCAGAACCAAAGGTGTCATGATCGGTTTGTGTTGTATACTGAGAGGGGCACCAGCCTTCTGCAGTTTGGTCTTTAGGATGGGAAAAACCATTCATTACTTCAGGAATATGCTAAGAATTTTCAACCCTGAATAAAACTTGACAAGTTTTGAAGGTTCTATAAGTTTCCATTACCCTCCAAAAGCTTCCCAGATTTCCAAAAGCTGCAGGTATTTCCACGAATTACCATATATTTCCAAAAGCTTCAAACATTTCCCATCAATTTTCAAAAATTTTCATAAATTTCGCAGCGTCCGAAAATTTCCATAGGAAATAAAAATCCAGGGACGTGAACTCGCGTATGCATTTACTGCTAGTATATAATGAAAAATATATTAGATCCCAAGAACTTACTCGTCTGCGAAATCAACTTGAAGAAGACCAGCTCCTTCAGTTTCGATTATCCCTTTGCTCGTTATGTGTAACAAGGACAATTTTTGGGACTGCCCTTTCCACTTTGGTGTGTCTTTCTATGAAATATTTTTTCTTTGGATTGTTAAACTTCCCTCAGGTGCTAGAGACATAAATTTAATTTATAAAAAAATTTTATTCAATTTGAAGAAATAACTTTTATTCGTCATTTACTATTTTTTCTCGTGATTCTTTTAAAGTAGTTAAAGATAAACTTCAATTTCTCCACAGACAAAATATTACATTTAGGGAATTTGCTATCCACGAGAGTTGTCCAGAAAGTAAGAGTACTGTTGCAATTTTGGGCTGTGGGAATTTTTTTCCCCGAGTTTGGCAACACTGAGTGGTAGAGAGGCTTCTCCTGAGCACAATGAGCACTGGGGGACCCCGGTAGTACGAAAACTAACCCCGTAGTGTCAGTTTGCGTGAAAATGTCAATAAGGAATCCCACCAAGTGTTCAGTGCGCAGTGTCTTCCAGTTCCTTCACGCAGAAGGAAAAACACCTCCCAGATAACACAACAGTTGGCGTCAAACTTGCCGGAAGTTTGCGGTGCGAGGTTCGGAAGCTTACACCGCAAACTTTAGGCAAGTTTCCAACATGGAAGAAAATGTCCTCCTTACGGTAAGCTTGCGAACCAAGCTTGGAGAAAACTTGCCTGGCATAGTTTTAAATTAATCTGATGCGCAGTAGTTTTTTTCTGTTCTCCCAGTAAGCCGCGTTATCTGTGTACAAAAGTGTATCATATTTTTTATTTAAAAAAAAATGAATCTTTCTCCGCAAACTTCCTGCAAGTTTCACTTAAACTTAAGATACAAGCTTACGGTGAGGCGGACATTTTCCTACTTGCGGTAAACTTGCCTTCAGTTTGCGGCGCCAACTTCCGAACCTTACACCGCAAACTTTCGGCAAGTTTGCCGCAAACTGTTGTGCTATCTAGGCTACTGAAATTTTCAAACGAATCCAAGTTGTTTATGGTGAAGGTGTTATGAATCGAACGAACGTTTGTAAGTGGTATCGGGAATTTAAAGAAGGCAGAACAAATGTTCATGACGATCAGAGGAGTGGAAGACCTTCCATTTTGACCGATGAGTTGGTGCAAAAAATGGAGGAAGTTGTTCGTGAAGACCGACGATTGACAGTGGATGAAACTTCCTCGAGGTTTCCACAAGTCTCCAGAAGTGTCTTATGCGACTCAATCACACAAACGCTGGGATACCGAAAATCGTACGCCAGGTGGGTCCCAAAACAAATGACAGAGCAGCAGAGCGAATCGGGTCGCTAGCGCTTGCGAGTTCCTTGAGCGGTATGAACTGGAAGGTGAGGATTTTCTGAGTTTCATTGTTACACGAGATGGAACCTGGATGGCTTATTACACTTCAGAGATAAAAAGAGAGTCGTCCTGTGGAGTCACACCAGTTCCTTATCCGCCAAAAAATTCAAGACTTGAATTTTGAGCAAAAAAATCATGGCTTCTATGTTTTGGGACCGAAAAGGGATCATTTTGATCGAATTCCTGCCTCAGAAGAGACAATCAACGCAAAAAGATACTCTGAGACCCCAAAAATTTCAAGAGGGAGATTAATGACGAGCCGAAGAGAATTTTGACGAAAGGATTATGCTTGTTGCATGACAACACTCGTCCGCAAACAGCCTTGGCCACCCAGGCACTTTTGGATTCAATCGGTTGAAATGTTTTGAACCATCCCGCGCACTCCCTTGACTCGGCGCCTACGGACTCCCACCTGTTCACCTGCCTGAAGACTCACATGGGTTGAAAAATTTTTTCCACCGACGAGGAGGTGAAAACAAAAGGTCCTGAAGTGGAGGAAGGCGGTGATGGGAAACTTTTTGAAGGAGGGCATCGAAAAGCTTGTGCTACAGCTCACTGCTTGCATAGAACGGGAAGGCGACTACGTGGAAAAATAGTTGACATACCTGTATATACGAACAGAATCCTGTAATTCTTTTTCAAAATACATTTTTTTATATTAGATAAATCGAGTACTCTTACTTTCTGGACATTCCTCGTACTTGATCCAAGTTGTTTTTAAGTCAGAATGTACAGGTTCCATGGTCTGTTCACTGAAAAATTCAAGGCCTTTTCCTATTTTTTGACGAAAACAAGGAACACGAGAGGAAATAATTTGAACTTTAGGTGTAATTGAAACATTCGAATCGCAGTAACTTCGCTGAAACTCACAAATAAAGTCTAAGTTCTTTGATTTTAGAGTTGTAGAAAAACAAGAACCAAATCGGTGAAGCAGCTCACATATCCTAAACAACTAATGCTATAAATTGCATTTACACTGAAAATCCCATATAAGTCCGAATTTAGTTCTTGCCTGAAATAGCCTTGGCCGTATGGCAGAGCGACTCTAATGTCAACAATCAGGGCCGTATGAACTATTTCCAGTAAGAATACAAAATATTAATTAACTTAATTTTGCACGAATGTACAAAAAAATGGAATAATCTGAATATATTAGTTCTAAATCAACCCACAAAATTTGATCTTGGCACTATAATCTATTTTCTTCATTTCCTATGTTTTGTTTATATAAATCTTGTAATAATTCTTACAGGTTTTTTCATATTCACAACGAATTGAAATTTTAACCTGGTACTTATCAAAAAATCATGTTGGCAAAAAGTTTTACATACATTCAGGTAAAAGAAATGATACCCTCGTTGTCTAAAAAACTGGCATTCAGAGGAAGATGCCATATACACAATATGTGCACTTTGTTATTATGTGCCATTGAGTACTTCATATATCTTCCTCTTACCTTATGATTTTAACAGATGTTTTCAGTTTTTAAATATGTGACGCGATCTGAAGAAAGACCCCTAAGCGCCAAAAAATCGATTTTCTGATTATTTAAGTTTTACATAGA
>JAUMHM010000005.1:7169555-7187982 GCA_032362435.1 Melikaiella ostensackeni
AAGGCGTTAAGGTGGTGCGTTGAGGCGATGCGTTAAGGCAAGGCAAAGATGCGTTAGGGCAAGGCGTTAAGGTGGTGCGTTGAGGCAATGCGTTAAGGCAAGGTAACGATGCGTTAGGACAAGGCGTTAAGGTAGTGCATCGAAGCGATGCGTTAAAGTAAGGCAGCGATGCGTTAGGGCAAGGCGTTAAGGTGGTGCGTTGAGGCGATGCGTTAAGGCAAGAAGTTGAGACGATGCGCTTAGGTGATACGTTGAGGCAAGACAGCGATGCGTTAGGGCAAGGCATTAAGATGGCGCGTTGAGGCGATGCGTCAAGGCAAGGAATTAAGGCGGTGCGTTGAGGCAATGTATTAGGACAAGGCGTTGAGACGGTGCGTTGAGGCGATACGTCAAGGCAAGACGTTAAGGCGATGCGTTGAGGCGACGCATTAAGGCGATACGTCGAAGCGAGGCGCTAAGGCAATAAGCAAATTTCCAGACGTCAAAGCGATAAGTTAAGGAAGGAAAATATCATTTGTTTAATTTTTAAAAATTATTGTTATTATTAATATAAGATTGATGTAAATATTGTATATACATGTATCCACTAATGTCGCAGACATGGACTACGTATTTTTAGGCCCTAGAGGCAGAGATAGAGCATTTTATAATAAAAATATCTAATTTCTTAATATTGAATTCTGCATTTGAAATATTCAATTTTTGTAACATATATGACGCCGCGGGCAACTTAAAATTCCTAGTTTTTTGTTCATCACATTTTTCCTGATATTGTTATTTTGAGTTTCCTTGAATTCTTCTGAATTAACTAGAAGTTTATAGTCTTCAATTTCTTTAAAATTCCTGTAACTCTTTTGAATTACCTTCAATCCCTCTTGAATTTAATTTTAAAATATTCAATTCAGTTCAGGTTTTTGAATTTTCTATATTCTATTGAATTCACCCGAATCATGGTGTCTGCTAAAAAACGAAAAAAAATTTCCTGAAAATTCCAGGATTTTTTTCTCCTCTAAATTTTCCAAACATAATTTTTCTTCATATAGAACAATTCATGTTTTACCCACACCCCTTCGAACTCAAAGCATTTTATAATACTTGAATAACTCTAAATTATCCACCTGTTAATGATTAAATTGTAATCACTCAAAATTAAAAAATTTGA
The DNA here is from genome assembly GCA_032362435.1 of Melikaiella ostensackeni. NCBI lineage: Eukaryota > Metazoa > Arthropoda > Insecta > Hymenoptera > Cynipidae > Melikaiella > Melikaiella ostensackeni. Next base: position 7,170,718 of record JAUMHM010000005.1, read on the forward strand.
GTATGTATACAATTTCACGAGTTTATTGTAAATAATTTTTTTAGTCCTTGTAAATAATAAACTGAATGTGAAAAAATGGTACTATTTATACGTAAAATTAAACAAGTAATTTCTTAATATTACTAGTTTTCAGGAATTTACTTAACATGTTTAATTTGGAAAATTTCACAAATATTTTGAATAAAAAATATTTGCCTGAAATTAGTGAAAATGATGAACAGCAGTTTGAGTTAAATGAGTATAATACCAGTACCTATAAAGTTAGTCTTACAAATGAAAAAGCATTTTTATAGAATCTAATACTAAAATTTAAATCAAAATTTAATCGCTTTTGAAAAAAGTCCATGACTTTAAAAAAAATTCCTCAAATTTGAAGGTTTTTTAAGGTATATAAAAATGCCTCAACAATTCCAGCGGGTAGAAATCCTGCGCTAAGTCTGCGCCAAGACTGCGCAAATAAATTTTGTTATTACTAATCGCTCTAAGTCGTTCGAAGTTGATTTTAATAGACTCAGAGGTGAATAATTAGGTCAACACCTTATGATTTATTGATCTAAACTACACTCAAGGACTTCCGGCCACCCTTACGAAAAATATGAAGTCTTATTCGTCCTATTAGATTGTGAAAATTCGAAATGGTCTTCAAATATGCCTTTTGACTTTTTTTTGATTCGAAATGGTCTCAAAATGCGACTTTTGAATTCCCATACAACATTTTAAAGAATTAAAAAAATCGTAGATGATAAAACTTTCCTGCGCAAAAAAAACAAACACACTTAAGGAAAAAAAATCTTCAAAATACCCCCAACAGATTATGGAAATTCGACAAAGGTCTTCAAATAGGTATTTCGAATCCCCCAACAATATATCAAAAAATGTAAAAAATGGTAGATAAGGAAACTTCCCTTCGCAAAAAAAAACAAAGCACCCTTAACGAAAAAAAATCGTCAAAATTGCCCTAATAGATTGGGAAAATTCGAAATGGTCTTAAAATGTGTCTTTTGACTTCTCAAACAACGATTTGCAGAATTAAAAACATTGTAGATACGGAAACTTCCCTGCGTAAAAGAAAATCAAACATCCTTAACAAAAATAAGATTGTCAAAATCGCCCTAATAAAGTGAGCAAATTCAAAACGGTCTTAAAATGCGACTTATGACTCCCCAAACATCATTTTGAAGAATTAGAAACATTGTAGATAAGAGAAATTCCCTGCGCAAAAGAAAACCAAACATCCTTAACAGAAAGAAAATTGTCGGAATTCGAAATGGTCCTAAAATGCACCTTTTGACTCTCCTAACAACATTTCAAAGAATTAAAAAAATTGTAAATAAAAAAACTTCCCTGTGCAAAAGAAAACCGAACACCCTTAACGAAAAAAATCGTCAAAATTGCCCTAATAGATTGTGTAAATTTTGAAATCGTCTTATAATACGTCTCTAGCCTCCCCAAGAAACATTTAAGAAATTTAAAAAATGTTAGATTATGAGGGCAATTTTTCTAGGACAAAAATGTCTATTAGGGTAATTTCGACGATTTTTTTCGTAAAGGGTGTTTTTTTGCGCAGAGAAGTTCCCTCACGGACAATTTTTCAATTTTTTCATATGTTTTGGAAATCAAGAGATGCATTTTAAGACCATCTTGAATTTCCACAATCGATTAGGGCAATTTAGACGTGAAAATTATGAAATTTTGTCTGCCTTATTGGATCCCTTGTACCAAGTCTTAGGCGATTATGTGAATAATTTCAAATTTTGGCCGTCATATTCAATCCGCTGTTTTAAATTTGTAACTTTCGACGTCAAAATCGAAGTTAACGATCTTATAAGCCCTCTCGTACCAAGTTTTAGACAAATCCGTGCAAATTTTAAAATTTTGGTCGCCACATTGGATTCGATATTTTGAGTTTGTAACTTTTGACGTGAAAACCGAAGTTAACGATTTGAAAAAACCTCTCGTAACAATTTTTAGGCGAATATGTGAAAAATTTAAAATTTTGGTCGCCATATTGGATCCGCTATTTGGAATTCGTAACTTTTGACGTCAAAATCGAATTCAACGATATTGAATAGCCCCTTATACCAAGTTACAGGCGAATGTGTGAGAAATTTTAATTCTCGGCTGCCATATTGGATCCGCTACTCTGAATTTGCAGCTTTTGACGTCAAAATCGAAGTTAACGATCTTAGGAACCCCCTTGTACCAAGTTTTAGACAAATCTGTGCAAATTTTAAAATTTTGGTCGCCATATTGGATTCGCTATTCTGAGTTTGTAATTTTTGACATCAAAACCGAAGTTAACGACCTCAAAAAGCCTCTCGTAACAATTTTAAGGCTAATATGCAAAAAATTTATAATTTCAGGCGCCATATTGGATCCGCTAATTTGAGTTTGTAACTTTTGACGTCAAAATCGATGTTAACTATCTTCAAAAAAACCTAATACCAAGTCTTAGATAAATCTGTAAACAAAATTTAATCTTGGCCACTATATTGAATCCGCTATTTTGAATTTGTAACTTTTGACTTCAAAATTGAAGTCAGTGATCTCAAAAACCGTGTTATACCAAGCTTCATATAATTTCGACGAAATCTTGAATTTCGGCCAGTTTTCGGTATCTCTCAGCCCACCGTGCCGTGCAGAGAACAGTTTTTCTTAATCCTTTCAATTCTTGAATTCAAGGGTATGTCAAAATTGCTAGTGGTTAATCACTCGGTAAAATATTATTAAAATATTGTTGAATACCGATAATAAATATAATAAATAATTTTGATTTTAAGCCTCATCAAAAAACTATTATTTTATTAATTAGCTGAAACTAGTAGCTAAGCCTATCCGTTCATTTAACCATTAGTTCTTAAGACCACAGTTTATAGGGTCTTAAGCTACAGCGCAACGACCTTTCTTTGACGTAGCTGTGGTGACGTAAAAGATGACGCTAGCCTTAGTCAATTCAGAAAAATGAGGGTATAATAACGTAAACAGTGACATCGTCTTACCAGGTGACGTTTGAATCTAACTACTAAAGGTCTACAACCTGAGGTCAAGCTGTGATTATCTTATAGTACTTACCTTCTTTGAAAGTTCTGCTAGTGAATCATAGACATTCTTCAGAACGTTTATTTCCCTCACCTGGTTTCGAGAAATCTTAATTTATTTCTATATTAAAAAATGTCTCACAATTTAAATTTCTCATCAAAAGAAAATAAATCCTTATTGTCCGTGTGGAAAACTTCATGGATCGCCCTCAGGCCATGAGGAGCCCATTAGCGCAATCCAGGACTTGAACTCATGTTACGTAACATATTTTCCATTACGCTTAAAAAGATACACAGAAAATCATTAGTGTGAAATTTGTTGCATCTCATTTTGAAGAACGAGGATTTTCATTGTGCCTTTATTTGTTTTTTTGTCTCAATAATGTTGCATCTCAAAACTACACCGAGTTCGGCGCACTTTTGAGGATTGACGTTTTACAGTGTAATAGAAGTTTTCTAAATGAGTGAAAGATTTTTGTAAGGAGAAGAGTTATCTTGGAATAAGCAAAACAGTATTTTTATGTAACACTGAATGTTTTTTATATATTTTTTTAAGTCATACAAATATCGGCATTACTTATTATGCAGTAAGGTCTCTCTCATCCCCGTCATAGGGTTGTTGCATGTTAGAATATTTTTCAAAAACACAACCCCTCTTCCACAGCAGCACCCAAAAAGATATTAAACAGGCGTCTCTTCGATTTCGCGCACAAACATGGACGCCCGCGCATGCTCATGGTTTATAAAGTAGGCCAGGGGCGGAACTTTGGGTGACGAGTTGCTTACAAATTTCCCATCCGTATTTAAAGTTGTTAATTGTTAAATAAATGAAAAATGACTGTTAAAGTTGAATAAAGGTATCATACGATACCGTAACGTTAACTAGGGCACCGCATCAAAAACTGTAACGCCCACTTGTAGATAAAATTCACAATTGGTGTTGATATTTCATCGACAGTTCTGAGGTTAGGGTTTCCGCAATAAACACACACAGAGAAACCATAATCTGCCATCATTTACAGTGAACAATAACTTTAACTATTCCCTAAAATAATCAAATATCAAACACATTAACACTATCATAACAACAACAATATCAAACACACTTTTCAATTTTAAATGCCATATTTTAGTGGGGATTTAAAAATCAAATTTTTTTTTTTTAATTTGACAGAAACTTGATCTACATTTTTCTTTGTTGTTAATAAACTTTTTTTTATTGTTTTGTAACTTAAGTTCAAGGTCCCTTTGAATTATCAAACACAATTCTCAGTTTTAATTGCTATATTTTATTGGGGATCTCAAAATCAATTTTTTTTCTGAAAAATTTGCCAGAAACTTGATTTCAATTTTTGTTTGTTGTTAATGAATTTTTTTTATTGTATAGTGTTTAAGGTTAAAGGTCCTTTTGAATTATCAAACACAATTTCTAAATTCAATTGCCATATTCGAGAGGGGATCTCAAAATCAATTCTTTTTCTGAAAAACTTGACAGAAAAGATCTAAATTTTTCTTTGTTATTAACAAATTCTTTGTATTGTTCGATATCTTAAGTTGAAGGTCCCTTTAAATTGTCGAACACAATTTTTAATTTTTATTGTTATATTCTAGTGGGGATCTCAAAATTAATTTTTTTTCGGAAAAATTAGACAAAAACTGGCTTCAAATTTTTATTTGGTGTTGATAAATTTTTTTATATCGTTTGGTATTTAAGGTTGAAGGTCCCTCTAAATTATCGAACACAATCTTCAATTTTAACTTCTATACTTCAGTGGGGATCTTAAAATCAAGTTTTTTTTCTGAAAAATTTGACAAAAACTGGCTCCAAATTTTAGTTTACTGTTAATAAATTTTTTTATTGTTTGTTATTTTAGGTTACAGGTCACTTCAAAAAATCAAACACAATTTTCAATTTTAATTATTTTATTTTAGTGGAGATCTCAAAATCAGTTTTTTTTCTGAAAAATTTGACAAAAATTGGCTAAATATAGCAATTAAAAGTAAAAATTGCGTTTGATAATTCAAAGGGACCTTTGACCTCAATTATAAAGCAATAAAAAAATTATTAACAACAAACAAAAATTTAGATCAAGTTTCTGTCAAATTTTTTTGAAAAAAAAATTGATTTTGAGATACCCAATAAAATATGTCATTTAAAATTGAAAATTGTGCCTGATATTATTAATGTTATGATAGAGTTGATGTGTTTGATATTTGATTATGTTAGGAAAAAGTCAAGATTATTGTTCACTGTAAATTATGACAGATTAAAGTTCTCTGTTTGTATTTATTGCGGAAAATCAAACCACAGAACTATCAATGAAATATCAACACTAATTGTGAATTTTATTTACAAGTGGGGGTCACAATTTTTAATGCGGTACATTAGTTAACGATACGGTATCGTATTCACATATTTAAAACACTATAGTTTTCTCATTGAAAAAAATTATCTAAACGTTAAACATCTTTGGACATCCAGGACCCATTCAAATTTTCAAAAACGTGCGAAAAATTGCAGTTTTTATTAGTTTTTTAAATATTTCTCTGCTTCAGAGCATGGTAGTTCAAATTCGTCTAACCAAAAATCGAAGTACATTAAATTCCCCGTAAAACTAGATAAAAGTTATTCATCTCATATAGTTTAGGAGATACAGCCTTCGAACGTTATATTCATCTGAAAAATTTGTCAACAAAACTATTTAGTTTTAGTTTTTGTAAAATAGCATATCTCCTGTGCCCTGTAGACAAAAATAGTAGGAATATGAGTTAAAGCAGGCTTCATTTCAAGCTAACCTAAAAAAAATAAAATGTTATCTTATGTTATGTTATATTTATTTCAAAAATTTGTCAAAATAAAATATTTAGTTAAAGTTTTTTTGGAATAGACTTCAAACAAATCTAACAAAAATAAAATGTTATGCTTCTCATACGTCCGAAGTAACAGCATGTTGAAAAATAATCACTTTCATGAAAGTTCGATAAAAAGTAATTTTTTTTCAAATATTCGGGTTTCTACTGCAATTTATGTTAAAAGTCATTCTTATAACAAAAAGGTTCATTTAATGATATACAAATCTGAAAAGATTTAATAATTTCTGAAATATATCCATAAAAATCGAGGGCATCAACTTTTATGAGAAAACTCATTTTTATGGATATATTTCACGAGTTATCAAAGATTAACAGATTTTGGTATTATTTTATGAACTTTTTTTATTATAAAAACAACTTTCAACACAAATTCCAGTAGGAACGCGAATATGTAAAAAAATCCCTTTTAACGAACTTTCATAAAAGTGGCTATTCTTCAGCATATTGTAACTTCGGACGTATAAGAGGTATAACATTTTATTCTTTTTTTAGATTTGTTTGAAGTCTATTCCCAAAAAAACTTAAACTAAATTATTTTTGAATTTTTTATGATCGAATTGGCTTTACGGCTCAATGACTGAATACTATTTAAATTGCTTCAGACGTTTCGGCACACGATAGTGGCCCTCTTCAATGAATTTTATTTATGAAAAAAGTACAAGTAAGGGTGTTTATGATACTAAATATGTCTACAAAATTATTACTTTGGTGAATTTAGTTCTTTAACTGACTTTGGTACGACAATAATCATTAAAAACATTGGTTAATTTGAGATGAAGTGTGATTTAAAGTTGATGAGAAATTGAGCGCGATTGAAATGGATACAAATTGTGTCGGAGGGATGGTGAAAATTACAAATTCTTATAAATAATAATTTCTTTGGATGCAACCAATTGTTATTTGGTTGACTTGAGTAATTTTAAATTTCTTTGGATGCAACCAATTGTTATTTGGTTGACTTGAGTAATTTTAAAACATGTATTTAATTGAATTAAAAATTAAAGCTAATGTCGAGTGGTCAAAGTTAGTGTTAGTTATGATGAAGAGATGGTAACAATTGTGAAGAATTATAAAATTATTATTTTTTGAGTCGACAATTGTTGTTTGGTTGACTTTGGTAACTTTATAAATTCAGAACTAATGGCGAGTTGTTTAATTGAATACAAATATGACGAAGAGAAAATCAAAAGTCGTAAAGTCTCAAAATTGTTTGTAAAAGATTGTAATGTATTAAAAATATTTAACAAAAATTTCAAAATATTTACAAGCTTGGAAAAGCTTACAGTAGAATTCACAAATATTCCCAAGATTTCAAAAACCTCAAAATATTCAGAGGATTCAAGGATTCAACAAAAATTTTAAAGATTTTCACAAGTATTGAAAAGATTCAGAACATTTTTAAAATTTCAAAAAGGTTTCACAAGAATTTGAAGGATTTCAAAGATCAGAAATTATTCCAAGGGTTTCTTTAATATTCACAAGGTTGAAAATGGTTAAAAAGTGTAAAGGTTAAAAAGGTCGAAAGGTCAAAATTGTAATGTATTAAAAATATCTAATAAAAATTTTCAAATATTCACAAGGTTACAAAAGTTTACAGGAGAATTCAAAAATATTCCCAAGATTTCAAAAACCTCAAAATATTCAGAGGATTCAAGGATTTAACAGAAATTTTTAAGATTTCTAATAACTATACATTTTAATGAGAAATTGTTACTATTTGACAAAAAAGATAATTTATTGTAACAAAATCGTTTGAATTTTGTTAACTGAGGCCTGAAGGCAACAAGCAGGGCGTCCTGCGGGTGCCCTCGTCAAATATCTGAGATTGTAAAGTTCAAGTTCCAAGAAAAAATCATCAAATTTTTAACAAAAATGCAAATTAAACTAATATAACATCAGAATATGTAGTGCCAAAAAATATTAACCCTGTTTGAAGTTGTAAAATTTTTTAAATAAATTTATCAAAAATTTTGAGTTCGCCAGATTCAGGTAGGGTCGATGAAAATTCATCAATTTCGCAAAACACTATTAATTATTTGAATCAAGTTCCTGTTTCGCGGACTAAGACCGTTTTTTACTATATTCACTCTTTTAAGAGTCATTGCGCGGTTAGAAAAGGCACCAAAGTCAAAATCTTTCTCTAATTTATTCTCGACGTACAAAGAGGATCAGAAAATGGAGGCGCATGAATATTCCTCAAATTCTATTTTCCCTAATATTTGTTTTAGCAATTTTACAGCAATAATATGATAATAGCAATTTTCTATAATTTTTATTTGTCCTTATTCCCAATTTACCCAATTTGTATTCTTCTGAATTACCATTTGCTATAATTTTTATATTTCCGAAATACCATTTGACATTATTTATAATACCGAATCACTATTTAACATATTTTTTATTTTTCCGAACTACCATTTGTCATAATTATTATTTTCCGAATTACCATTTGTCATAATTTTGATATTTCCGAACTAACATTTGTCATAATTTTAATTTTTCCGATTTACCATTTGTCATAATTTTTATTTTTCCGATTTACCATTTGATATAATTTTTATTTTACCGAATTACCATTTTTCATAATTTTTATATTTCCGAATAACCATTTGACATAATTTTTATTTTACCGAATTACAATTTGACATAATTTTTATAATATCGAATTACTCTTCAACACATTTTTCATTTTTCCAAACTACCATTTTTAATCATTTTTATTTTTTCGAATTATCGTTTGCCATAATTTGGATATTTCCGAATTACCATTCGACATAATTTTTACAATACCGAATTACTATTTAACATATTTTTTATTTTTCCGAACTACCATTTGTCATAATTTTTATTTTTCCGATTTAAAATTTGACATAATTTTTATTTTACCGAATTACCATTTGTCATAATTTTTATTTTTCCGAATTATCATTTGCCATAATTTTTATTTTTCCAATTTACCATTTGATATAATTTTTATTTTACCGAATTACAATTTGACATAATTTTTATAATATAGAATTGCTATTTAACATAATTTTTATTTTCCTGAATAAGCACATACCCTAAAATTCATTTAAACGAAACGCCACCTGTCATAATCTCTATGTCATTGAAACTGCATGTTACCTAAATTTCATTCTTTCTAAAATGGCGTCCAGTATTCTTATTGGCTGATTTGAATTTCGCGCCATTATTCAGCCATCAAAAATTCCGGACGTCATTTTAGGAAAAATGAAATTTATGTTAATGCAGTTTCGATGGCATGGGGATTATGACAGATGGTGTTTCACTCAAATGGATTTTAGGTTATGTGCTTATTAGGGAGAGTAAAAATTATGTCACAATGTGTTTCGGAAAAATAAAAATTATGTCAAATTGTATTTCGGAAATATAAAAATCATGACAAATAGTAATGCGGAAAAATAAACACGATGACAAATTGTAGTTCGGAAAAATGAAAGTCAGGTAAATTGCCAATTAGGCTAAGTGTAAATTATAGCAAATTGCTATTCGACCCAATAATTTTAGGTAAAATAAATATTAGGGAAAATAGAATTTGGGGCATATTCATGCGCCTCCAGAAAACGATCCTAAACGGGACGTTTTATACACGGGAAACTGCATCTTTTAATTCATTAAATTGAAAATGTACGCTTAAAAATGAAGACTTAAAATGGTTTTTATCGGTCTCGAAAAATTCCCAGTTTTTCGGTCCAGTGGCACCCTGAAAAAGGACAGGTGTCAACAAAAATGAAACGCAGATCGGTCATTTATTAAAGCAAAACTTTATTATAGCAATAGTGAACAATGGATAACTATTAAAGATTTTTAACATGTTTTTTTGATAAAAATAGCGATTGGATGTTTAGGTAGTAGATGAATATCTAAAGGGGTCTCATAATGCATGAATTATCCAAACTAAAAATACTCGTTGGATCATTCAAGTCGATGCGCTGATGAGAATGTAAATTTAAAATATAAACGTAAATTAAGTCGCGATTACATGATAATGAATAAATAAAATGATCGTGAGCGAGGAACCAGAGGGTGGTTTAAAAAGTAACTTCCAACAAAAGTCATCTAAAAGTAAGAAAATTAAACTGGAATAAACAATTTTAACTCCATCATATTCTACTGAAGGAACTTCTCAATTTACATATTCAATTTCTATTTAAAACTTCTTGCAATCTCTACTAGAAAATTCGTTAACTATTTATTTTTTGATTAACCTGCACTGAAAGTGTGCCTTTTCGTGCATTAAAAGTGTGCGCAAAGTGTCATTTTTTCCGCCCGGAGATGCATCTGGCGTCCAGTTGCTTTTTTCGTCCGCTTCTTCAGTCCCCGGGTGGAAAACGCCACTTTGCACCCGCTCCATATGTCCTCAAAGGCAAACTTTCGGTGCAGGTTATGGACAAAAATACACAATATACTATTAATCATCGCGATATGTGTGCGATTAGTGCCCTTGGTCAGTGGCAATTTCGCGATTCGTTCAAGATTCAATATTTTTAATAACGCACGTTAGGTCCCATTTAAAAACTAAATAATTTTTTCCTAAAAGTCTTACCCCCCCAAATGTATACATTTCAAGAAAACAATTGAATCCTATTTTTTATATAATTTTTTTTGAAAAGAAAAAGAACGTGGGTTAAGTATGGGAGAATACATATAGAAGGTATATGGTGGGATTGGGACTAAGAGAGGGAAGACTTAGTAAAATGTGAGAGGACGGGGGAAGAGGTGAGAAAGGAACGGAAGGGAGGAAAAGGAAAGATAACAGGACAGAAAAAGTGATAAGAAATAAAAAGTCTTGCAAAAGTTCCAAAGTAATTATATGAAAAAATAAGGGTGAGTTAGTTTCTTAAATATAAATCTGAGGGGTAGGATTTTTATTTAAAAAATATAAAAATGGGCACCCTAATGCACGTATAATAAAACGCAATGACAAGGGTGCGCAGCATTTAGATGGAAGTTTCTTTGAGTAAGGTGAGACATCCTTTGCGATCGAACAAATTGAATTCCCGTGCACGAAGGACGGATCCTTCGGGATCCTCGAATCACGGTTATTCGATAGAAAAGGAAGAGAACGAGTGCCACGGTGTGAATTATCAGTGATGCGAAATTTCTCGGTCTAAATGGTACGAACAAGGCAAGTCCCAGACGTTCTCACATTCTTAATGAGAAATTAATTTCAAGTCTGGCCGACCCATTGTAAGATGAGGATGAGGTGAAAAAAAGTTAAATCAGTGGAGAAAAATAAGTAGAGAGGAACGATCCACGAGGACTTAATCAATATGAAATGTATTATAACTAATAGGGATAAAGTATAAAATAAAGCGTATCAAGTATCCAAAACTCTAGTCAACAAAACCTATAGACGGCTAGTCCTAATGATATATTTAATAAGTCGTTATCGGCTATACTCTTTCATCTTTATCGTAATAACGTGTTTATTCTTACGGCAATAACCCATTTTTATATCGTGTTGATCATACCGCGCACACTAACCGAGCTAGCCTAACTTGCTTACGATTGGCGCTACGGAAGATCTAATTTAATTCTTTTTATTATTAAACTTATAAAAAAGTCATGGTCATTCTTTTAAAAAAAATAGAAATTACTTGAAGAGAATTAAAACTACAGTAATTTAGAATATAAAATATTAAATGCGCAAGATAAGTCGCAGCTTGAATACTCATAAGGAGATGTCGCAAGATGTGGGACGCCGATTCTGGGGCTTTACAGGGTGAATGTAGATCAAAATACATTAGGTCACTGTCTAGCACTGATCGCTCGACTTGGCATTGTTGAGCGCGGACCGCGCTCAACCTTAAATACTCAAACCTCAATATCTCTGAAACAAAGGCCCATGGGATCGAAAGAAAAAATACGTATCTATTGGATACTGATCTACTTACATCCTGTTAAGCCCCAGAACTAGCGTCCTGCATATCGCAACCTCTCCTTACAGATTCGGTGATCGATAGTAGACTTTCCGCTGCGCCAACCGTCCAGAAAATAACATACAGTATTCAGTAATCTTATAAATTATAGATTTAACAACATTAGGGTTCATCTTAGATTGCTTTCTGTAATCATGCCGACCTCAAGAAAACTCGACATTCAAGTACGAAGGACACTCGATTGATGGAAATCTTTTCATTCATTTACAGCATATCTCTAAAATTTGTATGATAATATAATAAGGTCAAACGCATCTGAATGATGAGCTTTAAACCAAATCTGTGTTTCTTATTTTATTATATTCTAGACGGCGGATTTGCTCACCTGATTTTTTCACACATGGAAAGTTGATGAAATTGAATCTCTTATTGGATTCAAGTCTCTCTCAAGACTTTAAAGAAAAGGTCAGTCGACCAAATCCGTCATCTTTGCATTTACAGCTCTTTATGCTTACGTATTCTTTTAGAGTTTACGTGAATGTATACAAGTGAGATTATGTCTTTCTCATTCTTCTAGTTTAATTTAATTCTTCCACCATGAGTATTACCAAGTACTTTTAAATGCTGATCAATGTTAATGTCCCTATTTTCAGTCGAAAATGTCGCAGAAATTCGTTTCAAAACTACACGACGGCTCTTTTTGCTGCTGGCCCTCTCAATCTGTTAAAGATCCTTAAATAAAAGTCGATTCTTACCTTAAGTCATAATACTATTCAATACTTGTTGAAGCTCGTAATAAGTACATACTCAAGGATTAGTTTATCAATTATTGTGTTACTTATTCTATAAAGTTCCACTTATTCTCTAAACTTCCACATAATCTCTAAAGTTCCACTTAATCTCTAAACTTCCACTCATCAAACACTCTTTCTTTCACTCATCCGCTAAATCTGTCGCACCCTAATCATCAACGAAGTACAAAATTAAATCGTCTTATGTCGATTCATATGGAGAACGTTTTGTACAGAAATTAAAAATTACATGGTTCCTAGAATATAGACATTGTATATGTACCCTCGATCGCCCGAGAAAAGTGCTCTGCGCGGGCGAAAGTTCTACCGAGCGCCGAAAAATCAAAGTGCCTCGGACGACACGCGATTTATAATTATTCACAAATTAAGGACAAGAATTAAAATTCACTGTCGCTCCGCGGGACTGATTTAGAAAGGTTTCATGACCTCTCTACTTTTTATTTAGCATCAATTTATAGTAAAAGAGATCCCTGGACCTATTGCTAAAGATTTTTTTACATACTCACGCTGAGCTTACGGTCGGGGAATCAAAGCGCGTGCTCGAATTCCGGTCAGGGAATTAAAGCGATTCCCTTCAAGAAATCAAAGCCTGCGTTCGGATTCCGGTCAGCAAATTAAAGCGTGCGCTCGAACTCCGGTCAGGGAATCAAAGCCTACGCTCAGATTCCGGTCAGAAAATCTAAGGGCGCGCTCAGATTCCGCTCAAGGAATCAAAGCTCGCACTCAAATTCCGGATTTCCACAAAGAATAGTCTTTCACTCATGAGTTCTTCAAATTTAAATTCCTCAATATCAGTCTTAACTGTGAAGTCTTTACGAGAAGCTGATTTCCCAGTAATTAAAACTTCTAAAATTTTTGCAAATGCTACATCGACATGTGGCTCTCTTCAAATAGTTTCTAAATCAAGCAAGTCACGGTTCGTGTCTGAAACTGTTGACTTTAGTTTGGGATTAGTATCCATACCTTCATTAACGCGTCCAAGGTCCCATCATGCTTCGCCGAGGTTCCGGAGAGGACAGGGGAGGGGAGGCTTATGACCTGACGAAAATGTACGGGAAGCTCGTAGATTCATTCCAGCAAGAGTTGTGGAATAATCGCGTGCAGTTCGCTTAGTAATTTTGCGAGATGCGACCATCTCAGCTGAGCTCATCAAGAACTAATAAGCAAACACGAATCTCTAGGCTAATATTAGAGTTAACTACGAAGTGTACACGTGAATCCTTGATCCGGTATATACAATGAGGGCTTAATTATGCAGGGCTCACTATTTTCTTTCATTTCCTAAATGGAAACGAGTCCATGTAGCACCTTTAATTGTATATCCATATATTTAATCAACTTCGGTTTGTGGTCAGTCTTGAGACAATCAATTCCCAAAAGTCTACCACAATCCAGATTCAAGATATAATTACTAGAGGCTGAATCTAGAATGTCAACTTGGATTTCGCGAAAATAAAACAAAGCAACAAAAGTGTGAAGGAAAATGTAGGAAGAGCGACTGGAATAAAAATATATAACACTCAGCCCGCGAGTTTCGATTATTATGCTAATTAATTTTAGGGATTTGCTCAAGAAAGGAAAAAAGGTCGCGCATCTTCACTGGGGGAATATAATCTCATATGTAACCTCTGTGATGCAACGTGTCCGAGACACGTTCGATTCGGTGCTCGACTAATTGTAATTAATCATTAAAGTCCCTTTCATAAGAAATACTATCTCTTAAATCTCTTAAACCTAGATTTTTAATACGTAATATACGAGTCTTTCCCGGGGAAATCACGCAATCTTGATTGTTTTCTGCCTTATATCTCTCCGAGAGAGGGCTCCGGCAGGACATCATCCATAATCAGTTAAGTCCGCGTATCTCGATCGCTACTATTACTCATATCACAGGTCTAAGAAAACAGTGAATACATTATCTTTACAAATCTTTACGTTTAAACGTGCGTCCCGTGTTAGTTTAGCGATTCAAGTCTACGAATCAAAGCTCGCGCTCGAATTCTGGCCAGGAAATAAAACACGCTCGCATTCCGGTCAGGGAATCAAGCCCGCGTTCGAGTTCCAGTTAGGGAATTAAAGCGCACGCTCCGATTCCGTTCTTTGATTCCCTGACCGGAATGAGAATTGAAGTCCGGCCAGGGAATCCGAGCGCGCGGTTGATTAACTGACCGGAATAGGAGCGCGCGCTTTGACTTCATGACCAGAATCCGATTCCAATTCCAGTCAGGGAATTAAAGAGTGCTCTCCGATTCCGGTCAGAGGATAAAGCGCACGCTCGGATTCCCTGACCGTAATCCGATTGCGATTCCAGCCAGGAAGTCAAAGCACGCTCTCCGATTCCGGTCGCAGAATCAAGTGCATGCTCGGATTCCGGTTAGAGAATCAAGCGTGTGCTCGGACTCCGGTCAAAGAATCAAGCGCAAGCTCGGATTTCCTGACCGGAATCTGATTCCGGTCAGGGAATCAAAGCACGCGCTCTGATTCCGATCAGGTATCGAGATATCGAGCGGTGATCTGACGGCCTCGAACTTCAAAGTTCGATGTCTTCGCTGCCTTCTGCCCTTAAGAACACTTACTTTGGCATCCACTGGTGCTCGCGCGTCGTTGCCGAAGCGAAGTCTTCCCGTATTTCGCAGACCTCTAGGTATTTACAAGCGAATACAAAAACATTTAAAGTCAAGATCAAAAGAATACGAGCCTTCAACGCGAGGAAAGATCCGAGCACCGTGGCACTTGGCTCCAAGTGATCATTCGTTTATTTCTTATTAACTAATTTTAATTTACTTAGCGAATATCCGGTCGTAAGAGACGATGATAAGCGTAGCTGCACGTAGTCAGCAAGAGCGAGAAACCCTTTGTCCAGGATAGACTTGGACCACGATTCGCCGGTAGGATGCTTATACGGATTATCAAGTCGTCATCTTGAATCGACGACGGATCTAGCGCTCGACTTCATCACACTAGAGGCGTTCCATATACTTCGTTCGTATGGAGATTCTGGTTACTGTCGTTTTGCCTCGATGCGCATTGCTGAAACAGAAAAGGAAATACAACTAATTATAAAAAGAGTTGTGGCTTCCCCCTGACTCCCTTTATTCTGACTTCTTTTTCTCTGGTTTCCTAACCTTTGACACCCTTTGACTCCGTTTCTTCTGACTACCTAACCTTTGACCCCCTTTTCTCTCCCTTTCCTCTGACCACAGCTCCTATGAGCTAAAGAGGGGAGGAAATGAGAGAGAAAGTGAGGGATGCGAGGGGGCATGAGATGGGAAAGGAGGGATAAGGTGACAGAAGGAGGGGCGTGCGAGTGTGGGCAATGAGATTGAGGGGCATGAGGAGAGGGAACGTTATAAGATGAGGAAGAGTGGGGACGGGAAGTGAGGGGGCTTTGGGGCGAAGAGAGAAAGTGAGGGGATCGTTGTGGAGTATAGGAGAGGATCGGATAAGATAGGGAAGGTAAAAGATTTGAACGACTTAATAGGCTACCAAACCCCTTTTTTGGTGTCCAAATCGATGTTCGTGGATTTAGTTGCGCCGTTTGACTCATTGAACTCAGACGAGGTAGAACAAGTTATTGCGAAAAGGGGGATAAGAGAGGATTTGATAAAGAGAGTGTCAGAAATTTTTGAATCTCGGACTTAAAAGAAGAAATGATGAGAAAAGTATGGGGAGGAATTAGGATGGGAAAAGAAAAGATATATACCCTGGCATAAGCGGACGATATAGTGGTGATGGCAGAGGATGAAGAAAGGATGGCGGAATTAATTACAGGGATGGAGAAATACTTATATGGGAAAAAGATGAAGCTAAATGTAGAAAAAACAAAGATAGTGAGGTTTAGAAAAGGCGGCGGGAGGGGGAGAATTGATTGGGAGATAGGAGGGAGGAAATTTATAAGAAGTAAAGGAGGTTTAACATTTGGATATATCGTGCACACAAATGGAGTTCATACAGCTCATATAAGTGAAAGAATAAAAAAGCAGCAGGAGTAATGAAACAGATATGGGGAATAGGAAAAAAGTTCATAAAAGATTGAAGAAGGAGAATGTGGTTGTTTGATATGCTGGTATAGCTAGGAAGAAAACTAGGAGAAGAAAGGAGAAGTTCTTTAGGGATAGAGACATACGAGATGGTACTGGATTAAACTATGGAGAAATGGAGAAAAATGAAATAAATAGAAAGATGAGAGATGATTGTGGATTCAAAATATAATAAATGGTATAAGATGATCAAGCAGGACGAGGTACGAAAGTATTTAGAAAAGGGGTGGGGAGAGACAAAATGGACAAGAATAGCAAGATTTAGATTGGGAAACGAGGTAAGAGAAGGGATGTATTAGGAAAAAAGGAGAGCAGAAAGTGCAGGATATGTGAATAGGAAGTAGAAACATGGGAGCATGTATGGAGAGGATATACGAGAGGAATTGAAGATTAGGAAAGCGGTCAAGAGACTTTGGTAAAGATTTTAGGGGAGTAAGGATTGGGTGAGGAGTAGATGAAGGAATTGGAGAGGGCTAGAGGAGCGAATGAGAAAGAATAAAAGAGTGAATATGAAAAATGACAAGGTAGGTAAACCTGGAAGTACCACCATGCCCAAACTTTATATGCCCTATGCTAAAATTAAGGGCTCATTTAGGGC
>JAUMHM010000005.1:7189265-7199856 GCA_032362435.1 Melikaiella ostensackeni
CCTAAATGAGCCCTTAATTTTAGCATAGGGCATATAAAGTTTGGGCATGGTGGTACTTCCAGGTTTACCTACCTAAAATGACAAGGTTGAAGTCGAAGAGAAGTAAAGAAAAAGGAAACGGAAGTTGCTTCATCGCTTAGAAACGTAAAGATTTGTAAGTAATGGTTACGTAATAGTACAAGTAGATTAAGAAACGTACATCAAAAATTGGAAATAGGGGACTTTAGGAAACAAATATTTAAAATAAGAGACTTTAGGGACCAAATCTTGAAAAATAGGTGTATTTAGGAAACAAGTCTTGAAAATAGGGGCCATCAGGAAATAAATCTTAAAAATAGGGGACTTTATAGATCAATGCTTAAAAATAAGGGACTTCAGCGACAACAGGGGGCAATAGAGGACCGGTCTGTGAGGGCTGCTAGAAGTAAAAAAATAAGTTTAAGATACTCACCGCTTGTTTCCGCTCCCAACTCTTCATGGCTGACTTGTACTTCTCGAACTCATGGCACCAGTCCGAGTAGATCTTCTGATAGTCGTTGGTCTTGGCAGGTGCAGAGCATCTGTGAGCGTCGACTGTGATATTGTAGGAGCAAAGAAGAGCTCCACCAAGCCAGCAGTCGTATCTCCCAGCGTCTTGTTCATTTACACCAACGATCACCAAGCCCTTTTCGGACGTTTCGATGAATTTTTCTCCACCCGAACCATATTTGTAGGTAATCTGGTACCTTCCCTTCTCTTTACTGTAGTGGTACCACTTAACTTCTTGGTTCGCGAGAACCTCTGGCATCTTCACGAAGCAACCCAGGTGCACTGACTGCCCCCAGGTTACAACCAGTTTTCGTTTTCCGACACTACTATCGCAAACGTCTGCTGTACTGTTTGATACATCTTGAAGAAGTCTACAACAAGCAAAATGGATTTCATGAAAAACTATTCAGATAAGCAGCCCAGCGGGCAACAAGACATCCTTAGAATGTACCTCTATGTTTTGGGATTTGACGTTTTTAAGATATCCTTTGGATCTTTTCATGTCTTTAAAAAGGTCCTCAGGACGATAATAAGACATCCAGCAAAAGAAGTCTACAGGACAACCTTAGGACTTGTGTGCCATAAGTTAACTGAGTTGACTCTTTGGTTTTTGGTTTATGCAGAATTACAAACTTACCCAGGAGTGTAAGGTTTGCACATGTTTGTATCCTTGTCCCAGCCGCAGTAGGGATCGTGGACACACCGCAGACAATTGTCGTAACGGCGAGAGCACATGACCAGATCGATCTGCTTTATGCGATGATCGGAAGCCACGTAGATAGCTTTGTGTTCCTTTGATATCTCCATCGCCTGAATTGGTTCCCCGGGAGTGACGTAAAAGACATCCAACAAAATCGACTGCGATTCCCCATTGCTGTCCACCCACTGTACTACTTTGTGAACCCGCCCATCACCTGTAAGCAGACAATCAGAAATTTTAAATCATAAGAATCAGAAACTTCATTTCCTAGAATTTCTTACAATCTCCAGATTTGATATCGACGTGTCCAAATGACAAGGTTCCATCTCGGAGAGACGAAGTGAAAAGGTGCCAACTCATGGAGACCAAATGAAAAGGTTTTAACTCGTTGAGACCAAATGAAAAAGTGCTACAGACTTCAGGGCGCGTATATTCCTAATGCAATTTACTAAAAATAAACCTTGTAATTTGGAAACGTCGAAATGTTTGTCATGACTTTATAAATGTTGGAATAAAAGATTAATAAGAAGACTCACTGGAACCAGCATAGTAGACAGTATAGTCCAAGTCCATTCCAACGAAATCGATCCGAAGTTTATCGACTACGAGCCGAGTAAGCATAACATCTCTCCTATAGAAAACGGGCTTCTCGTTCTCGTGGGATATCGCAGAGTCCATGAGCGGATGCGACCTAATGAAGTTGAGGACGGTATCCGGAAGTGTCTCCGTGTCATTGACGCATTGGCCAGGTCGTGGTTCAGGAACCTTGTTTGACAAAACAGGAAGCCAGGCGCTACTACTGGTCGCCTGCTCCTTGAACTTCCCACGGAAGGCATCTTGAATGGCATCGATGTGGAATGAACAGATGGCCGAGCCCATCAAACCGTTCGTCGAGGTCGTAAATGTACCATAAAAGTGCGTATCGTCACCCGGTACCTTGTAGATACTCTCTGTTAACAAAAATTACAGAAATTTCTTTAAAAATAAATCTTGAGATATAAAACTAACTTTAGGATGTACATTATTCTTGATCTTAATATCTGGGAAACAGTATTGTATAAGGAAAAACTTTTGATTCATTCCGACTTATTCCAGACTACTTTATTAAAAATTTTAACAATAACCTTTCGGAATGGGACTGATTCTCGCATCAGATTGCCTTTTTACATTTCACAGAATTTAAAACCAAATAGTTGGCAAGGGAACGTCAACTAATTACGTAGGGAAGATTTTTCAAATTTCAGATCACCTCCCACGCTACTGTAAGGAATAGTAAGATTTTTGTGACCCCCCCCCCCCCCTCTTACCTTCTTACGTGAGATTTTATATTTTTACTCAATATGTCAACAATATAACAATCATTTTCACTGCAGATGAGATTTCCAAGGCTTTTAAGGGATTTCAAAAGATTTCAAGGGACTGAAAAAGTTTTAGGGTATTTCAAACGATTCCAAAGGATTACGAAGGGTTTCACAGATTTCAAATGATTTTAAAAGATTTCAAGAGTTTGAAGAAATACCCTAGTACAGTTTCAGAGAGAATCTCAATTTTTTCACGAATTTTGAAGGATGTCAATGAAGTTTAATGGGATTTCAAAGGATTTTAAGAGATTTCAACAGATTTAAGGGATTTCAAGGAGTTTTAATGGCTTGTAAAAGATTTTAATGGATTTTTAAGAGACTTTGAAAGACTCGAGAAGATTCCCACAAGTTTTAAAAATTTCAAATAATTTTAAAGAGATTTCAAGTATTTCAAAGTATTAATATTTCGAAATATTTAACAGAATTTCAAGGATTTTAGCCGTGTTTTAGAAATATTAAGGAATTTCCACGGATTATAAAGGATTATAAGGGATTTTTATGGGATTTTGAAAATATTAAGCGATTTCAAGAATTTCAAAAGATTTCATGGAAACTCAAAAAATTTTAAGGGATTTCGACATACTTGAAAGGATTTCATGGGATTCCCAAGGAGCTCGATCATTTTGAAGGGATTTTCAAGTGATTATGTACGATATCCATGGAATTTAATGGATTTGAAGGAATTTTCAAATGATTAAAAAAATTCTAAGGGAGATTTACAAAATTTTTGGAAGAATTCACGGGATTTCAAAGGATTGCAAAGATTTCACGGGATTTTCAGGTATTCAAAACGACTACAAAGTATTTCAAAGAATTACACAATTTTTACGCAACTTAATGATAATTACGAAGCATTTAGGGATTTCATGAGATTTTAAGGCATTACAAAAGTTTTAGGGTATTTCAAAAGATTCCAAAGGATTACGAAGTGTTTCACAGATTTCAAGTGATTGTAGAAGTTTTCAAGTATTTGAAGAAATTACCTAGTACAATTTCAGAGAGAATTTTAATTTTTTTCAAGGGATTTTACAAGATATTTAGGAAATTTAAAGAGTTTGAAAGTATATCTAGAGATTTTAGAGGATTTCGTACGATTTCAAGAGATTTTTTTATTTGAAGGGATTTCAAAAGATTTGAAAAGATTTTCACGGATTTCAAAGATTTCAATGAATTTTAAAAGGATTTCAAAGTATTCTAGTAATCTCCCAATATTCCGAAACATTTCATGGAATTGCAAGGATTTCAAAAGACTTTTTGAGACTTTATGGGATTTCCGCGGATTTTAAGGAATTATAAGGGATTTTTATGGGATTTTGAAGATTTCAAGCGATTTCAAAAGATTTCACGGAATCTCAAAGAATTTTAAGGGATTTCCACAATTTTTAAAAGATTTCAAGTGAATTCTAGGGAGCTCAATCGTTTTAAAGTGATTTTAAGTGATGGTGTACGATATCCATGGATTTCCAAGGATTGCAAAGATTTCCAGGGATTCCACGAGATTTCATGAGAGGTGTACGCTACATATCAAGAATAATAAACTAATCGACTCTTTATTAATAACTGGACGTAGCTGGGATGAGGAATGTAAGGAGAAAAAAAGAAGTGAGAACAGAACTAAGAAAATGGAAAGAGCAGTGCAGGATAATATAGGAGAAAGAAGAAACAGTATCATGAGTTATGTGATAGAAAAAGAGAGAAGAAAAATAAAAGTTTTGAGGATGAGGCAGAAAAGGCTAGCGCGGAGGAAGAAGTATGGGAAGTAGTAAATAGAGAGGAAAAAAAGGAAAAGTGTTAATCAGAAGATAGAAGTGTTAGAATGGAAAAAATATTGTATGGAATTGTTAGGGGTGGAAAATCAAACAACGAAAGGAGGGAAAGAGGGAAGGGAGAAAGACGACGAAGAGGATATCACAAGGGAAGAAATAGCGAGGGGGATAGGGTCATTGAAAGAGGGGAAGGCAGCATGTATAGATGAAATTCCGAATGAAGTTTGGAATTAAAGGCATGGGCGTGGATAATGTGCAACAGAATATGGAAAGGGGAGGGTTGGTGAGAAATATGGAAAGAGGGGATAGTGGTACCAATAGTGAAAAAAGGAAAAGGAGAAGGGGTTAAAGTTTATAGAGAGGTGACGTTTATGCCGACATTTTATAAGATATATGCGACAATACTATAGTATCAGAAAGGTTAACGAAAGGAGTAGAGGAAAAAAGATTATTCCATCCAATCAGACAGGGTTTAGGAAAGTAATGACAGTGATAAATAATATTTACGTGATGAATTATATTATGAATAGAAGGATTAGAAGAGAGAAAGGAAGCATGACAGCAGCGTTTTCGGATTTGAAGGCGGCGTTTGATTTATTGGACAGGGAAGAGATAGATAAAGCTATGGAGAAAAAGTGGATAAGAGAAGGTTGCAGGAAAAAAGAAGCAGCGATCTTTAGAGAGAAAATAAATAACGTTAGAGTAGGAGCACAAACAGATGATTGTTTTTGGTTGGTTAGAGGTGTAAGGCAGAGTTGTTCTCTACAACTTTTGTTTAATATATTAATTTCAGATTTGGAAGAGAAGATGGAAAGAAAAGAATGAGAAGTTAAGCTAGGAAAAGGAAAAATATATACACTGGTATATGTAGATGATATAGTGATGTTGGCAGAGAATGAGGAAGGAATGGCGGGTTTAAGGACGGAATTAGAAAAACACTTGGATAGTAAAATGCTGAGGCGTTATGGGGATAAAACGAAGGTGATGAGGTTTAGAAAGGGATGAGGGAGAGACGAAAAATGGACAGCAGAAAGGTGAAAAGTTAGATGAAGTAAAGGAATTTAAATATCTCGGTTTTATTCTGCAGAATGGGGAACATCGGATGCATATTAGAAAAAGGATTAAGAAAGCGGCGCGGGAAATAAAACAGATATGAGGAATAGGAAAAAGAACGTTTAAATAGGATGAAATAGGCGAATGAGGCTGTTTGATACGCTGGCATAGCCGTTATTAGACTATAGGGCACATATATTGGGATGGAAGGAGAGGAAGGATATGGAGAGGTTGCAAACGAGATATAGTAGATGGGCATTAGAGGTATGAAAAACTCCGGGTTATATAGTAAGAGTAGACTCAAAGGGATAAATTAAGAACAAGGGGGGCAAGGGGGCCCGAAAACTGTAAGAGTAACTAAGGGAGAGAAAGGGAGAGGAGTTCGTGATAAAGTGTTACAAAGAGGTGGAAGAAAGAGCAAAGACGGCCATGGAGTTAACAAGATGGGAAAGAAGAGCGTTTTTTGGAGATCGAGGGATAGGAGCAGGAGGAAATGACAATGAGGAATTAGAAAGAAGAGATAGAGGAAAGAAGGTAATAGATAGATGGGAAAGTATAGGGGAATCAAGATACAATAAATGGTATAAGATGATAAAAACAAGGATTGCCAAAATATATGGAAAGATGATGGGACAAAAAGAGATGGACAAGCATAGCTAGATGGAGACTGGGAAATGAAGTAAAAGAATCAATGTACTGGGAGAACGATAAGAGGAGGAAATGCAGAGTATGTGAATGGATAGAGGAGATATGGAAGCATGTATGGGGTGGTTATATGAGAGGAAAAGAGATGAGAGAATAGCAAGAAAACGTTAAAAAAATTTTAGGGGAGGAGAGACTAGGAGAAGAATGGATGAAGGAGGTAGAAACAGCTAGAGGAGTTAAAGAAGATGAGTGAGAAAGTGTAAGGGAGAGAGTAGCAAAGCATGAGTGGGAAGTAAATGAGAAGAAAAAGGAAGTATTTCTTTATATTATCTTTGTTGATTTATTTGTAGAGCCCAACAAATATGACAATGTTCTTACCAACTATTTGGTTTCAAGTTCTGCCAAATATAAAAAGGCAATCTGTTGAGGGAATCAGTACGATTCCGAAACGTTATTGTAAAAATTTTTAATAAAATAGTCTGGAAAAAGTCGGAGTAAATAAGGGGTTTCCTTATAAAATAGAAATCTCTAGATTTAAAAATAGCTTCGTTGAATAACCTTGCAAGTAATGAAGAAATACTTACGAATTTCATTGAAGTAGAAGGGAAACTCGCCAGGAATCGAGCAATTCAACCTAGCTTTTAGGTAGGTAGCCCAATTCTGCGCGAGGATATTTTTCCCTCCTGTATCTTTCTTGCATAGCCTAGCTACGCGAGAATAGACACTTTTTCCGCAGTTGATGTACTCGACGGCGGTTTCCCGGAAGAAAAAGAACACATGTTGACCTATGTCGAAGGAACCAACGAAATCGGGCTCTGAAAAAATAAAGTGGGAAATTGATTAAGAGTTGAAAAATTTACATTTTGGTGGGTTTCAAGTGAAGAAATTAAGGAATTAACACTCTTTCTAATTTCAGGCTTCATATTGGGGTGTCCTAAAAAAAAGCTTTTTTTTAACACGCGCCCCCTTAACTTGTAACATTTGGCAAAAGAATAAATGCGTATTTTTATTTTATTCCAAAAAAGGCCTCGAGCCTGAACAGCCCCGAAATGATTGAAACTCAAAACATTAATATCTAAATCAGTTTCAATTTTGAAACTCATGAAAGAGAGGAGAAAATAATGAGGGTACTTCTGTGAGGAGTTATTTTGCTTTCTATTTCCAGAAGTAACAGATAATTATTTCTTGTATGCTGATATTCATGAAACTTTATTGGATTCCTTTACGAGCGAACTATTTCCGAGTCGCAAACACCCATTTCACCAAAATTGAACATTATCTCTGGACATTATCATGCCATTATTATAGCAGCATCATCAAATGTAGATAATTATGCCTACATTATGTGAATACTGGCTATTATAGCGGTTGTGAACGAAAAATATTTACGTTCTATATATAAAATGTCAATCGTCAAAACCATACATTTTAAACGAGTAACAGCTGGTCTTAATTGAAATTCAAATAACTGAAATGATGAATTTCTAAATACACCTCATTCAAATTAACCTCAATTTGATTTGATCGAATTAATCAAGTTGGAAATCCCCTTGTGGATTTTGAAAGAAAATAATCAGAAACTCAGTTGAAAGGACTGAATGAAATATTAATTGTTTAAATACGAAATTCCTGGGAATTGAAAAAAAAAACAAGAATACAACGATCAAATTTGGACAACACACTCTGAAATGTCTCCATTCAAATTAAAAGAACTAAAATAAAAAAAGAGAAAAGAAAAAGGAGGCAAACTCCAAATCCCCTTCCTTCTTTTTTTTCTCTCGCCTTTCTTACTTTTTTAGCGTCACAATAAAAAAAAACACTTATAGAAATCATTCAACACTCTTTTCAAGGCAATAAAAATAAATTTTTCAACAAATCAAAACCCATGAGGAAACCAGTATCTTATTGGACGTTAAAGATTTTAAATTTCGATTAATGCGGCACCTTTTTATCTGAATTTAATTTATTAAATTTTAGATGGAATATGGACACGACATTTCACAGTTGAGTGCAATCTGAGAAGCCTGGCATTTTGTTAACTCGGAGTAAACTACCGAAAAGATATGCTTATTCTTGTATGTTTACTGAGTACTTTCTACCTTTCCCACCATTTCATTCCACCAACACGCGGAAAGCTGTTGAGTGCGAGAACTGAAGGCGCGAACGACTTTTGTAGTTTTCATTTAGCGCTAGTCGGGGCTTCAGGGGCTTAATGCAAGTTTAATGAGCATCCACTTGTCCTTTTACGATCTGTGGTCGTAAACCGCTTAACGTTTCGCCCAGTACACAACCACTGAAGCTTTAACAATTTAAAATTCCTTTTCACAAACAAAGAGTATTTCCCAATTTCAGAATATCAAATGTAGATTCCATCCATAGATTCCCTATTAGGGACGAATTTCGACGTTTTGCCCTGCTGTACCCCGTGGGAACGTAGTTGCCGTTAACCAAAAAATTGAAGAAAAATCCAGATGTTTTGGCACCAAATGAAAGCTTTTTGGCGGGTATTCTCAGGAAATTTCTACCACTCTTGTCAATCAATGTTTCTTCTATATCACATTCTTTGAGAACCCACTCACTACCGACTTTGTCCATTATCGTTTTACCGCATTTTTTTCGCAGGAATCGCATGCCAACTGCGTTCACTTTACTCCTATCGTTTTCTTGATACGTCTAGGTCTCGCTACAATACGCCACCGCTCTTAAGCATTTCAGCGGTAATACTATTCACACCCGCAGCCTCACCATTCGTTAGTTTCTCAATTGCGGAGATAATGTCGCGGATATCGATTCTTCTTTCGCGATCTACAACGGGATTATCTAACGTATCATCGTCTGTGTCGCAGTTATTATGCTCCATAGGTTGACCTACATACAATTTCTTGAAAAAATCATTCACAATATTTTTCACTTTGTCCGTATCCCATACTATTTCACCATCAGCATTCTTAACTCCGAATAGCTCAATGTTAGTACTACCTTTCCTGATTTTCTTAATCGATTTCCAAAATAATTTCTTATTCCCTTCAAAATAATTTTGCATTTTATCTTCTTCCGCTTTGATTTTATCCTTGCTTCCTTTGACTAGTATCTTTGCTTTTCTGTTTTTATCCTCATAAGCATTTTCCAGTATAGTCCTTCCTGATTGCTAAGACCTTTAATATTCAGCTTTCTTGAGTACGCTTGCTTTTTCTTAAATAATTACTCGTAGTACCTCGCTCTAACTGAAAAACTGAAAAATTAAGAAAAAACCGCTACCTGTTACTTCGATTCTAAAAAAAAATTGCTATAAACAATAATTAATTCTTTAAAGAATTTCTTAAAACGTCTGAATATCAGTAGAAAGTAATATTTTAGATATTAGAAAGAATTTGTAGTAAATCACACAAAAAAAAACAGAATTAGCACCAAACACTCGCGAAACCTAATTTTTAACTTATGCAGGTTTTTTGGGATCCTATAAAACGGGTTTACAGGGACGAACTTCAAAAAGTAATTTTTTATTTGTATAGTTTGTTAACTTGCATTAATCATTACCTCATGCTAACTGAAGAGTTGTCAAAAAGTTGAAAATTTCAGAAAAAACATTATTCTAAGAGAATATTGTTATAGATCATGAAAAATTGTTCAAACAATTATTGTTCACAACATTAATCAATTACTGCTCATATTCGAAACAATTTGAATTTAATCAAACAACAGAAAGTAAGAATTAGCGCCAAAAACTTTCAAAACCCAATTTTTCACTCATAGGGTTTTTTTGGAGCCCTATAAAATGAGATTATGGGGGTAAAATTGTAAACATATTTTTTATTTGTACTCTATACCTGTCAACATATAACCAAGAAGATCTTATATTGATAATGGTCTCTGGCCGACTAAACAGTGACTTGTGCTACTTCTTTTATTATTAATGGTCCCAGGCCGACTAAACATTGACCTAAAATACTTCCCCAAACTGTCAAAATAAAAATTGTCATGTAATATTGGTCTCTGGTCGATCAAACAGTAACTTGTGCTACTTCTTTTATTATTATTGTCACTGCCTGACTAAAAATTGACCTGTACAACTTCCTCAAATTGTAAAAATTAATATTTATATGGAATAATGATCTTTGACCTACTAAACATTGACATGTACTACTTCCTTTATTAATAATGGTCTCTGGTCGACCAAACAGTAACTTGTGCTACTTCTTATATTATTATTGTCACTGTCTGTCATTCTAATAGTAGAAATGAACATTTATATGGAATAATAATCATTGACCTAGTAAACACTGACATATACTTCTTTCTTTATCAATAATGGTCTCTGGCCGGCTAAACACTGACCTGCACTACTTGTTTATAGTAAATTGTAAAAATTCATTGTTCGTGACTGTGAAGGAGAAAAATAATAGGTTAACACTCAGATTTATTTAAATTGAATATTTTTACAAGAAAATAAAATTAATTTATGATGTAACAAAAAGGTTATCGCACAGAAATTTAAAGAAGTGAGATCGCTAAGGATTGAGACTTGTTCGCGCGCTAGA
>JAUMHM010000005.1:7205916-7223514 GCA_032362435.1 Melikaiella ostensackeni
TTACGATCTTACGGACCACGGTCCATCCATTTCACTCCCCATTTTTTTTTTACTACGCGCCATAAGAAGTTTCACTTCAAAATTGAAATGTAATAATGGTCCCTAGACGACTAAATATTAACTTGTGAAAAGGGCCGAAATCATGTGGGCGTTAGAAAAGATCTTTCATTAACAATGTTCACTGATTGAGTAAAAATTGATCTGCACTACTCCCTCAAATTGTCAAAATAAAAATTAATATGGAATAATGGCATCTGGCCGACTGAAAATTGACCTATTTTACTTCCCCAAACTGTCCGAATAAAAATGGGCTACTAGCTGACGAAAGACTGACCTGTACTACTACGGCACATACAAAATGACACCTCTTAAACAAGATATTGTAAGAAGTTATAAATTCTGAGACATTAATTTTTCCACTAAATAGCTTTTATTTATAAATATTTGCATAGTAAGAGAAATGATTAAAATTAATAAAGATACGAAAGTTTCAAAGATATTTTGATATAATTAAAAATTGTTGACATTTTTAACATCTTTACTTTCCTCATAAGGTTCTTCTCAATTGATCAATTATCACAGCAATTTCAATGATATACTTTGCTTTCTTTTTGAGCTATATAATTATGTCTGCCTTGATTTTACTACTTGGGCCGAGTTTAAATTAATTACAAATATTAAGAGAAACCCTAAATCTGAATGCTACATAACGATAAACTCAAGAAATTTAACTGAATTCTTTAAAAAACATTAATTTCTTCACTTCTCTTCTAAGAGCTTTATTTGTTCCTCAAGAGTGATTGAATTAGTTACAGTAAATGAAAATTTGATAGAGTTGTACTGCTCTACGATACACAATGAGTTTTCATCAACCTAATGTTTCCTTCATTTCGATGGTGGTACTCTGATTTGAACCTAAAGACATTTACTCCCCTCTTGCAATTATAAGATTACATTGATTGACTGATGCTTTCAACCTTCCGGTTGTAATTCAATTTTGTTCCTTCGTGTCCTAAACGAGTCATTTGCTAAATTAAGGCTACTCCAGCCTTTTTCCATTCCACAAAAGGATCAGTTTATCCATTCCTGATGTTCTTCAAACTTAATTCTAATTATCTTCAGTGCGAATGTGGCACCTAGTGAATTTTGATTACAAATTTAGTCAACGCCCCAGGAGAAATTGTTGGACCCCGGCGAAAATTCCTTGAGAGACATGAAGGTTATAGCATCCAGGGTCTAATGAATATTGTCTCTATCGAAAATCAGAAAGGCATATTTAAAGGAATGCTTCGAATTCCGACAAGTCTCGTCAAGTCTCATAAAACCGAGTGTACTTTGAAGTACCACCTTCGAATTACGGCCCTAAATGAACGCGTAAGCGGGTACTTCGGGGTGTCGCTCCGGCCCGCCTATTTCAGAGGGCGGCAGTTCCTTTAGTTGTAGGGGCGTCGGAGAAAGTGTAGAATATGGGAGAGGCGGGGAGACTTCGTAGGGTGGAAAGAGGGTTGGTTGAGTTCTAGGAGCTTGGTAATAAAATAACACCCCTCCGTCTCTGGCTAAACGTCCCATTCGTAGCCGCTCTGCTCGAAGTATCCTGAAGAAGTTAAACTTACCTTCCCACTCTCTAAGAGCTGCCCGACCTTCTATCTCTCTGAAGGTTAATCAGTTTCTTCAGAGCGCAATGAAACTCGCTAAGGTTGTAGGAAATTTTGTTTGGCACTCATGATCAGGCAATTTCAAACTTTCGCCTTTTGGCAGAGATACTTTGTCGGGAAAAATTTCCATTCTTGTGATAAGATTAAAAATATGAAAGGATGTTTCTGGATCTGAAATGATTTCCTACAAACCTGTCGCCTAAAACAGATGTAAAAAGTCCCTTTTTTTATTTTTCATTCCTGAAAAAGCGAGGAGAAACTCGCTATCATTGTACAAAATTTTGTTTGGCATTCCTGATCAAGCAATTTTTAAAATTTAGCCTTTTGGTTGAGGTGCTTCGTCGGAGAAAATTTCAGTTCTTATGGTAAGAATAAATATATGGAAGGACGTTTCTGGATCTAGAATTGCTTTCTAAAAACCTTTCCGCTAAAACAGATTTAAAAAGTCCCCTTTTTTATTTTTGAAACCTAAAAAAGCGAAGTGAAACTTGCTTACGTTGTCCGAAATTTTGTTTGTCACTTATGATCAGGTGATTTCAAACTTTAGCCTTTTGGCAGAGATGTTTCTAGATCTGGGATGATTTCCTAGAAACCTCTAGGATAAAATCCAGAAAGTCGTTTTAATCGAGGGAAAACATTCCCGGTCATCAAAAACACATTTTTTGCTATAAATAGAGAAGGAAAACAGTAGTTCAAAGATTTTTCAATATTCGACAGGATCAATTTCAAATCATGCAGATTCTACACTTCAAGGCGCAGAATTTCTCAACAAAGTAATATCTTTTTTTTAAAGCAATTGCAAGCAAAGCGTATTTTCCCGATTTGAGAAAAAAAAATTACAACGAAGTTATGAGTATTTAAATTTTCACGTTTCCTTCTGAAATAAAATGCAAATTTTTTCTTTATGCTTCGATAGTTTTCAACATTTTTCAGTTATTACGAATTTTCTTTCCAGAATCTAGTGAGGTTCTGTTACTGTCTTCTTTCCAGAGTGGTCGCAAAAATTCATTCACAAAATTCCCTGAGTTTTCCCTCACCATTCAAATTTGAAGACAAGAATCCCAATCTTGTAACATTAATAATATAGAATCATCATGAATGAAATAAAATAATTTTAAGTTAAAATTTTGGAATAAATTATTCTTGATAGTTATTTAAAGTGCGTCTTATAGAAGTTACCTGATTTTTCGTACATTACCAGGTTTTCCATGATCTGCAGCCCCTGTTTATTGAAATCTGCTGGAAAATTTGCAAATAGTTCAGAAATGAAAAAATCGCGGAGCTGCGATTTGTTTAAAAATATAATAAATCTACTTCCACAAAAAAACCCACACTTATATTTTTTCGCCGAATGTTGCATTTCTCCTTTCATAAGTAAGACATCCTGTGAGTTATTCAGGTTAAACCATTTTTAGAGGGAGGATATTTTTTTTTTAATTTTCCTTGTAACAGATACGCAAGATGCCCTAAATTATTAACAGGTCTTTAACTGTTTCTGAGAAAAACGCGAAAAATCGATGTTATGAAAAAGAATTCTCCTGCACTAGAACCGTCCTAAACTGAAATGAATCCGGCCATTCCTTTATTGAACATCTGAGTTCAAAAAATATTTTTTTAAACTGTTATGTTGAAAAATATTAATAAATGCAGCCCAAGAAATTTGAAAATTATTATTGAAGTTCTTTAGTGGAAATTTCTTTTCTATTTGACGACCTTCAAAAGGAAAGGGATTCTAAATTTCCAAGTTAACCTAACAATAGAAATATTTCAAATAATCCTTATTGACCAATTTTTCAACGATTAGAAACGCTTTTTAAACAAAATAAAAATCCCTGCTCAATAATAAAATACTATAATTTAAATGTTTATAGAACATAGCACACTCTTAAAAAAGTAAATTAATCAAACAAATATTGTGGCATGACCAAAATAGCTTTTTGAGTTCTTCTAAATGCGACGACTTATGTTCGTAAAAAATAAAGAACTTGTTTATTTATGATTCTGCTTTCATTAAAAATTTTCTACTGGAGTCCAAAAGATTTCAAGGGATTTCAAAGCTGTTAGGGTACTTGAAAAGATTTCAAGGAATTTTAGAAAATATCAAAGATTGCCAGGGATTTCAAGGAGCTTTATTATATATTATGGGATTTTATGGTATTTCAGAGAATTTTAAAGATATCATCAGTTTTGAAGGAATTTTGAAAGATATTACAGACTTCAAGGTTTTTTAAAGGATCTTACTCGATTTTTGTGGAATTACTAGGGACTTCACATGATTTAAGGGATTTTGTGAATTTCAAGGGATTTCAAAGGATTTTAAATAGGTGTCCAGGATATCAATGATATTTAAGAGATTTCAAGGGATTCCAACAGATTTCTAGAGAACGTTAGGGAATAAATGAAATGAAATTTTCATGGATTTTAAGGGATTTCAAAGATTTCAAGGGATTTTGAAAAGATTGACGTGTTTTCCAGGAATTTCAGAGGATCTCAACAGATTTCACGTGTGTTTTAGAAAATTCGAAAGAATTTGATGCGATTTTATGAGAGATTTATAGTGAATCTCTACCAGATTTCAAGAATAGTTAAATCCTCTATTTGGTGTTTAAAGAAATGCATCATTTTGCTACTATTTTTCAAAAATGATGCTGCTATTCACACTATTTCGAATTTCTCGAATGAGTTCGAGGCCTCTAAAACAGATTTATTTCAGAGACAGAAATTCAAACTTGATTTGGATTAATTTTTGGAAGAGTGCTCTATCAGTCTCCAAGTTGGATTGCTCTCTAAGGAGAATAAATGTTCCTCTCGCCACAGCACGAGCGGCTTAATGTAATGAAAAATGAAGTTTCACCCTCAGAGAGAAATGTACTCCAAAGAGCATTTGACTCCTGAAGGGAGGGCTCTGATGCTAGTGGCGGTTATCTCATTAATTGAATCCAGTATATGCGATTCCTTGAATTTACGTTCCTCATTCCTTATTCGTCCTTAGTATATGCGAAGCACCCTTCCTTGGTGCTTGGGATGCATGATTAGCCATTTGTTTCGTCGTTTAATTTGAAGCTGGTATTCCTAACGCCCTTTCGCGTTACCATCAAGAGCCATTCTCTGCATCGAGTTTGTCTATTAGCAAAGGCGTTGATTAAATGTGCGAGACCATCAGAGAGAAGGATGGGTTCAGTGTTCACGTGCCGAGCCTCGTTCAGAGCAAAGTACGTACAATGAAGACTGATGTGATTCAGGCCGAGGGAGAGAAAACAAGAGAGGAAAAGAGAGACAGGGTTAACAAGCTCTGAATAACTGGCTGACGAGAAGACCATCCACTTTCACGGGTCTCTGCGCCTACGAAACGACGTTTCCCAAAGTGTCGCGTGCTGGATTTTTCCGGGAGGACAGGAGTAAGTCACTTAGTTCGATAATCAGGATGAGCTTTATTCATAGGTTCTTCAGCTCCTCTCTTCAGCTCTGAAAGGTCTTCTACAGATCAAAATCTCTATCTATTTGTAGCAAAAATTTGCAAGGTGACACATTTGTACTGAAGAGAATTACAATGAAGCTTGAAGAACATCAGGAATAGATAAGCTGATCAATAATCAGCATTAGCTTCATTCCCAAATTCTCTAGTTTGTCTCATCAACTCTGAATAGTGTTCTAAAAGGTAGAATTTCTATTTGTAATAAAATTTCGCAAGGTGACACAATTGAACAGAAAAGAATTACAATCAAGCTTGAAGAACATTAGGAATAGATAAGCTGATCGATACTCAGCATGAGCTTCATTCACAGATTCTTTGGCTTTTCTCATCATCTCTGAATAGTGTTCTACAAGGCAGAATCTCTATTTTTAATAAAAATTCACAAGGTGACACGTTTGTACTAAAGAGAATTACAATCAGACTTGATTAACATTAGGAATAGATAAGCTGATCGATAGCTTCATTTCCAGATTCTTTAGCTTTTCTCATCAACTTTGAATAGTGTTCTAAAAGGTAGAATTTCTATTTGTAATAAAAATTCGAAAGGTGACACAGCTGAACTGAAAAAATTACAATCAAGCTTGAAGAACATTAGGAATAGATAAGTTGATGGTTAATCAGCATTAGCCTCATTCCTAGATTCTTTGGCTTTTCTCATCAACTCTGAATAGTTTTCTACAAGGCAGAATCTCCATTTGTCATAAAAATTCGCAAGGTGACACATTTGTACTGAAGAGACATTCGGATTATTTCCCCGGTAGAGAGAAGCAACCATTGAGAGTAAAAATTTACTTACTGTCCAGCCATTTGGAGTCGTACTTCAGCGTCCTCTTGAAATTGAAGACCTTTCGTCCAGTCGTCAGATTATAAAGATCCGTTCGAAAAATGACGGTATCAGCCTTGGTGAACTCGGCATTGGTACCCGAATAGAGAGCTGGCAAATCTCCTGGATTGCCCTTCTCGACCCAGACTGCTGTAGAATTGTCAGCTGGGTCGTAAGGACACTTGGCGATTGCTGTTCCCACACCTGGTACATACTCGTTCCTAGGCAAATGGGTGAGATTGCTCTGGAAAATAAAAAATGAATTTGGAATCAAAATTTTACGGCCGAGATATAAGAGAATCCGAATCTCAATTACGGATAAGAGTGAGAGAGTCTTAAGACCTCTACTCTCTACATTTGCATCCGTTACCATTTTTTCCTAATTCCAATCAGTGACTGAATTCTAGCTATGAATAAATTATTTCTTACTGGTAAATCAGTCAAACTCACTAATTATTTAGTACAAAGTAACTAATTCATGAACCTAGTAACTGACTCAGGTAGTAGGATGTACTGTACAGCAGAGTTGGATGGAGCAGCCATGCTGCCGCTTCACCGATCCACCTCAGTTGGCTGACACAATCAACACTACCGTATCCATTAAAAGTGGCTGCCTCAGACAACTAATGGGATGGCGCCCTAAAATCTAACAAAATTGGTTACACCAACCATTTTACGGGTCACCCTATTCCAGGAGTCTCGAAACTTAGATCCTGGGTCTACCCCCGATCCCGCATCAGTAGGTGTCACAATTCTTTACCTGAGTCGAAGTGCTTCAAAGAGTTGCTTCCAGCACAGCAGAAAAAAGGGTCCCACAAGGTACAGGTTTACGAACCGAACCCTTCCAACTCGAATTTTTTTCAAGGGGTCATACATTTTCTGCCAGTTTACCATCGCGAAAAAAAAAACCAGGATCGCCTGGCGATCCTGGATCAGACTGCACCCGTGAATTGTGGAGACACCTGCCCTATCCAATCTTTTCTCTGAGTGTGGAATTCAGTAACTGATTGAAATCAGTAAAATTTTTTTAGAAAGTAGCAACAATAGTTGGCTGACACAACCAACACCACCCTGTTGCTTAAAAGTGGCTGCCCCAGCCAACTAACCAGATGGCGCCCCAGAATCCAACATAAGTGATTAAAGCAGCCATATTACGAGTCAGACTATTCAATCTTTTCTCTGAATTAGCAAAAAACTTAACTGATTCAGGTTAAGAGAGTAGCAATAATATTCCTTATTGTACTTTTTTTATTTTGGGTGTAAAATGCTGCTTTTGAATGAATTAAAGTTCTTAAAATGCTACACATCCTTTTTAGAAGCAACGAGCCTGTAAGAGGCAGTCGTTATCCAATCTCTAGGGCTCACTTGGGACTCGTAACTTCAAACATCACCGAACTCGTATATTCTTCGGTGTCGTTACACGGGTACTTGAACGCACAATGCGTTATTCGTTTCGGTAGATAACCTTTGCTTACGTACTCTATCAAAGGTGAGCGGATACTAAATTTTGAACTTGCAAATTCAAACTGCTGCAGAAGTCTGATTTAAAAAATTTGAGACCTTTTCTTAAAGAAGGCAAAATTTTCCTGATTCAATTAATTCAGCATGGTTTGACTGAAAAATCAATAATTTCATCTGACAAAATATTTGCTTTAGCCGATGAATCAGTCTTTATTTCTCACTGAATCGACTAATGGCTTAAAATCACTGATTCGCCATCAACAAAATAAAATAATTCTTTTATATGAATCATTAAAAATAAATTACTTATAAAGTCACTGATAGGATCATTCATGTCTTTCAGGTTTTCCAAGTCCTGGAGGAACCCTAAAATTGCTTTTCCCCTTGTATCTCAGAAAGTTTCGTCTCTGAAGTTTGATTTCAATTCAAATTTACAAAAAATTGGATTTAGAGTTATTGAAACTTACGTAAATAACCCAATCTTTTGGCGAATGAGCGTTCGTTCCACAGACGTAGAGACGATTTCCCTCTCCCATCGGCTGTATCACTCGTACGTGATTGCGACAATCGAAGTGCTGAAAAAGACAAATTTTTTCCATTTACAGTCTTCATAGTCCTCACGAGAGGAAAAATAGGGGAACGATTCCAAGATACTTATGACACCGAAAGAATGCAGTGTTTAGACGTCTCCATTTTATTTTGAAAATTTAGGCTATCGACTGAAAACTATAGGGACTAAATCTTGAAAATAGGGGATATAGGGACTTGGCCTGTCAGGCCTGCAATCAGTGAAGTTCTCCTTTACATCTACATACTCGTAGTATAGTAGATCAGTAAGGCCGGTTCTAACCCTATATTCTTACCTTACCGGCAATCAGGCTCTTCCAAAGCTGAAGTGGTTCTTGTCCGTGCTAAGCTTATAGAACGTTCTAGATGCCGTCACCAAATTACACTACGCAGTTGAAAAAGCAAGGTAAAATCAAAATATAACCTTAAAAACTTTTACGCGAAATGCATCGCTGAAATGATGAACAACTTTGAGTTTTTTACACAAAATTCATTGCTGAAAATTGCGCGGTATAATTTAGTGACGTCATCAAGAACATTTTAGAAACTTAGCACGGACACGATCCACTTAAGGTGTGAAACGGTCACAATGCCAGTAAGGTAGAAATTTAGGATTAGAACTGGCCTTACAAATCTAATTAGTATGTAGAACTTCATTTATAAATTGATTTTTGACTCACCTCTGACTTGCCCTTAGAAACACAATTCGCGACATTGCTCGGTTCCAGGTTGAGAGCATCCCTCTATAACAGAAAGAAAGATAGATTGTTATTTATTTGCAATAAACGCACATGTAAGAAATGTTTCACCAAGATCAAGGAAGTAATAAAGTAAAATTATTCTCTTTTTAATCATACTGATCTGTTTTGCAAATTAGGGTAATTTTAAGTGTTCCAGTTTCATGGTCTTTGTGCCCTCTTCTGTTTTCAACCACCTTCTGCAAAATTCTAAGACCCGCCCAGTCTTAAGTGTTAGAAGTGCACTACACGTTTCGCGAGTGCAAAGACTAAAGGTACTCGTCGCGTGTGTGGAAATGCCGACGATTCTTTTTTCTTTTTTTTTTTTAAAAAAAAGCTCTGCAATCTAAGAGAAATAAGGTCAACATATTCAGACACTTGAGACAGACGTATGTCGTGCAGCTTATGTTGAAAATCGCAGTATTCACTTCCGCACACAAACGAAGTAACACTTGTCTGAATACTCAAGTAGAGTGTCATGTAACTGTGCATGTTAGACAGTCCCAACTACGGAAGTAGTTCGTTTACACGACCAATCGTCTAATGCACCCGGCTGTCTTAACGATCACCTAAAGTTCGCGTGTCGCTACACAGTGTCAGAATGAAGATTTCGAGTTGTATAAAGTCGCTCTCTCTGATGAATCATTTGATCTAAATCGGAAATGGAAAGAACAGAAATTGGAAAGTACCATATTTGAAACTATACCACTTTTAAACTGTATCATTTTTTAGATCTGTTTTTCTTCTGGATGATCATTTGGATTGCTAATCTAAATCGGAAATCAAAAGCACCGGGAAAACATTTCATTTGACACTGTATCATATTTTAGACTTAGTTTCCTTCTAGATGATCATTTGGATTACACATTAATTAGTGTCAGAGTAAAGACTTCGAGATGCATAAAGTCATAAAAGCCTTCCTGATGCATCATCTGATTTAAATCGGAAATGAAAAGTACCGAACTTGGAAAGCATCGTAATTGAAACTATACCATTTTTTAGATTTGTTTTTATTCTAGATGATCATTTGGAATGAACATCAATCAGTGTAAAAATTAAGATTTCTTTTTCTTCTAGGTGATCATTTGGATTGCGCATCAATCACTGTCAGAATCAAGATTTCCGGTTTTATAAAGTCCTTCCTGATCATTTGGACTGCATATCAATCAGTGTTAGAATGCAGAATTCCAGTTGTAAAAGTCCTTTTTCCTGATAAATCATTCGATCTAAATCAAAAATGAAAAGCACCGAACTCGAAAAGCATCATAATTGAAACTATATCAGTTTATTTATTTGTTTTTTTTTAGATGATCATTTAGATTGCACATAATTCAGTGTCAGAATAAAGATAATCCGTTGTATAAAGTCCTTCTTCCTGATAAATAATTTGATCTAAATAGAAAATGAAATGCACCGATCTTGAAGAGCATCGTAATTGAAACTACATCATTTTATAGATTTCTTTCTCTTCTAGATGATCACTTGGATTGCACATCAATAAGTGCCAGAATGAAGGTTTCCTGTTGTATAAAGTCCCTCTTTCTGATAAATCATTTGATCTAAATCAAAAATAAAAAGCACCGAACTTGGAAAGCACTTTAATTGAAACTATATCATTATTTAGATTTATTTATCTTCTAGATGATCATTTGGACTGCAC
This sequence comes from Melikaiella ostensackeni, assembly GCA_032362435.1. Taxonomy (NCBI): domain Eukaryota; kingdom Metazoa; phylum Arthropoda; class Insecta; order Hymenoptera; family Cynipidae; genus Melikaiella; species Melikaiella ostensackeni. The sequence continues at coordinate 7,216,295 of JAUMHM010000005.1, forward strand.
ATCAATCAATGTCAGAGTGAAGACTTCCAGTTGTATAAAGTTCTTCTTTCTGATGAATCATTTGACCTACATCACAAATTGGATTGGATTTTTGGATTTGGATTACTGATCTAAATCGGAAAAGAAAAGCACCGAACTTGAAAAGTATCTTAATTGAAACTATATCATTGTTTAGATGAATTGCTCTTCTAGATGATAATTTGAATTGCACATCAATCAATGTCAGAATGAAGATTTTCAGTTTTATAAAGTCTTTTCTAAGACAACATTTGATCTAAATCAGAAATATACAGTACCGAAATTGGAAAGTATCTCAAATGAAACTATATCAATTTTGAGATTTGTTCTTCGTCTAAATGATCATTTGGATTACAATCAATCAGAATGAGAATAAAGATTTCTAGCTGCATAAAGTCCTTCTTCTTAATAAATCATTTCATCTAACTCGTAAATCAAAAGCATCAAACTTGGACAGCATCTTAATTGAAACTATATCTATTTTGTATTTTTCTTCTTCTAGATGATCAATTGGATTGCACATCAATGAGAACTAGGTCGTACCTCAAAAGCATGCAAGGGTTGATGTCTACATGAAACGGAGTCGACGCCTTGTTTCTTTTTATCTTCCCTAGTAATAATTAAGTTCGACGAGGTATACGGTCATGTAAAGTAGAGGGATGCTTATCATATAGGTCGAGTGTATACTAGAAAGTAGCACAGAGATCCACACCCCTTTGCAATTCCAACTCTTTCTTTGACCGCTCCCGTCACCTCGTCTCGTTTTCTAGGGCCCACTTCATGTTCTATACTAGACTTGCGGAAACACCACCCGAAGAGTAAGCCTATAAGGTACTCTTTTTCCCAACAGCTCATGTTCCCGTCTGAACAACTTATGAATTTCTAAGGACCAGTTCATTATTAATTATTCAGTTATTCTCTTGTCCACTGAAATGCAAATGGAATGTAGATCTTATGTCAAGTATCTATTCGGCATTTTCACCCAAATAAGAACGTCCTTCAGGTTCATCATTAAGTTGACCTCTAAAGCTGGAACAACAGTAATTGATCCGCATGGAATAAGAAAACTTGCGTTACTTTACGATCGCGGAAACATCTCATTGACGAGAGATGTCTCATTTACAGGCGGAATCTGAGTCTACTCTGAGAATTTCGAGCCGATGTGAGACTTGTTCTTTCAGCGGGTGCTTGCAGGCCTCTAATGTATGCGAGTTCGTCGTCACTCGTTAACGAGTGATTAAAGAGAGAAACGAGTTGCAGAAATTTCGGAATGGTTGACGCAATACCAACCACTGGTTCATTTCTCTGAGACATTATCACCTCTCACCCGAAGCTTAATCAACCGCCCAGGACGCCGAAAGTCTCAACACGAGCTGAATAGTGCAGACGGCGATGACGAGAGTGAAGAGAGAACGTAAAGCGAACTTCCAGCAAGTGAAGCGTGCACTGGAGAAGTAGTGATTACACATAACATGGAAGCGACGATGTAATCAGGCTGCCTTTCTTGCTTTCTGTAGCTTCACCTCCATAGCGAGATTTTGCTTTGGCGAAGGCACAAAACAAATAATGAAGGGCGCATCTGCTTTCGTGCAGATATGCAAATCATGGTATAAACTTTCTAATATTTTCCTCATTTCGAAACATCACTTTGTTATTATCCAACCATAAAATATGGAGGATTATGACATCTTTTATTATTTTATAGTCATTTCCGACCGAACTTAGAAATACTTCATGATTAGTCCATGGAAATTGAAAAACAATTTCATGCTGAATTATCCCTTGGCATAATCCATCAATAACTCTGCCACTTAAAGAAACATTCTAAAGCCCTAACTCACTCTAATAAGCAACTCCCTGTATACAGGGTTCGAATAACGCACCTGCGGTTAATAACTCTAGTCTCGTTAGCAAGTCAACGAAGTAGTAGTTCCAGACACGCGGCAAGTATTAGGAAAGTTGAATGCAAGGCGGAACATATAAAGGAAGGGCTAGGATGGTGGAGAAACTAATGTGACGATAAACACGAGTCAGGGCGGTAATTAAAAAGTTAAACCGCAAAGTTTCGACAGAAGAGGTGCAAAGACAAGCGAGAGAAGTGACATAGAAAGTGAGAGAGAAATTCCCAAGAGGAGTCGACATGCTTCAAGGAGGACCGTTGACAGTTACTTGTTCTGATAATAGGACCGTTTCGTAGTCTCCAATTACCAAAGTTGTTAAGCATCCTCGCACTACCTGGATTCTTGGTTTACTACCTGGATCCTTGGTTTCCAGTTTCGATGTTTGCACTACTCAAGCTTTTCCAGGGCCCTGTACTCCTCTTTCAAGACAGTTCCAAGTCTCTACAATACTATGAGCAAGTTTTACTAGAATTCACCCTTGCGTGATACTATTCTATTTCTGATAATCCATTGGTCAAACAATCGAAAGTTTGGTCTCACAGACAGGGGACTTACGGACCAAGATTCCTACCTCACCGACTTCGAGACCATTCTACAGCTCAAGTGGTTCATGCCCATGCTAAGTTTCTGGAATTTTCTCGAAGAGTCCCGATGACGTCATGAAATCTATAATAATAAAGTACGTGGCTTCCTCATCTTGTCCTTCCGTCCGTTCAACATTAAGTTGCTGGGTTTCTAAATTCTTTCGTTTTAATATTTCTTTATTATGTACCGAGTAATGAAATCAAAAATTTGATTTGCAAATAACTAACTTCCACAGCCATAGATAGCTGAATAAATGAAAATAAAGGAAAGGCAAGTGACCTTTTCATTTAGTTTTAGTTAATAGAAAATCGAGTTTTCTAACCATTATTCCCAACAAAAGAGAAACTTTTAAATTTAATTTTAGCACTTTTTACACTATTTTAGCTAACTTTAAGTTATGCTAAGATCAAGAATTTTCGAATCAAAAAGACGAATTTTCAATAAAAGAGTCAAATTTTTGGCCAAAAAAGATTTTTGAGTCAAGAACGAATAAAAATTTCAACCAAATTGTTCTATTTTCTACAAAACAGTTGAACTTCCAACAAAAAAATATGAATTTCCAACAAAAATGTTAGTTTTCAATCAAATGGTTGAATTTAAATCACAAAAAGAAGAATTTTCAACAAAATAGTTGAATTCCCAACCAAAACAGATTAATTTTCAACCAAACAGTTGCATTTTTAACCAAAAAAGATTAGTTTACTACAAAAACAGTTGACTTTCCAATAAAATAATTAAATTTGAAAACAACATAGTTAAATTCTCAACCAAAAAGATGAATTTTCAACAAAATACATTAATTTTGAACAAAAAAGTTAAATTTTCAACTAAAAAAGATAAACTTTTAGTCAAAAGAATTGATTTTTAACCAAAAGAAAACTAATTTTCAAGAAAATAGTTACATTTTCAACCCAAAAAGTTTAATTTTCAGACAAAAAAGATGAATTCTCAACGTGAAATGTTAAAGTTGATATTTCAACCAAAACAGTGTACAGCCAACGTGTAAAAGAACATGAGAGTAAAGTCAGGCTGAAACATTTCACGAAATCAGCACTAGCTGAGCGTCAGATCGAGACAGGGCGTAGGATTTTATTTGACAAAACAACCGTCATCGCAAAAACATACAATATTTTTCCAAGAAAAAATAGAGAAGCAATCGAAATCTTAAAACACCCTAATAACATCAGTAGGGATAATGGATATAATACTAATCCGATTTGGCTTTCCGTCCTCCCGGTTTTTTGAAAAAGACTTGATTGGCCAATCAAGTTCGACCAATCCCCACGGTGGGTGCTCTGGCCAATCGCAGGCATCGTAGAGAGTTTATATAACAGCAACATAATCTGAAGCTTCAGTTTCAGGTTAGCCCTGAAGAAGTGAACTGCAATATTCACGAAACGTCGGCAACATTCGTAGTTTTGCACACGATTGAAACCCGAAACACCTCCTTTCATCAATATCAAAGATCTTTTTTGAAAAAACCCCATGAATTTTATATTTTAATAGAAAATCCTTTATGTAGTGTAGCTAATCTCAATTTCTTGCCGATTAAATAAAATTCTCTAATATTCTTAATTGCTTCTTCACCCAAAATTTTGTTTACTTCCCTTTTTGATTTCCTTTTGAGTCCTCTAGTTCTAATCCTTTGTTTTTTCTTTTGGAGCACCATAATAACCTTCACTAGTTTTAAATTGTTTTTTTATAAATTTGAAAGTTAATAGAGTATTTTAAGAATTGAACACTTAATACTAAAAATCTTTACCAACGGAAGACTACAACCACGTTGTCATTGTTCAATAGCCCGGCGTTTACTGATATACCAAAGGTTTCTCGTATTTGACGAAATAGGCCAGTCAACGAAGCTGAAAGAGGCCCCTCAAATGGAAAAAATTTATAATAGGCTAAATAGTACTTAGAGGCCTTCAAGAGGGTGTATTAAATCACTATAAGAAGTTCAGCAAAATTCGGGTGAACGCTCGAGCTACTATGATGCAAAATGGCTGCTCGTTTAATGTTTTTTTATTTTCCTTCAAAACAGCTGTTTCTAGAACAAAAAGAGTTCTATAATAAAATATTCGGAGTCCCCTCCTACATAAAAAAGGTTCTATTAAATATTGTCATTAGGTCAGCGCTTTGTCTGAAAAATTGAAAAAAATTGAACATTTTTGGAACATTCTTCTTTTCGCATTTTGAGCAATTGCCTCAATGAAAACGAGTGCAGATTGTTGTTTTGGTGTAGCTGAAGGTCATCTATAAAGCAATGCCAACCATTTTGCTCTAACTATATTATTTATTTAGTACTGTAAATTACTTTGACCATTTTCAAAGCTTAATTTGAAGCAGTTAGCTTCATTTCTCAAAATAGGGACTTTCTCATGTACTCTCTTAATGTCTTAACAACGCACCTGCAAATTTTCAGAATTTTCTAAAAAAATATTTTTTGATTGAAAACGGCCTTTTACCGGACCTATGTCAAAATTGTCGAGAAATCCAAGCCGAGTCAGGGGGAAAAAGGATAATGATGTTTTTATTACAGGCCCGATTTTTTGCTTGAAACGGTAGAAAACGTAACGTACCCCTTGTAAATTATGCTAACTCCTTCCATATGCCTTTAAGTTCCATCTCGCTGGAACCCGACTAGTGAAGAGACCAAGCTTCACGTGGGACGAAGAATATCGACGTCTCTCTTTTGCCAAAGGCAAAGCGAGAGTCTAAGCGAAAGAGTAGATCGTACCTGGGTCAGCTGGAGTACAGTTTTTTTTTCTACGACAATTTCGGAAAATGTCTAAAATCAATAATTTCAAAAGATAAATTTACATTACAAGATAATTTTAAAAATATTATAAAACCGTTCATGCTTTAAAAAACATAATTTAAATTAATTATATGGAGAACTGTTTTCTTATCTCGACAAAATTTCAAGTCTTTGAATGCAGTTTTCACATCGGAAAAAATGTATAATTATTCTGATTTTCGCACAAAGCTGTGCCAGGGTATTCCAATAATTATGAAAAAGTTCAGCAAAGACTGCATTAATGTTAAAACGGCAATCAAGCTCCAAAGTCAGAAGTTGTTTATTCTTCTCACGAACATACGTCACGTCTTTTGAATGCAGTTCTCACATCGGAAAAAATGTATAATAATGCTGATTTTCGCGCAAAGCTGTGTCAGGGTATTCCAATAATTATGAAAAAGTTCAGCAAAGACTGCATTAGTGTTAAAACGGCAATCAAGCTCCAAAGTCAGAAGTTGCTTAGTCTTCTCACGAACATACTTCACGTCTTTTGAATGCACTTTCACATCAGAAAAAATTTATAAAAATGTCTCACAAAACTTCCCGAATCCGAAAAAATGGGTTTTACGTTGGAGTCTGTCAGTTGTCGTCGTTTTTGTCGTCTGTATACTGGCGATAATTCTTGAAAGACTAATCGAATTTGATTGTGCTTTGGCATACATTGTGAGGGACCAAAAATAAAGGTCGAGTTCGTTAACCAGCCTTTTTTGACCAACGGTTCTGGCTTTTACCACCGGAAAAAATATTAAAACTCCAAAAATACTTTTTTGCGGTAAAAATATGAAGATACGAAAAGAATAAACCTTTAGAGATTATTTATTCAAAAACAATCTACTAATAAATGCAAAATCATTCTTTTTTTCCCGTCAAAAATGCGCAACTTCATGCCTTTTAATCGAGGTAAGATAGACATACCAGTTTTGGGCCACCTTGAACATTTTTGGGACGGTCATTAATGCAGTCTTTGCTGAATTTTTTCATAAATATTGGAATACCCTAGCAAAGCTTTGTGCAAAAATCAGCATTATTATACATTTTTTTGGTGTGAAAAGTGCATTCAAAAGACATGAAATATGTTCATGAACTTTTCCATAATCATTGGAATACCCTGGCACAGCTTCGTGCAAAAATCAGCATAATTATAAATTTTTTCTGATGTGAAAAGTGCATTCAAAAGACATGAACTATGTTCGTTAGAAGAATAAGCAGCTCCTGACTTTAGAGCTTGATTGCCGGTTTGACATTAATGCAGTCCTTGCTGAACTTCACCATGATCATTGAAAGTAGATAACCCGAGCCATATGACGGCCTCTGGTTGTCCGAGAGGCGTGGCCTGAGGGGAGGAGTGGGGGAAGGAAGGGGACGTGGAATGCGCTGATTGGTCGAAGGGACATGGCTTAATTGATTGTGGTGGGGGTAATTAGGAGGCGTGGTCTCCTCTGATTGGTCAATTAGGGTGAGGGTTAATTGAATGGAGTGGGGAGTAATTAGGGGTTTGGTCTCCTCTGATTGGTCGACGGGGGTGTGGCCAATTTGTAAAGAAAATGGCGTCGTTTTTTGCTAGTTAGGCAAAGGGATTGGGGGAGGGGATGGATATGTAGGTGATTTTATGTAATTGGAAGAGGAGTAGGTGTAAACTAACTATCGCGTGGGAGTTGGAAAATGGGAGAGTTAATTACAATATAAATTAATTATACTACTCTTACATTTTATTAAGATTGAAAAAGGTGTTGTTAAAATAAAAACTATATTACGTCTTGTTGAAGGTAAGTGTAATATTCAATTTACTAATTATAACCTAATATTTACTTAAAATATTCTAGATGACAGGTAATAAATAAAAATCATTGTTTTTAATAATAATTCCTCATGATTTATTCAAAAAAGTCAATGTTGAATGAATAAAATACGATTATTTAGGT
>JAUMHM010000005.1:7223614-7235710 GCA_032362435.1 Melikaiella ostensackeni
CCAACAGTTTCTATTATATTATATAAAAAATCAATTTATACGCTTGTTGGGTTACGAACTGGTCGGGGGTTACGAACCGGGGCATTCACCTCATACAAAACCGATTCGATGTGAAGGCATCATGGAATGAAAAAATCTCCTTGACAACAAATGTGAAAATTAACATTCGAAAGATGTGCGAAATGAAAGTTTTAGAAAAACTATAGGTTGATTTAAACCCAATCTATTCAGATTATTCCATTTTTCAAATTAGAAAAGGGTAATAATTCAAAACAATAACCCATTTCTAAAAATTGCTAACTTTCTCAAAATTGTATACTTTATTTAAATAAAAATATATGTCTTTTGGTAAATTGAGTTAATCATTAAAACATCAGTTAAAAGAAATCTTAATAGTATTCATAGGGAACCCTGCAGATTGGAACTAATATTTGCTTAATTTACACTATTACTACTATTACATTATAATGCAATGTTTTGCAAACACTTCACCACAATATCATTTTAACAAACATCACTCCACTTATTCGAATTTAATCAATGTATGTTTCATTATTTATAATTGTAGTTTTCCTATAAGTTACCCCTGATAAGGAAGTCTGAATTGGCTACGAAACTTGTTGGTCCCCAGTAGTACAAAAAAGACGGAGAAAAGAAAGAGAAAGAAAGGGAAGGCGACTACGTGAAAAAATATTTGACATTTATATGAACAAAACCCTGTAATTTTTTTTTAAATACATTTTTTTTTAATTAGAAAAATAGAGTTCTCTTACTTTCTGGACATCTCTCGTACTTTCCTGATGTTATTGTGTCGACCAGGGTAATTATTAAAATAATCTTTTATGTTGATTTTGCCCAGCACTGGTCCTTTTTTTGGAGAAACGAGAAAAAATCTCTCTCGGCCCGGGTTTGAACCGGGAGTCTAAAAGAAAAAGTAGATTTCATTTCGATCTTTAACAAGTATTAGCGGCGACTGGACTACTAATAGTCAGATTACATATTTTTTCCGTCTGCTTTTTTTTCTTTTCGTTTTATCTTTTTCTTCCGATAGGTATAATTTTCTCTTACCCAAAAACAAAATCAACACGAAATGAAGAAGTTGAACTCCTTGAAACACATATGACAAATTCCAGGCACGTTTGCTCGTGGTAACAATAAAGAAGTTGTCCAACGTACTGAAGGTAGTTTTCTTTTGCTTTCAATTTGCTCCAACATCCACAATTGAATTGCGAAGAACGAGAAAACTATTTGGTGTAAAAGTAGAAATAAATTTATCGTTTGTATGAATGTAGAGGGAAAAAAATAGAAGTTGATGTCTATGTCCCGGAAGTTAGAACCGCAAACTCAATATTTCGAAAATATCAGAGTTGTGCTTAATTGTGCTTGACTTGCACTCAACTGTGCAATATACGGTCTTTTGAAAAATCAAAAATCACGGGCATAATCTTTGAAAAACTTTTTCTTAGCCAGAACCGCGACTTATTACTAGGGCAAAACTAAAGGTTGTGCTCAGTTGTGCTCGACAAATGCTGCCTTTTTCACTCTAAAAAGATTGTACAAGACCAACAGTTCTCATATTAAAACTGAAAATGTCAAAGTAAAAACATACAAGACCCAAAAATAATTAAATTTCGAAAATCCAAAACTCGTGATGAGTTGTGCTCAACAAATGCAGTCTTTTTTCTCTTCGACAAAATTCTGTCGGACCAACAGTTCTCATATTAAAACTCAAAGTGTCAAACTGAAAAACATACAAGACACAAAAATAATTAAATTTCGAGAAACCAAAACTTGTGCCGCATTGTGCTCGACAAATTCAGTTTTTTTTTTCTTTCTAACAAAATTCTGTAAGATCAACAGTTCTCATTTTAAAACTGAAATTGTCAAACTCAAAAAACGTACAAGACTCAATATAAGAACTGTTGGTCTTACAGAATTTTGTTAATTAGAAAAAAGATTGTATTTGTCGAGAACAACTGAGCACAAATTTTGGTTTTTCGAAATTTGATTACTTTTGTGTCTTGTATATTTTTTTAGTTTTAATATGAGAACTGTTGGTCTTACAGAATTTCGTCAGCAGGAAAAAATACTACATTTATCGAGCATAACTGAGCACAAGTTTTGGTTTTTCGAAATTTCATTATTTTTATGTCTTGTACGTTTTTTGAGTTTGACATTTTGAGTTTTAATATGAGAATTGTTGATCTTACAGAATTTTGTTCGGGGGAAAAAGGCTGTATTTGTTGAGCACAACTCAGCACAAGTTTGGATTTTACGAAATAATAAATTGTTTTACTTTTTGGTTTTTTTAACGGTTAGATTTTTGAAATTTTACTTTACTGCACAAAATTGTATATACTTCGAGCCACCTAGCAGAACCTTTAGTCTCCCGCGAGTAATAAGTTGCGGTTTTAGCTGAAAAAAAGTTTTTCGAAAATTGCGCCCGTAGTTTTTGATTTTTCAGAAAACCGTTTACTGCACAAGTGAGCGCAAGGCGCGCACAGTTTAGCACAATCCTCATTTTTTAAAAATATTATGTTTATGGCTCTAACTTCCGGGACATTGGACGTCTCTGGTTTTTACTGCTAACCTGGTCATTTTCTTAGGAGAAATAACTTGGATACTTGAAGTGAAACTATTTTACTTTGAGTAAGACATAACTTGAACTGAAATGGCATTTCTCCACTTTGAGAAATTTAATTTATTTTTGCATTTGAAGAGACAGTAAAACATTTTGTAATAAATGGAATTTTTACTCTATGATCTCTAATCCAGAGCAGTGATGGTTAAGTTACTTTTTAAAAGGAACTAGTTATCGTTATCGTTACCGATTCAACTTTTAACTTTTTCTTAGTTACTTTTGCAAAAAAAGTGACTTTCTACCAATACATTAAATTTGAAACTAAAAAAAAAAGAATTTTCAAACAAAGTTGAACTTTCATCTAAAAAAAATAAAATTTTGAACTTATCAGTTAAATTCTCAACGATGAAAGATGAATTTTCGACCAAAAATGGAATAATTATATTTTTCAGTTGAAAAAATTAATGTTCAACCAAAAAGAAAAATGAAATTTCTACAAAATAATTAAATTTTCAACCAAAGAAATGATTTTTCAACTAAAATGATGAAACATCAACTAAAAAGTGAGTTTTTAACAAACAAGTTTAACATTCAACTAAGTTCTTAAATTTGCAACCAAAAAAGGTGAAAAGATGAATTCTCAAAAAAATATTTTTTTTTTCAACTAAAAAAGTGCAATTTTCCACCAAAAATGGAATTCTCAAATTTTCAATTGAAAAAATCAGTATTCAATGTAAAAAAATAAATTGTTAACGAAAGATGTAATAGTTGATTCTTCAACGAAAAAATATTTTAGTTTTAAAGTGAAAAAAGTTGAATTCAACCAAAAAATGAATTTTCAACATAAGAGTTGAATTTTCAGTCAAGAGAGAGAAAAAAATCAATCATATTGTTAAAATTTCAAGTCAAAAAGGCGAATTTTCTACAAAACAGTAAAATTTTCAACGGAATACAATGATTTTCTATCAAAATTGTTGAATTGTTAACAAAATAATTACATTTTCAAACAATAAAGTCTTTAACAAAAAAAAGAATTCTCAACCAATAATAGTTAAATTTCCAATCAAAAGATATCTTAGTTTTAAATTTAAAAAAGTTGAACTCGACCGAAAAACAAATTTTCAACAAAAAAGTTGAATTTTCAGTCAAGTGAGAGATAAAATCAACCAGATTGTTAAAATTTTCAAGCCAAAAATGCGAATTTTCTGCAAAGCAGCTGAATTTTCAACTAAAAAGGATACTTCTTGACAATGCTGTTGAATTTTAAAGCAAACAGATGAATTTTCAACCAAGAATATTAATCTTCTACAAAAAAGACGAATTTTCAACCAAATAGTTGAGTTTCCAACTAAAAAAGATGAATTTTCAACCAAAAGTGGAAAAGGTTAATTTTCGATTAAAAAATTAACTTTTAACCAAAAAGGACGAATATTCAAGAAAATAGTTAAATTTTCAATTAGATTCTTTTACCAAAACAAGACGAGTTTTCAACAAAATACATGAATTTTCAAAAAAATAGTTGAATTTTCAAGTAAAAAAGAAGAATTTCATACCAAGAATGGAACAGGTTAATTTCCAGTTAAAAATTAATTTGCAACCAAAAAAAAACGAATATTCAAGAAAATAGTTGAACTTTCAGTCAAAATTTTCACGAAAGGAATTTTCGACAAAATAGTTGAATCCTCAACCAAAACAGATTAATTTTCAGCCAAAAAGTTGCATTCTTAAGCTAAACAGACTAATTTTCTAATAAACAGTTAATTTTCCGACAACGAATTTAATTTTAACTCAAAAAGACATTTTTAACAAGAGAAATGAATTTTCTACCAAAAGGATGAGTTTCTAACAAAAGTGTTGAATTTTCAAACAAAAAGATTAATTTTCAACTAAAAAGATTAATTTTCTAACAAAAAAGACTAATTTTGAAAGAAATAGATGGATTTTTTAATCAGATAGTTGATTTTCAACTAAAATAGATCAATTTTCAATAAAAAAAAGGAATTTTCGATGAATTCTCAGCAATATACATGAATTTTCAACTAAAAAAGACGATTTTTCGAAGAAAAAAATGGTTTCTCAACCAAAAGTGTAATAATTGATATTTCAATCAAAAAATATTTTAGTTTTAAATAAAAAAAAAGTTGAATTCAACCAAAAAACGAATTTTTGAACAAAAGCGTTGAATTTTTCGTCAAGAGAGAAAAAAAAGCAACCAGGTTGTTGAAATTTCAAACGAAAACGGCGAATTTTCTGCAAAATAGTAGAATTTTCATTCCGCAAATATAAATTTTCAACAAAAAAGTTAATTTTCAAACGAATCGAATGATTTTATATCAAAGCTGTTGAATTTTGAACAAAATACTCAGATTTTCAATAAAAAAAGTGAATTAATTAATTTTTTTAAGCGAAGATCAACCTATTCTAGTTGATTCTTTGAAACTTCATCTCTTTGATTGAAATTCCAACTGTTATTGGTTGAGAATTCATCTTTTTGGTTAAAAATTTGAGTATTCTGTTCAAATTTCAACATTTTTGTTAGAAAATCATTCTGTTCGTTTGAAAATCAAGTTTTTTGTTAAAAATTCATATTTTCGATTTGAAAATTCAACTATTTTGTAAAAAAATCGCCTCTGTGGTTTGAAACTTCAACAATCTGGTTGACTTTTTTTCTGTCTTTACGCAAAATTCAACTCTTTTCTTAAAAATTCGATTTTTGGTTGAATTCATTTTTTTTTATTTAAAACTAAAATATTTTTTGATTGGAACATCAGTCATTAAATTTTTCGTTGAGGATTTATTTTTTTCTTTAAGAATTAATTTTTTCATTTGAAAATTTAACATTTCCATTTTTGGTTGAAAATTTATCTTTTATAGTTAAAAATTTATGTTTATTGTTAAAAATTCGTCTTGTTTTGGTGAAGAAATAATTGAAAATTCAACTGTTTTCTCGAACATTCATATTTTTGGTTGAATATTCAACTCTTGTTAAAAACTCATCCTTTTGGTAGAAAACTCATTTGTCTTACTAAAAACTTGTCTTTTTGAGTTTAAATTAGCTTTGTTGTTGAAAAATCAACTGTTCTGTAGAAAACTCGTCTTTTTGGCTTAAAAATGAAACTGCTTGGTTAAAGATTAATCTGTTTTAGTCGACAGAGAATTTTCTCTGTTAAAATTAAGTTTAACCGTGAATTCGTTATACCAATCTTTTTCTCACGAATTGAAAAATTGAAAAAAGCGGATTACTTTCTCAATGTTTTATTTTCCAAATTTTAGTAATTAAATCTAGATGAAGATACAACTTTCGTAATGTAACTTTGTCTATGCATTCCTGACTACCTAATTCGTGTTTTGACAAAATTAAAGTGTATATGTTTAATTAATGTTGTGGTGAATTATGAGAAATAATAAATTATAATTTTTGAATTTTCTACGTAAGAAGATAATTTTTGTCTACTCTAATTGTTCCTCTTTGATATTATGGAGTTCAGCGAAATTGATATAAAACTGGGAAATGGCGTTTTTCCCAAAACGATTGATATTAATAAGAAAAAAGAAAAATAGACCAAAAAACATTTAACATTAATTCCTTTATTTTTATTTTCAGGTAATAATTGAATTTAATTGATGTAGGTTTCATTATTTCTTACTGTAGTCTTCCTATAAATTATCCCTGATGAGGAAGTCTAAATTGGCTTTGAAACATGTTGGGTCCCAGTTGTGTAAAAAAGACGGAAAATAGAAACAGTGAGAGGTTTTTTTCACTCTTTTTCTCCCTCTTTTTCCATTTTGTTTTACATTTATTGCATACTTGTCTCTAATGAGCCGTAAAGTAGATAGTTTTGAAGTCTATTTTTGATTTGTGGATATTTTTGCGCAAAGTTTTAATACTTAAAACTTTTCATAAGAAAGTGTATTTCATTTCAATCTTTAAACAATTTCAAAAGAGAGAAATTAAGCAAAGATTTGTTCCAATCTGCAGGGTTGCCTATGAATACTATTAAGATTTCTTTTAATTGAGTTATTAATGTTTAACTCAACTTACCAATAGATATCTGTTTTTATTTAAATATAGTATACAAAGAGGATGTTAACCATTTTTAGAAATATTTTATTGTTTTGGATTATTACCTTTTTCTATTTTGAAGAATGGAATATTCTGAATAGATTTGTTCTAAATCAACGTACGAAATATAATGTTATTATGTAAAATTGAAATTCCTGGGAGGTTTATGGCGGTGGCTTGGAGAGAAAATATCTCTAGTAATGGAACCTAAAGTGTTTGCATGCGATAGAAACACCGTACATGACCATAAAGTTAATGACAGTATGCGGTTCGATGAAATGACGTCTAGAACAATCTACCTTGAGATTGTCAAGGGTCATGTCCATCTATTTATTTCTAAACCCGCACAAAAGTTTCTGAATACCTAAAAGTTTCCGAATACCTACTGGAGAAACATCTTTTAGGATTTCTAGTTTATGTAAAGCGCATAATCTCATAATGCCTCAAAATTAAGTATTACTCAGAACTTTCCTTTTATATAAAGTTTCCATGTCAAACATATTTAATTTAGCGTCGCATCAAAACGCATAATTCTTTTTTCATCGCATCATTTTGGAATTTTCGTATAATAGCGCATGATTTCATATTTTTTACGAAATATAAGTAACAAGTTACGAAAAATCTATTTTTAAACATAATTATACATGTCGGAATTCATCAGTAAATATAAAATATAACATTTTTAACTCATTTTGGATAAATCTTCAAAAATCAGATCATAAAAAATCTGCATTTTGAACTTCGCGCAGTTTTTTCATCTAGGTTTCACTAAGTTTTTTAAAAGGAGAGTGTGCCGATTAATTAAATCATTTGAGTCGAAAAAAAGTTGTCCTTTGGCATTCAAAAGAACAACCAAAGCTGCTGAAATCGGCTAGTGGCTATTTGTACCGTAATTTCGGTACAAATAGCGGCATTCCATAATTTTTCGGTTCGGTTTTTGAATTTCAAAATCGAAAAAGATGTTCCTATATGGACAAAAACATTGTGGCGAATTTGTTGTGAGTAAAGTTGTTTGTGCGAACAATTATAAAAAATGTAAAAAACATGATTTCGTATTAAATTTAGTTAATTGCAAGTTTAGAAAAAAAGTTGTTCATTTCAAATTTCTGCAGTTGGAATTGATGAAACATCGTTATTTTCTTTTCATGGAAGAAAAAAATTTACATCGTTTTTAAAGCATTGAGTTCGCCTAAAAAGGCAAAATTCACGTTTTGAAAACGCTTTAACAGGTACGAAAAAATTTTGTTTTTATATTAACAAAATACTTTCATGTTTTTTCGAATCAAACTGAAGAACTTTCAAATACGACACGTACAACTTTTATTTAAAAACGTGGAATTAATTAAATCAAAAGACGTGTTTTTTCACGTCCTCAAAAAATTTTATCGCGCAAAATAATTTTTTTTTCAATCTTTCATTTTCTTTTGTTGTTTAACACCAAAAACTGTAGCCGAAAATAATTCGTTATATTTTTTTAGCCCGTAGATATAATTTTATGAGTTTTTAAATTTAAAACCTGAACAGAAGGCTTCAACTTTTAATGTTTTTCCAACGCATAATTAAATTTTTCGTCGCATAGTTTCGCATAATAATTAGTTTTTCAGCGCATAGTCTATTGTGGGTTGACAGTTGAACTGTTTTGTAAAAAATGTGCCTTTTTGGCTTGAAATTTCAACAATCTAGTTCATTTTTTTTCTCTTTTGACTGAAAATTCAACTGTTTTGTTAAAAATTTGTTTTTTTGATTGAATTTAACTGTTTTTTATTTGAAACTCATATCTTTTTTGATTAAAACATCAATTTCTACATTTTTGTTGAAAATTTAACTATTTCATTTTTGAATGAAAATTGCTCTCTTTTAGTTGAAAAATCATGTATTTTGTTGAAAATTCGTCTTGTTTTGATGCAAAAATTAATTGAAAGTTTAACTACATATTTTCTTGAAAATTCGTTTTTCTTATTCAAAATTATTTTTTTTAAATTGATATATTAACTATTCTATTTTTAGTTGAAAATTGATCTATTTTAGTAGAATATTCGACTATTTGATTGAAAACTCGTCTCGTTTTGGTAAAAAATTTGATTGATAATTCAATATTCAAAATTCGTTTTCTTGTGTAGAAAGTTAATCTTCTTGTTTGAAAGTTCATCTTTTTGGTTGAAAATGTAACAATTCTGTTATAAATTCATTCTTTTTTGTTGAAAATTAAAATTTTTTTCTGTTGAAAATTTGTCTTTTTGGGTTCAAAATGGAACTTTTTGGTGAAAAGTTAATCCTTTTTGGTTGAGGATTCAACTATTTTGTAGAAAATTCAATTACTTGATAGAAAGTTGAAGTACTGTATTAAAAATTCATTTTTTTTATTGTAGATTCATTTTAGTTACAAATTCATCTGTTTGGCTGGAAATAAAACTAATATGACTATTTATCTTTTTTGGTTCAAAAATTTATTATTTGTCTGAAAATTTAATAATTTTGTTCAATATTCAACAATTTTGCTAGAAAATCATTCTACCGGTTTGAAATTTAACTGTTTTGTAGAAAATTCTCCTTTTTAGTTTGAAATTTCAGCAATCTGGTTGATTTTTTTTCTCTCTTGACTGAAAATTTAACTCTTTTGTTGAAAATTGGTTTTTTGGTTTCAATTGAAAATTCGTGTATTTTGTTGAACATTCATCTTTTTGGTAGAAAATTAGTTTTGTTTCTTAAAAATTTATTTTTTTGGTTAAGCATTAAACTATTTTGGTAAAAAATTTAAGTACTTGATTGAAAGTTGAACTCTTCTGCCAGAAATTCGTTTTTTGGTTGAAGATTCATCATTTTAGCTGAAAATTTGTCACTTCGATTGAAAATTTAACTAGTTTGTTGAAAATTCGTGTTCTTCTGGTTGAACATTTTTTTTGACTGAAATTTTAATTATTCCATTTTGGTCGAAAATTTATTCTTTTTGGTTGAACATCTGTTTGTTTTGAAAATGTAAATTTTTTTGATGAATAATCAACTATTTGGTTGAAAATTTATCTTTTTTAGTTGCAAATTTAACGCCTTGGTTGAAACTTAAACTTCTTTGTTAGAGATTCATTTTCTTAGTTGATGATTGACAATTTTAGTTAAAGATTCATCTCTTTGGTTGAAAATTTAAGTATCTTGTTGAAAATTCGTTTTTCTTTTTGATTAAACATTAATTTTTTAACTGAAAATTCAATTATTCCATTTTTGGTTGAAAATTTTTCTTTTTTAGTTGAAAATTACACTCTTCGGTGTGAAAACTTATATTTTTTAGATGAGAATTCAACTGTTGGGTTGAAAATTCATGTATTTTGTTGAAAACTTGTCTTTTTTGAAAGAAAATTAATCTTCTTTTTTGAAAATTGATCTTATTAGTTGCAAATTTAAGGACTTGGTTGAAAGTTAATTTCTTTTGTTAATTTTTTTTCTAGTTGATGATTCATCATTTTAGTTAAAAAATTATCTTGTAATGTTTAAGAAGTATTATGACGGTCATGACTAACCTAAGACCTTCAGTGAAAAGTATAAAAGCTGTTAAACTCGACAGATATGAATGAAGTTGTGTTAAAATTAAATTTGCATACATTTATGTATATTTCTAAAATTCAAAAGTAACTAAAAAAGTAACGATAGTTACTTTTTTTGCAAAAGTAACTGAGAAAAAGTTACATTTTGAATCAGTAATGATAACGATAACTAGTTGCTTTTCTCGTGATGTAACACTAACGATAACTAGTTCATTTTAAAAAGAAACTTACCCATCACTGGTAACTTCAAATTGAAATTTCGAGACCTCTCAAAAATCTAACCTTTATCACAGAATTCTGTCAAACTGGAAGCCAAGAAAAATTAGTTAGGGTTAAATAAACTTACTGGTGAATATTTGAAGAGTAGAGGCAATAGAGCCCATTTTTTAAAATTAAAAGATGAAGCTGCTCAATTATTGACACATCGAAGAAAGCATGAAATTATCTATAGTAAATGTGAATAATGATTCGAACATAAAAATGTTACTTTATTTGAATTATTATTTCAGTGATATTACGTTTTTCTGCGAATATTTAAATCATTTTTAGTCAATAAGTATAAATATTCTGGATTAAGTTTACTGGAGAAAAAAAGGGATGGTTTATCAGGAAAGGGATGGCTTATCAGAATATGAGTTGAATGCAACGTGGCTTTATCCATCCGTTAATATATAGTTATTAATCCTTACTTCGCTTGGAGCATATTCTACATACGGGGAATGAAAAGAGGTATGAGGCATAAAATAATTCCCTGTCTGAAGGAGAGCCTAAACGGAACATTCCGCAACTAATTTTGTTGAATGGAAAAATCTGTGCATTGGAAGTCGACTGGAAATGACACCTGGTTGCTTCAAGACCATTAATTTGCTTGAAATTTCAAGGGAAATCTTGGCACTCAACATTTTTTGCATTTACGAGATAATCCACGATTCTTCTTGTAATTCTTTTTCAATTTGAACCGAGTTGAAGTTGAACTCAATTTTTCGAGTGAAGATTCATTTCATAAAGATGTTTTTTTATTACGTCAAGCATTGAATATCAAGAGAGACATTAAGCAAAAAAAGGTTGCCTGTGAATACTATTAAGAATTCTTTTAACTGAGGCATTAATGATTAACTCATTCAAATATAGTATACAAATTTGAGTAAGTTAGCAATTCTTAGAAATATGTTTTTTTTTATTATTACCTTTTTTTTTTTGAAAAACGGAATAATCTGAATAGATTGGTTCTAAATTCACCCGCAAATTCAATTTAAGATTCTCTCCGAAAACATGTCCAAATGTATATTTTTGAATTTCTCCGTGCGTGCAAAAGTGGATACGTGACAGACATCCTCACGAATCCCAGGGTGGTTGGCCAAATGCCAACACGTGTTAGAACCACGGAACACGCCAACTCGCACGTGGCCATTCTACCCCCTGTCGTCCCCCTGCACCACGTGTTACTATTTTATGAGATAAAAAGGGCCGCGGCCGTCCTTCGGTGGCAGATCGTAAATTTTTTAGCGTCTATGCCGGTTAGGGGGTGTTGGTACCCCTGGGAAAGACCCGCAGTTTTCAGACTTTAATATTTCATTTCAGTAAATTGTATGACCTCTCTCGCCCTTCACTTTTCTCCTTATCGCTTTTTTCTTTCTCACTCGAATTATTTTCGGACTTTTTTAAATCTCAAAAACTGAAACAAGTCTTTTAGAACAAATACTGAAGGAGGGTTGCTACAAGACTTGACAAACCCGGAAAAGTCTTGGGACTGTGTTTTCATTAAATTCGACTTCATCTTTTTCTTCGTTATCAAATTTTGCTTAACCTAGTTTATATTTTAATTTTCCTTATATTCTAACAATCTTTTCTACCTTTTTACATTCTTACATTCTATATTGCCTTTCCGTCCACACTCTACGATCTACTCATCTCAG
>JAUMHM010000005.1:7258190-7268691 GCA_032362435.1 Melikaiella ostensackeni
AGATTTTTAAAAAGTGATAAAAATTGCAATTTTTCACACTGAACTGGCTGAATAAATTATGTAAATTGTAATTAAGATATCTACCAGACTAAGAGGGTTTTTTGTAGCAATTGGTTAATAAATTACCATTTGGAGTTTTAATTATTTGTAAATCAAGATAGTTAATAACATTATCAACTTCACGTTCATAGGTGAATTTAATGCAATCTTCTATACTACTAAACACATTTGAAAGAACATCAGTTTTGTCAGGCGGAACGATTGCTAGAATGTCCTTAACATATCTTTTATAAAGATTAGGTGGGAATGCTTTTAATTCAAGAGCTCTTTTTTCAACATCTTGAAAAATTAAATCTGAAAATACTGGAGATAAAGGCGAACCCACAGGACAACCCTTCATTTGTTTAGAGAATTTATTAAAAAAGAACATAGTAATATTAAAAACAGTTATAGTGGCTAATAACAATTCATTCTTAGTTATTTTTGTTAAGTCATGATTCAGAATAAGTTTTTCTTCAATGCAATCTAAAGCAAGATCTAGTGGGATGCTAACAAACATCGACACAGCGTCTAAGGAAATTATTGAATCGGTCTTAGAGACAATGATGTTTTTTAGAATATTTTTAAGTCCCCAATTATTTTTTATAAACGAACTGGTTTTTATAGAAACTGGTTAAAAGTATTTAAAAATGTTCACATAAATTGTAAGTAGGAGAAACAACTGTAGAAACAATCAGTCTCCAAGCTAAAATTTGGTCTGTGGACCATTGGAAGAACATAAGCTTTTGCTATAACACTGTTGTGAGTTTTTAAACGGTAGACACATTGATCATTAATTAGTTATTTGTTTTTGTCCCTAACAGCTACATTATTACATTTATTTTCAGTTGTTGGAACCATACCAGTTTTTATGTTTTTATACAGAATATCATTCTTAAAAATGTTTTCAACTGTTTTATTATATTCATCTCTATCAGCTGCAACAGTTATATTAACCCTTATCCGCTTTTACAAAAATTAAATTTTTATGTTCCTTTTAAAAATTTTCAACTAACTTGACGGATTTTTATAAATTTCTAAATTTATTTTAAATTTATCTTAAATTTTTTTATTGTGAGAATAAAATATAAACAATATATATAAATTTTTTTATTTTAAATTTATTAATATTGAAAATAAGTCTGGTGTTATTTATTTGATAATTTGAAAAAGTTGCAATAAAGTTCATACAGGTCAAATTGGCAGGAGATCAAAAACTAGAATTGCTGAACACAAAAGAGATTGTGAAGTTGGGAATTTCAATACAGGTTTGTCATTGAGTCCATTCTCATAAATGAATTTCATAATATTTCTGTTTACTTACAGACTGTAATTTTTAACAATTATAAAATTGATCAAAGTATAATAAAATAATGTCATCTTCGTAGTTAAAATTTTTTCTTACAATTTAAATTCAATTATATTTCGCGCTTCCTCATCAGTAGTTTCTGAAAACTCGTACATGTCTGTAGACGTTCACTGAATATTGTCTTCATGTAACCTTCAGTGTCATTTTCGTCCAACCTAACCATTATAAAGTCTCTTTATATTTTTGAAATGTATTTTTTACGTGATTGAAGTCTTCAATTTATGAGACTTCATACAATGTTCATGTTTTTATCATGACTTATAATTGACTGGAATTTCCAATTTGACATGCGGAGTCATGTAAGATAATTTTTTATGTCATTTTTAAAGAAAAATTGCTTATTAGCTTAAAGTAATTGTTTTGACCTAACTTATGTCTCTGTAGATTATGGTCCAGTTCGATTTAGGAGTGGGTCAACAGCCATGTTTGGCATTTTTTTTTTTGAATTATAATTTTTTTCATGATTCAATAGAGCTAAATAATAGGTCGAAAGTACTTTCTTGTTTTTTTTTTTGTTAAAAAATAAAAAAGTTATGCAACTCTTTGTGTGTCAATGTTTTCGTTTTTTACGACACACCGTACCTTTGACAAAGGTTTTCCTTAAAAATACTTTCTTGTTTTTTTTTTGAATAAAAAAATAAAAAAGTTATGCCGCTCAAAAAAAAGTGTCAAAAGTGGCGTGAGTCCGAGCCCTGACTTTCTCATGCGCTTAGAATTTCCCTTTGTTGGCGACACTGAATCTATTTCTCTTGAAAGAGTTACAAATCGAAGGTGATTGGTGTAACTAATGGATTGGCTGGTCCCGGTAAGAGAATCACTTGATAGATTGAAGCCAACCTTTTTTAAGGGAATTGTTGTAGCCCGGACAGAATGATCAGTCAATTTGGCAAATAAGGTCACTTCATTTGAATCTAGAGATCCCATTTTTGTTTGATAATTTTCCTTAAGAAGTTGGTTTAATTACCATTTCGCAAAATATGAAGATTAGTCTGCATAAGAGTTTTCTTAAGGCTCCTCATATTTAAAGCTTGAAAGCCTTGAATGCGAGAAATTCTACATCAGAGGAACCGAAAAGGCTTCTTTAGAAACGGGAAGAAGAAGCGAAAGGTAAGATTAGCTGAGTTTGCAATGCATCGAATTTCTCGCATTGCGTCTGAAATTTCGAAAGTTCGCGATACTTTGCCTTCGGGGATTTCGATTCCGCCGATTCCTGGACTTCATTAAAAGTCTCGCATGTGCTTTGCAATAGATCTTGAAAATTTGTGGTTTCAAACTTCCTATAAATAAGTTAGGAAGCGTTGTTGAATTTCCTCAAGTTTATTCAAGCTAGTGAAAAAATAAAAGAATTTGTAACAAATATATAATAATATAAAAAATTTACGAACATGTTTTTACAAAATTCCTAATCTCACCCGAAGTTGTGAGTTTGATCATGTTTAAATTTCTGCGTCGGAGTTCAGTGCATCTTTCCGCTAAAATTTATTACACAACAAAACTATATACCTACCTCTAAGAAAAATATGCGTCATAAAAATTGTTCCTTGATATCTTCCGGCGTTATTAAAAAATTTTCAGTGTAACTCTTTTTATTCATTTTACAAAAGCACATATTGTGAAACATTCTCTTTAGTTTCTGTTCCGAAGTCACGAGAGTGCTCTTAGAAGAATATTAAAAAATCATAAAGGTACGTGCTCACAAATATTAAAATTAAAAAAATTTTACTGTTTAAGCTGTGATATCAAATTTTAATAAATGGTTAAAAAGTTACAAAAAATTTATCACATATAACATATCATTCAATGACCCTATCACCCTCGCTATTTCTTTCCTTGTGGTATCTCCTTCTTCGTCCTTTTTCCTTTCCTCTTTCCTTCCTTTCGTTAGTTGCATTTCCACTCCTCCTAACAACAATTCCATAAAATATTTTTTCCATTCTAATATTTCAATCTCCTGATTAACTCTTTTCCTTTTTGTCCTCTCTCTATTTAGTACTTTCCATGCTTCTTCCTCCGTGCTAGCCTTCTCTATCTCCTCCTCGAAACTTTTATTCCCTTTTATATTCCTTTTATTGGACCAAACCACAGCAAAAAATTAATGGTAAATTACCATAATTTACCATAAATTACGGAAAATTTCCGAAAATTTGGGAAATTTTTGGACGCTTTGAATTTTGGAAAATTTTAAAATTCATTCATATGAGCAAAAATCATGCATGTGTTCCAATCGTGTCTGAAGTCATGCATTTGTTATAAAAAATATCGTATGCATCAAGGTGTCAAAAATATAAATTTATAAGCTTGTTTTCAGAAAATTCCTAATCTCACCCGACGTCGACGTTGACTATACAACTAAGAAATTTGAGAATTATGTTTTCAATGAATAACATAAAATGAGGTGTTAATGATTATTATTATTTTTTAAAATTGGTTTGCACCACCCTATAACATATTTTCAATATTAATATCTCCTTATTTATTTGTTCAGATATTTTCTATTACAACAATGTTCAAAAAACATTCTCAAATCATTAGTAAATATACAAAAGACTCTTTGTCTTTTATATACATATACTATTAGTACCAAATTTTTGAAAATCGAAAATGGCTAGTGCTGAAAATTTGCCAAATGTTATTACAAAAAAAAAGCTCTAATGACTTTTTGAAATAAAAAATAGTCATACGGTTCGCAATGTGGTCAAACATTTTTTTGTTTGAGAATTTCAAAAAATTTCCCTTTAGGTAGGATAATTATGGTAATTTATTTGTATGAGCAGTTCTTGGTACAAAAGGCTAATTAAAAATTAAAATTAAAAATACAGAAACACGAGGGCCCCTCGAGAACAACCATAGGGGCAACCATGAGGGAAGCCCATGTTGGATCCTTATGGATCAGCATATCGTTTCCATTCGGGAGCAACGCTTGGATTTCTCACATGGGCCACTCATGTCCTGAGGGCGATCCATGCGGGCCCCTTGCGGGTGCCCACTACATTTTTCCACACGGGATGTAATAAATGAAAGAATACTCACTTCGCAGTTGGAATGGCTGATATTACTCAGGTTGAGCCTGAAGACCTTGTCCCTGAAAAAAGAATGATATAAAGTAAGTTTTTATTCAAGTGGGATTAAAAGTTAGGATAAGTAGACAAATACAAAGAAGGCCAAGGTGAATTCTCATTCTGCGCGTACACACCAGTACATTACTCTCTGACTGGCCTCGCCCTTATCTCTCATCGGTTATATATGATTACATACTGCCGCAGCAGTTGGTGCCTCACAGCGTTTCTTAAAGCGGCAAATGTTTGAGGAACGACATAGAATTTATATGAGTCAGAGAAAAGTGCTCTAGGATCTCTTGGTACTCTTGATACAGCATGAACCTTATACTAATGAAAATATCGTGCTAGAGACGATTTCGCTTTCTCACTCGAGCCCCTTCTTTTCACCTAAGGGACGGATAATACCGAAGAAACAGTTTCATAATCACTTTTCTGCCCAACCTACACTGAAAGCGTGACCTTTCATGCACGCAAAGTGTGCGAAAAGAGGCTTTTTACGCCCGGAGACGAAGCGACCGCAAGGTGGTTTTTCCTCCCGCAGACGAAGCGAACGCAAAGTCACTTTTTGCGCCCGCTTTTTTAGCCCTCGGACGGAAAACACTAGTTTGCGCCCGCTTCACATGCCCTCAAAAGCAAACTTTGGATGCAGGTTATGAACAGAAAATATCTCGGAAAATATAGTGTGTATCATGGACGAAAAATTGACAATCCCCACTCATTTGATTTGTCGCACTCACTTTGCTCGTTCGGCAAACTTTAGGCCCTTCATAAGGAAAAACGCCCTTGCAAGGAAAAAAAAGTAGTTCTCAAAACTTGACCTATTTTCTTTTTTTTTTGTACAAATAACTTATTTATTGAACGAGATATATCGCAAGCGTAGCGCAAGAACTGATGCACCGGTGGTGGGGGGGGGGGGGAGCACGACTGGTGGCTTGGCTGCGCTCCTATTCTGAAAATCATGCAAAGATTAGAATCTTGCTTCGACCTTGATACAGTGTGACGATTTATGGGACGACTTCAAATTCCAGGTCACCTCCAGGTTTTTTCAGGTCAAAGCTGGTAAATTTCTCAGGTCAACTTAAATTCTAGCTCTCCCCAGCTCTACAAACCACCCTTAAGCACAAAATCACCTTGTCCAGCTCTCTCCAGACCCAAAAATCACCCGTCATCATCGTAAATGCAGAGAAAAAAATTATCCATCAGTGGACGGGGAGAGGCCTGGCTGGTGGCTTGCGCGCGCGCGTATATTGAAAATCACGCAAAGATCAGAATCTTGCTTCGACCTTGATACAGGGTGGCGATTTATGACACGACATCAAACTGCACGTCATTTTCAGGTTTTTTTCAGGTCAGATCTGGTTAATTTTTTAGGGCAACTAAAATTCTAGCTCCCCAAAAATCACCCGCCACCAACGTAAACGCAGAGCAAGAACTGATACATCGATGGAGGGGGAGAAGCCCGGATGGTGGCTTGTGCGCGCTCCTATTTTGGAAATCACCAGAGCTGCCACAGGCTAATTTACTTGAAAACATTTAAAAATGATCTATTTAAACCGAAAAAGTAACCAGAAAGCATTAAATTCTAGCCCAAAAAGTGACTAAAAGTGACTAATGTGACCAATGTGACTTATGTAAATTTGAATTGAAAAGAATTCTTTTGAAATGTTTTGAAATTCCTTGAAACTCTTTAAAGCATTTGAAAATTCCTATGAATATTTAAAAATATCCTACAATCTTTGAAATTCTTTCAAATCCCTTTAAATTATTAAGATCTTTCAAAAATTCCTTGAAAGTTTTAAAAATACCCTAAAATATTTCCAATCTCCCTTCAACTTATTGAAATCAATTGAAAGTTCCTTGGAATCTTTTGAAATATCCTTAAATCTTTTAAATATTTTGAAATCCCTTCGAATCTTTTAAAATACCCTTAAGCATTTCAAATCCTTAAACATCTTTTGAAATCCCCTGAAATTTTTTAAAGCTCTTAAAAGTTCCTTGGAATTTGTAGGAATGCTCTGAAATATTTCCAATATTTTGAAACCTTTCAAATCCCTTGAAATTTGGGATCTTTTAATATATCTTAAAACCTTATAGGTCTTATAAAATCGTTCCGAATCTTCCTAAATTCTAGGATATTCGTTAAGACGCCATGAATTTTTTTTAAATTCCTTATGATCATTAAAATCCTAGAAAATTTTTTTAATCTCTTGCGAGTGCCTTGGAATATTTTTAAATAGCCTAAAATCTTTAAAATTTCTTAAATCCCTCGGAATTCCTTCAAAGTATTGAAATATATTAAAAATTTCTTGGAATATTTTAAAATACCCTAAAATATTCCAATCCATTTGAAATGCTTTCAATTCATTGAAATCTTTAAAAAAAATTTTGGAATCTTTTAAAATACCTTGAAATACTTCAATCTCTTTAAAATACTTTTAAATTATTGAAATCTTCTAAAAATACCGTGGAATCTTTAAAAATACCCTGAAATATTTCAAATCCCTTGAAACCCCTTTGAAACTTTTTAAAGATTTTGAAAATTCCTTGGAATTCGTGAAAATGCCCTAAATCTTTTTAAATCCTTTGGAAACCCTTCAAATCCTTGAGATCTATTAAAAATTCCTTGGAAGATTTTAAAATGCCATAAAATATTTTAAATTCTTCGAAGTCCCTTCAAATTATTGAAATCTTTTTTGAAAATTCCTTGGAATCTTTTGAAACACCCTAATATATCTCAAACCCTTTGGAGTCCCGTATTTATTGAAATCTATCAAAAATTCCTTGGAATCTTTCAAAATACCCTAAAATATTTCAAATCTATTGAGAGTTCCATAGAATTTTTTAAAATACCTTGAAATATTTCGAATCATTTAGAAACCTTTAAAATTATTAAAACCTATTAAAATCCTATGGAATCTTTCAAAATACCCTAAAATATTTCAAATCCTTAAAAATCTTTCGAAATCCCTTAAAACTTTTTAAAGATCTTGAATATTCCTTGGAAATTTTAAAAACACCCTCAAATATTTCAAATCCCTTGAAATCTGTTCAAAATATTGAAAACTATAAAAAATTTCCTGTTATAAAAAGTAAAAATACTCTAGAAGGCTACCACAGTATTCGTTTTTGGTTTCCTATCATTGACATATGTTGACATATTTTTGCGTTCCTAAAATGTCCGAAAAGTATAAAAGGAATGTTATTAAAACTAATTTATTTTAGCCAGAAGTCACATTTTAAATTGAGTCACCAAAAATTCAATTAAAAAATCAGAAAAAATGTTTCGAAAACAGTTTCCATTTTCCAGTTTATAATAAAAGTTGAAAATTTATCGAGTCGTCCGTACAATGGTCAAAACAAGTATAAATAAAATATAATTCGACGTTCGTTTTGTTGTCATTTCTCATGATATTTTTGGAAAACGGGAACACGGTGGATTTTCCTGTTTACAAAAAGTATCAAGAGGACTCTGTATGTAACAAACAACAAACTTCGCTGGAGGCAAACATCCAATTTTCAGGTCACTGGATTTTATTTTCATCTTTATGATCATACTTTTTATTTTTAGTTCCTCTAGGATGTTTGGAAGACTTAATTTAATATAATTCTCTATAAAATTTCAAGATTTTAAGATAAATTTATTCAGATTTTTCAGGATAGAGTTTAAAAAATTCTTCACTTAATTTTTATCTAAGATTCTCATTTTAGTCATATTGATCAGTTCTAACAGAGGATTCCATTTTACCATCCGCAAACCAGAAATCTATCGTACCAATTCAAATGACTAATGAAATGTTAGAAATATTTCGACGACATTAAGAAAAGATAGACCTTTTTAAATTAGACATAGAACGAAATTTTCTGTAAGAAAAGAAACGCTTTTCAGCTCAACTGGGATTCGAGCCCAGGACCTTCCGTTTGTCATCCGACAAGCGAAAGGTCCTGGGCTCGAATCCCAGCAGGGTTAAAAAGTGTTCCTTTTTTCATAGAAAATAATAGATAACATAAGATAATAATAGAAAATGATAGATAAATAGAAAAGACACCGATTCGACGGGGGCTTTATAGGGTGAAAGTAAATAAAAATCCATTAAATACGTATTTTTTCTTTCGATCCAGTGGGCCTTAGTTTCCAAGATATCAAGGCTTGAGTATTTAAGCTGTACCACGCGCGGACCGCTCGACTCGCCACTGTCGGTCGCGGACCACTCGACTCGTCACTGTCGGGTCCGGAGTTTCAGACCACTCGACTTGCCACTGTTGAGCGTGAACCGCACTCTAGCCTAAATACTTAAATCTCATTATCTCGGAAACTAAGGCCCATTGGATCGAACAAAAGAATACGTATATAATGAATTTTGATCTTCTTTCAGAATAAAACCCCAAAATCGGCGTCCCGCACCTCTCCTTGTCAGAGAACCCCACATCAATTTAATATTTCGTCATTAAAATACTCAAAACTTCAACTCTTCTCATTTTTAGACGACGTCTTTATCTCGATATTCGGATGAAAACTATTCGTTGCAGTATCATGCTTCGTTAATTAGAAAAACGATACGGGTTAATTGTAGTTTTGAGGATCCGCGGCTACGTCGCGGTTCACTCTCAATTAAAGTACGCTAATTGAACGCTTCCAATTATCAGACAGGGTGGCGTGCGCGATGAAAGGCCTTCGAGGAGAATAACTTTTTTCAATTTGGAGAGATGATACCACGCGACGAAAATTTACCGATAATTGTCGTTTCTAATATTTCACAATACCGGGAAATGATTGAATTTTTCAAAATGTTTTTAATAAAAATTTGGTCTCTTTGTCTCTATGACACCAATGGATTTAAATTAAAAGCAAATATTTTCTACCGTTACATAAATTTTTGCCACATATTTTCTCTTTGATTATTGTTTTTTAGTTTGGAAAATATTTTTGTGTAAAATGCATCACAAAAAATTTCAATCTCGAGTATGACCAGAAGCATAATTTGGTTTCTCGGTTCCAAATTGAAATCGATGCTCGCTTTCCGTGCGTTTGCTTTTCAAGTCGTTTTTTCCCGTTATCTTTCAAAGTAAATTCAAATAAATTTATGGGGAATATAACGGAAGGTATAATAATTCCACCAAGTTTATAGGAAACTGTAAATTAATAACTCAAACATTTAAGATCAAAAATTGCCTTATATATTTATTTTCATGGTTTTTTCAGTTTGGAATAATTTTTAGGTTCTAGTTTTTTTTGTACACCTAACGATGTTACAAAGTCAAAAAAATTTTAATTCTCTGTTCCTATGTTTAATTTCAACTTCATTCTTTCCCAATCACGAATCTTTTCTATTTGAATTCTTACTAATTGGGAAAAGGATTTCTAATTTGAACTATTTTAAATATCAACAGCTTTAAAATCTGAATGTTTTTATATTTATGAAGAAAGAATGTTTTTATTCAGCATTTTTTATTCGTGAAGCCATTTACATTCAAATATTCCTGAATTTGAAACTTTTTTATCGTAGAATTACCTAACCTCGACTGTTCGATTTATATTTATTTTTGGAAAACAAAATTGGCTTCACGTCATTTCAAGTTTTTATTGCTTTTATACCATTTGGTTATGCAGAAGCAAAAAAAAATTGGGCGTCCGAAGTTTGGTCCAATGTCCGAAGTTAGGTGATTCTACGGTAGGTGCGAATAAAAAAGAATCAAGTCATTCTTTCAAAAGTCCATGACTTTTCCAGGTTTCCCAGAACTCTTTCAGAATCCTATGACTTTTCCAGATGTTCCAGGTCTTGTACTAACCCTGAATTACTAAAATATTTGAAATTTATGTGATTTATGTCACTTGTGTGATTTTTTTAAAAGCATTCTAGTCAATCCGAGGCCTGCAAGACTTACATATGTTACATTCACTGTCCGAAATCAAATAATACAAACCGGGTTGGACCAACGCAATTTGGTGAGGCGACTAAGTTTCAACAGGTATTAAATTGTCTTTTCGATATTGCTCACTGCGACGTTTTCAAACTAATAAAAATAGAAAGCGACA
>JAUMHM010000005.1:7282769-7303155 GCA_032362435.1 Melikaiella ostensackeni
AGAGATAGGTAAAAATGGATGTCATTTTTGAGTTTTAAGAACCGCGTATACTATACTCTAATATGATATCCATATTACAAACTAACATCGATTTTTACCGATTTCTTACGGTTTACATGATATTTATTGTAAATAATAACAATAACGGTGAGTCCCCTTCAAGTCCCAGTGGAACGTTGCTGGAACGGTCCAAGAGGGCGGCAAAGGGCGGGCATTTCACACGGCCCAGTGACGTGCCTGGAACGTTCCGAAAGTCCCAGCGGCTAGTTCCTGGAACGTTCCGTGCTATTAGGGTTAGGTTAAGAATTGGAAACACGAAATTTTGTCGTTTTTTATTTAAAGTTGAACAGTTTACCCCCAAATAGATGAAGGCAACTTTGAAGGCGCATTGTGAGAAGGTGATTATTGGTCATTTTCAATAAAGAGTTATTTTTCCGATCAATTTTGTGTTAAACTTTGAGCAGCTTTGACATTTTGAACGAGACGAACAAAAAACGTATAAAAAAAAAGTTACCGCAGAGGTACCAAGTGTTGCCGAGTGGAACATCGAATTTCGAAGGTATTTTAAAAATATTTAGTGAGGACGTAAAAACCTTAAAACATCGTGCAATTTTTTTTCGCGCTCTGTTTGGCAGTGTATCCACATTTACAATTTTCTTCTCATTTTATTAAGAACCATTAAAAAAGTGTTGCCGGATTCGGTAACACGAAAATCATACGATACACATTTTGCAAAATTTTGTTGCTATTACGAATAATTAACAATAGCGTTATCTATAAATGACGTCATATTTTTTGGGGCAATTTTTAAACCCCCCTCCCCCTTCTCACACAAATCACGCAGTCACGCAAGGCGAATCCTCTCCCCCTTTCAATAATGACAGGTCGTGATTGGAACCCCCTCCCCCCTGTTTTTCCATTTTATCTTAAACTGTTGCTTAAAAAATATATATACCAAGATAACATTTTAACTGAATTAATAGCAATCTAAAAATTGAATTTTTATTCTACAATATTAGGTTCGTTATTGCTGAAAACTTCTTCGACGTAAGTGCTTTATTCTACTATTATTTTTAGAAAAACCTATTAAATTATGGAAATGCGTATAACGGACAAGACTTAAATTTTACAACTTTTCGGCAACGATCCATACCTGGTTGCCAAAATTTAGTACTATAAATAAAAAAATTCTAAATTATTGTAACTGAACAGCAATTTTTACCTACATTCAGAACAAAAACTGGATTATCGCATTGATTATCTTTAACTTCGATGCGCTAGTTTGACAGTAGTTTATTTCTATAAAGGTTTTAAACTTAATTGTGATAATATTCATTTTTTAACTTCGGATTTTTAGACTACTCCTTCAAGGTATTATGGTCACGAAAAAGCAAGTCTGGGAAAAAATATCTAATTATACTTCTAAAGTACGCAGTGTTATTACTGATAGTCTCTTTTAAACGAGAAATTATTGTTTGTCATGAAAAAGAAAATTGAAACGTAAAAAATTGCGAATTAAGAAAATTGTGTTTCGTCCGAACTTTTTTCCTTATAACTTCTTATCAAATTAAAAAAAAAATGATACGATTTCAATAAATGATAGCTTATTTCGTCGAAAAAGGTTTCCTACAATTTGCGAGTTCCTTCAATTTTCAATAATAAATAAATTATTAAATATACTTATCTATTTATGTAAGTTTTCGTTGGAGAAATTATTTTTTCAATGATTTAAGATATTTAAAAAATTCCATATTTTTATACAATAAATTTAGCTCACACAAATATGTAACTTAACCACAATTGAAATGCTAAACTGACCTCAAAAAGTATTAACAATGGACCTCAATACTGATTATATTTTTCTGTTGAATTTAGGACACATTCTTATGTCCCGGAAGTTAGAACCGCAAACTTAATATTTCGAAAAAATGAAAGTTGTGCTAAATTGTGCTCGACTTGTGCTCACTTGTGCAGAAAATAGTTTTTCGAAAAATCAAACATTACGGGCACAATTTTTGAAAAACTTTTTTTCAGCTGGAACCGCAACTTATTTCCAGCGCAAAACTAAAGGTTGTGCTAGGTTGCTCGGAGCATATACAATTTTGTGCAGTGAAGTAAAATTCTAAAAATCTAACCATTCAAAAACAAAAAACCAAAAAGTAAAAAATTTCATTATTTCGTAAAATACAAACTTGTCCTGAGTTGTGCTCGACAAATGCAGTCTTTTTCCTCTCTAACAAAATACTGTAAGACCAACGGTTCTCATATTAAAACTCAAAATGTCAAACTCAAAAAACAAACAAGACCCAAAAATCATCAAATTTCGAAAAACCAAAACTTGTGCTGGATTGTACTCGACAAATGTAGTCTTTTTTTTCCTCGCACGAAATTCTGTAAGGCCAACGGTTCTCATATTAAAACTCAAAATGTCACATTCAAAAAACATGCAAGACCCAAAAATAATCAAATTTCAAAAAACAAAAACTTGTGCTGCATTGTGCTTGACAAATGTAGTCTTTTTTCCCTCTGCTATATACTAAATTCATTATTTTGCTGAAAATACCTTGATACACAAATTTTAGTTTATCGAGCATTTATATTATACATTTTTCGAGCACAATCCAGCACAAGTTTTGGTTTTTCGAAATTTGTTTTTTTTTGGGTCTTGTACGTTTTTTAAATTTTTACATTTTGAGCTTTAATATGAGAACCGTTGGTCCTACAGAATTTTGTTAAAGAAAAAAAGACTACATTTGTCGAGCACAATCCAGCACAAGTTTTGGTTTTTCGAAATTCGATTTTTTTTTTGGGTCTTGTAAGTTTTTTGAGTTTGACATTTTGAGTTTTAATATGAGAACTGTTGGTCTTACAGAATTTTGTTGGAAGGAAAAAAGGCTGCATTCGTCGAGCACAACTCAGCACAAGTTTGGATGTTACGAAATAATAAAATTTTCCACTTTTTTGTTTTTGAACGTTCAGATTTTTGGAATTCAACTTTACTGCACAAAATTTGATATGCTTCGAGCCACCTTGCACTACCTTTATTTTTGCGCTGTTTATAAGTTGCGGTTCTAGCTAAAAAAAAGGTTTTTCAAAAATTGTGCCCGTAATTTTTTATTTCTCGAAAAACTATTTCCTGCACAAGTGAGCACAATTTAGCACAACTTTCATTTTTTCGAAATATTAAGTTTGCTGTTCCAACTTCTGGGACGTGAACTACTCGTCAGCTTCGAAATTCACTTCCCTTCACGTTAAAGGAGTTTTTCTATTGCCATTCTCACATCTCTCTGCTTTTGCTGAAAATGCTTGTCACTTTAATCAACCTACCGACATTTATTTAATTTTGTTCTCCGCGCGTCCCTATCACAGTCTCAGCTCCCATGCTATTTTCATATACAGTGAAACCTCGATAATTCGAAGTGCTTCGGGACCGAGAAAAACTTCGAATTATCCAAAATTCGAATTACGGAAAATAAGAGTATAAACGCAGATAACACGTTTGTACGTTTATGATACGTCCCATAGAACGTATTATGAATTTCCGTTGAAGGTGAAAAGGGCCGTTTGATATGCTGAAAATAGCAGATTAATTAACAAAGTTAGTAACATTCTTCTGTTTGATGCAACTCTTTCTTTCACAGAAGTTTTCAATCAAGTCTAAAGCAGCAAAGATAGTGCCTGGTACATCACTTTTTTCAGAAACAAGCCTACGAGCAATTGCTAAACCAAATTCAGCATCTTTGAATTTCGTTAGAAAATATTCTAGCTGCAACCCTTTGTACAAAACAGTTGAACAGAATTGCAGTCAAATTTTATTGGATTTAAAACTTGTATTACATGAGACTATACTAGATACAACAATTTTACAACAAATTAAGGATAATATAAAAACTGGATAAGAATAGAGATGTTGTCAGTCTCTTGAAAGCTTTTCTCTGAAGCGTTTAAACATCAGAGACGTACTTTCTGATCCAAGATTTGTATTTATTAGTAAGGAAAGTATGAACACGAGTTGCTGTTGAATTTTTGTTAATACCACAGTTTAGAATACAAATTAGGGCTGTATTATGAAACAATGGGCTACCGCAATGAAAAATAGTTGTATTGTATCCTTCAGCTAGTGCAGCGCAAATATGATGCACGCTAATTTTATAATGAGAATGCTCGTCGTTTCCGTAAGTATGCTGACATTCGTCTCTGCTAATTATTATTATGCTTTTTTCTTGATATGTCAAATAATATTCATCATTTTTATTATTTGTACGCACTGCTCTATAAACTGCCTGATCCGTTTTCAAAAAAGGCGGGGCAAGAAAAAAGAAAGAAAATGGAAGTGGAAAGGAGTAAATATAGAGTACATAAAAGAATTCAAATATTCAGGGTATATGTTCAAAAGAAACGAAGGCTGTCATAGATATTTTGAAGAAATTTTTAAAGAGGCCAATATTGTGATGAAGCATGCGTGGAGGATAGTCAATATAAATAAAATAAATGACTCAAATTTTGTTGCAAAAATGATGCAATTGTAGAAAATCTTGTCTACTAGTAAGATAGCTAAAGCAAGCACTGCTACAAATTTAGCCACTCTGACTGAAAAGTAGTTGGTTTATGCTGGCAGGTATTTCTAGCCCTTCTTTATATACCAAACTATCTCAAGCGATTAAACTAATCTTTTTTATTGGGCATCTTCCTGAAGCTTCTGTGCCAAGTTGATTTCAGTTTATCCGATTTCACATTCAGATTTATTAAACCGATCATTATTATTACTATCTTAATCTCAAAATTGCTGGTAATTTCCTATATGGGAATTCCTGAAATCATATTCGTTTAGTTATTCTGCAATACTTTGTGTCAACTAACTGTTACACTATGCTTTCATTAAAAAGTGGGTGTTTCCAAGCTATTTTTAACTCTGTATAAAATGAAAAATGTAAAGACTGTAATTTTTCAAAGTTTTTTTTTCATTGAGAAATATGAAAATCTGTCAACAGTTCGAGGTTATAGTTGGGGAGGTTAACTGAACCTTATTTTTGCAATAATAATTTAAGTGCATAATAATAAGGGACGACTGAAAAATCCGGACGAAAAAAGTATTCCAATTAACATTAACCAGATTATGAAATTCGTGAGATTTGCATATTCCTTATCGATTTTTCGCCATTGATGAGAATTCACAGTACAGACCCAGCTTCGATACCTCTTTGTTTTAATTACCTACATCCATCTTCCCTGGTACCCATAATGTCAATATCAATACCAAGCGAGGTGCTTTTGTGGTTTTACAATACGAGTGTCGAAGAATCAATTGAATTCAAGTGAAGTACGGATCAACAGAGTTTTCTCGTAAGAGCCCTAGACACTTTTCATGACCTATTTTTCCGTCAGCGGAACTCATTCTATGCACCAAAAGTGCATCTTTTTATCCCGATTCAGGTATAAGATCTAGGCCACTGAATCGTATGCAATCCCGCGAAAAATTGTTTGTATAAAGCCACTGCGGAAATGTTTTTGATTTATTTCCATAGGCACCTCATTAAAAGCACGAAAAGAAATAAAGGGGGTGAATTGATGCCTCTTAGGGCTTTTATTCTTTGTAGGTGAAGTGAAGAAGTGACCTACTTCCACAGCTCCAGTGGTTGATGTCCGTGCTAAATTTCTAGATTGTCTTGAATAATTCCTACCTTACCATCATCGAGACCGTTCTACAACTCAAGTGGTTCTTGTCCGTGCTAAGTTTCAAGAACATTCTAGAAACTTAGCACGGACACCAACCACTTGAGCTGTGGAGTGGTATCGATATCGGTAAGCTAGGAATTTGTAATTAGAACTCTCCTTGCTCTTCTACTAAAGTTCAAGTGATTGTGTGGCAGGCCCGTTCAGAGTATGGCAGAGAGCTAAATTATTCACGTCTGAAATTTCATCATCCATTTTACAATTTTATAGATCGTAAAAACTCTAAAAACGTGCCTATTGCTTCTGTCGTATGTTTACACTGTGACCTTATCGTCATAAACCAACTGAAGTTATTCTCGGAGGTTTCTGATTTAAAATGTCGTACGAGTTCGCATTGGCAATTGAATAAATCCCCTCTGTAATCAATGCGAGCAGGTTAGGAGAGTGGGATCATTTTTTACATTTTGGCTTCGTTCCAGCCACACTCCAGCATATGGCCGTTGAAGATTACAAAGATACCACCTCAGCCGTGTCAAATAGCCAACGTTATTATTATTTTAATCCCTCCTACTAAAAAGAAAAAAAAATTTCCTCGAGATTCGTTAAGATTTATAAGCGTCGATTTGAGAATAAAATGATTTTAGACACGTGGAGTACTTTATTATAATGCATATATCGGTTTTACATGCTCTACACTGTATAATATACTCTGAATATGAAACATGTACTACTATGCTTCTGTTTGCAGAAAAATTTTCATGTCCTTCCTTTTGCCGCGACTTTCAAGCTTTTCCCAGGAAAAAAATTAATTGAAAATGTGAAAGAGAAACATCCGAGAGATGATATTTTTCAGCTCCTAAATATTGACATTGGGATGTCTACTGCGCTTGAAATTTCGCGACATTAAAATTTAATAATTTATCAAATTTCATTGCAATTTTTATTGAACTTTTTTTTTGTAAAAAGGGTTACAACTAGAATACTTTCCAATGTGAACCTTTTAGTGAGCAAATTTTAATTTACTTTGAAATTTTATAACAATAGTTAGGTATCGTTCTTATATTACGTGATACATGTTTCTTTTGTTTAAATGAAGACAAGAATGAAATTGCCGTGAAATTAAAAAGGACACAACGATATAAACAAACGAAAAACGCGTTACGTAATATATGAACGATCCTTTATTTTTATTCTGAATAACAAATTTGGATGAGATACTGTTAGTATTTGTCACAAAAGACAATTGATTACAACAAAAAAATCGTGTGATTCTTGTAAACTGGACACATCTGAGTTTTTAAAGTTCAAATCCAAAGAAATTGTAGTGCTAAATAAATATTAAACCTTTCGACTTAGAAATTTGAACTGATTGACCGTGAGGGCGAACGAACATGGCGTCCTTGCGGGGGCCCTCGTGGTTTTTTCATTATGGATTATCCACGTGGGCCCTAACGGGAGCCAACACTTCAAGGGGGAATAAACAGGGCTTTTTCCACACGGAACCCAATTAAAAATTTGAAAAAATGAGACAATTTTAAATTCATTTTTGCAATTATTTACTAAAAGATAAGTACTTAAAGAGTGTGCGAGTGGATAAAATACAGTGTCTACGGTCATGCTGGTGCAGTCTGACACTGATCTGCTTAACATATGAAAGAAAGCCACCCTTTCCAAATAGACTCGTTCCACTCTAGACTAACAGAGTGCGAACAATGCTATATTTTATACGGTATCAGGAGGGGCTAACATCGAATGAAAGGGGTTCGTATTACAGAATAGTGTCTCTTTCTACCCCCTTCCCCTCTTTTGCGTATCTACCCTCGAACAAGAGACTTGCGTCCTTATCTATATTCATTCACGTATTGAGCGAAGCTACTCAAAAGTCATTTCTGTAATAGCTAATATATTCAAGACCACGTTCTTCTCACTCTTTATGACATAATGAACTGGAAATGCTTTTCTGATTGCACAATCAGAGTTGCTTCAGAATCCACATTTTTTTACTTGGACTCCTGAAGTCTTCTTGAATCGAGATCATCGCACTTCCAGAACAAACAAAACTATTTTTGTGTCATTGCAGTAAGAAATTAAAAATCAGAGTTAAAGGTTGAAAGCTCTAAATTATTGTTTGTCCAACCTACACCGAAAGTATGCCTTTCCGTGCATGTAAAGTGTGCGTAAAGTGACTCTTTTCCGCAGGGAGGTGAAACGGGTGCAAAGTAGCTTTATGCGCCCGCTTCTTTAGTCCAGGGCGAAAAACGCTACTTTGTGCCCACTTCACATGCCCTCAAAGGCAAACGTTAGATGCACGTTATCGACAAAAAATTCCGTGTGTGTACCATGTGCGAAATATGTGCGATGCCACTATTTTGCCACTATTTTGCCACTATTTTGAAAAAAATGTCACTGTTTTCCATGCGTACTCTACTCTACACTTTCTATTTCTAAAACACATCATCTTAGTCTTACTCGAATTCACCCTTAAATCTTTTTCTCTCACATACTCTTCATATTGTCCCCCTTTTCCCTTCCTCTCCAACTTCTTCTCCAAGTTTGGCAATAGGACACCAAACAGAAGAAGGTTCAATGGACAACCTTGCCTAAGTCCCCTTCCTGTCAAGAATTCCTCCCGTTTCTTTTCTCCTATCTGCCCTCTTATCTTAGTCTCCCCAAAAATATCTTTCATCCTCTCTATCAAACCTTCAGCTACTCCTCTCTCTTTCACGGCCTTCCATAGAACCCTCCTGTTCACGGAGTCAGATGCTGCTTTAAAATCCACAAACAGTGCGAATAGTTTCCTTTTCTTCCGCCCCAAGTTCCTATTGGCTAGAAAATTAAGCATAAAATGTTATCTGTGGTCCCCATCCCTTTCCTAAAACCCACTTAGTTGTGTGGCATACTTCCTCTTTTTTCCACCTGTCTTTCCAGCCCTTTCCTAAGCACTTTCGCGTAAATTTTATATCTCAATGATATGGGCGTGATGCCTCTGTATTCCTCTACCCTTTTCCCCTCACCTTTCTCAATTGACTGCACTTCCAGCCATGCCTTCCATTCTTCCGGCCACCCTTCACCTCTCCAAACCTTATTGCAAATGCTCCACATCTTTTCTTTGACCCCTTCTCTACCGTATTTCATTGCTTCATTCTTCAAGCCATCCCCACTTTTTGCCTTGTTTCTTTTCAGCATTGCAACTGCCCCATTCATCTCTTCCCTACTAATCTCGTTTCCGCTGTCCTCGTCCCCCGCTACCGCCTTTTTTCTTCACCCTTTACCCAATTTTCCATGCCCCCTAGCAGTCTTTTGAAATACTCCGTCTACTCGTCCATCTCGATTCCCTCATTTATACCCTTCCTTTCTCCTCTTTCCCTGTTTATAACTTCCCATTTCTTCCGTTCCTTTACCGCTTTCTTGACCGCTTCCATGTACTTTTCCTTTTCCCTCTTCTTTCACTCAACATTGTTTCTTGATCTATTTTTCTCCTGTTGCGTTCCTATTTCTCCATTTCCCCTTTCCCTCATTTTCTTACGTTCCCCTTCATTCTGTCTTTACTTCTCCTGCATTCATCGTCCCACTAAGCTCTTCTACCCCCTGTCCATCTCTTTTGGTCTCACCTCTTCCCTTACCTTATCAATATTTTTTTCAAGTTTTTCTAGCAGCGTGTCGACTCCTTCCTCTTCCATACCCCCATGCCTTCTCGCTTTTTATTTTTTCCATAAATTCTCCTAACTTATCTTCCCCCAACTGCTGATTTTGAGTTTCCTTTCCCCCACTCCTTTTTGCTCTCCCCTACCGCTCTTTGGTCTTCCACATCTCGATGTCACTATCACCAGCAAGTGCTCGGAGCCTATCTCATTCCCCATTCACATTCTAACCATCAGCTTCCTTATTTTTTCTTCTGCCAGACTGTAATTTATTACGGTGTTCTCTTTACCTGTGAACGTCATTTTTCCTTCTTCATCCCTCTTGGCATTGCCGTTACAAATAAACCGTCCCGCCTCTGCCAACAAGTCCAGAAGCCTCCTGCCCTCCCGATCCGTTTCCCTATGTTTTGAGTTTCTTACCAAGATCTCCTCTTCTTCGTCCCACACCTCTTCACCTTGTTCACCGGTCCATGCATTCAGGTCCCCCCTATTAACACCGACCCTTTCTCCCTTTCCTCTGTCCAATTGCTTATTATTCTCCATCCTCCTTCTTCTCTTATACACGCATATAACAACCAATTTTCCTACTTTTATTCTTCTCACCATTGTTGCGTCCTTTTCTTCCGTGTCTTTTTCCTTTTCTTCTCCTACCACATTTCCTTTCTTACCCATGACATCCTGCCACCCATACCTCTCCTTTTTACGTGATCCTTTCTCGCTGCTTGCACCTTCCACACATATCCTTTCGGTAATATTCTTTTCATGCCTTTCCACTCTTTCTCATCCACCCAAATTCTGCTCAACATTATCACATCCCTGACATTATCACATACCTTTAACCTTGACACACCTCAGATTGCTACTTTCATGTTTCTCCACATTTTTAGGTGGGTAAACCTAGAAGTACCACCATGCCCAAACATTTTATGCCTTATGCTAAAGTTAAGGGCTCATTTAGGGCTCATTTAGTACCCAAAAGCCAAATTTTGGGCTCTGCATTTTAAAAAAATATGTATGGCACTGCCAGCTTTGCATGAAGCTAGCAGTACCATGGTAGAAATATTTGTTACATAAACTTCTTTCTTTCACAGGAATCATAGGCTCATTTAGGGCTCTTGCATGGCCCCAGGTGCAATTTGTCAAAACGACCCCTATCACTGAAAGACTACCCTGGAGAATAAATATGCTCTAAACATAAAAGTGAACACCCCCAAAATCAATTTTCCAAAACCATCCCTTAAAATTCGAAAGCTACCCCGAAACCAAAAATACTTATAAGAAGAATTTCATTAGTCTGGAAGTCGAGAACTACCCCTAACACTCGAAAACCACCCCGTGGAAGAATATGACATTAAACTTAGAATAAAGTATATCAGCAGTTGCTAACTTTACGTAAAGCTGCCAGTACCGTGAATTTTTTTTTTTTAATGCAGAGCCCAAAATTTGGGCTTTGGGTACTAAATGAGCCCAAAATGAGCCCTTAATTTTAGCATAGGGCATATATTGTTTGGACATGGTCCATGAAAAGTAGGAACTTCTGATATATTTTATTCTAAGTTTAATGTCATATTCTTTTACGGGGTAGTATTCCAGTGTTAGAAGTAATTTTCGAGTGTTAGGGGTGGTTTTTGGAAAAGTGTTTGATGTTTTCGGACAGCTAGAGAATATTCCAAACTGATACAATACTTCTTCTTGCTCTTTATCAGTCTTTTTGGTTTCGGGGTTGTTTTCCAACGTTAAGGGATGATTTTAGAAAATTGATTTTTGGGGTGTTGGAGAGCCCAAAAACAGCCCTTAATTCTGATGTACTCACTTTTACGTTTAGAGCATATTTATTCTTTAGCTTAGTTTTTCAATGATAGGGGTTATTTTTTACCATTCGCGTCATGAAAGAGCCCTAAATGTGCCCTCAATTTCTATGAAAGAAAAAAGTTGATGCAGCAAATATTTCTACCATGGTACTGCTAGCTTTACGTAAAGCTGACAGTACCATATATTTTTTTAAAAATGTGGAGCCAAAAATTTGGCTTCTGGGTTCTAAATGAGCCCTAAATGAACCCTTAATTTTAGCATAAGGCATATAATGTTTGAGCATGGTAGTACTTCCAGGTTTACCCACCTACATTTTTTAAATACCTAAATAAAGTAGTTTCCGTTGAATCACCTAACTTCGAACACCTATTTTTTTTGAATTTATACTCAGTTTTGAAAACCAAAATTGGCTTCTTACGTGACTTCTCACTTTTGGCTCAAAGTTTTTATTGTTTTTATACTAATTGGTCTTTTAGAAGCAAAAAAAAATTGGGTGTCCGAAGTTTGGTCCAATGTCCTAAGTTACGTGATTATACGGTACTTAAGGAAAGTACTACACTAGCTTCATACATAAATAATTCGGTTTTCTTCTGATAATTAACTTGATTTAACTGCGAAATTTATTTAGGCTATTATAAACAAATAATGTCATCAATATTCAATTTGTTGTAAACATTTTTTCAAATTCTTTAGCTATAAATCTTCAAATTTGCATCATATTAATATTGAATGCTTGACCTACCTGTTTAGAAACAAAATTTTAATTTTTTAGTGATTTTAAAAAGTTTGCATTTTTTGAAGCACATCTTACACTCGTAGCAGATTTTAGTGAAAAAATTTATTTTTATTTTTATTATCACTAAGAAAATACTATAAAATTTTAGCTTTAAAATGAGCCCAAAAATGTTTTAAAATGTTAGTTATATTTAAAGTTATTCATAATTGAATAAATTAATGTTCAAATTAATCAAATTTCTTACTTGAACTTATGAAGTTTTCTCAAACCAATATCACCGTATTCCCAAAAAAAACTTTCAAATCTTTTGAGTTATTCCACTAAGAAAATAAAAATCAGAATTATAGCTTCAGAGCTCTAAATTATTATAAGGCTTAAAATATCCCGTTTATAAAAGTGAATTTGATTTCAAATTAGCTTGGTATTAACCTAAAAATATCTTGGTTTCGTATAAAAGTGATTCATATTTTAAATAAACTCGGCATAATAAATTATCTTAATTTGACGCAGACGGCTCAATATTTGAAAAGCTTTCGTCGCGTTCATCATATGATATAATAGTGTCGCGACGTCGAGTTTACTATTTTCGGACTCTTAAGCCCCCAGATTTTGTTTGGTCAGCTTTTTCATCGATCCGCAATTCCGAATGCCACTTTATTTATGGCGTGTTCGTTGCTGGGAAATTTTTAGGGCGAGAGAGATTCATTTAGTTGATAGACTTACACCCCATGGCTACTTTGGCGAGTAGACGAAAAGATATAGCTTGGGATTCTCATGCCGGTCTGAGTTTCTCGTAAGAAAGTTCTTTGACTCGAAAAGACCGATACAATCATCAAGTCGGGGTTGTTAGTAGAATGAGATAACATTTAACGTCCGCTACGACCGGAAGTCATCCATTTGAATTTGGGGGTTTCGAGGGACGACAAGAATCGCAATTTCAGTCATTACCACTTCATTACCTATTTCAAGGTTTTAAAAAAAAATAAAATAATATAATCCTCACATTAATAGAATCGTCTGCAACAAAAGTTTTCGTAACAAATAGTTTTATTCCTGATCACTATTCAGTTAAGGCTAAATTAAACTATATTCCTCTTACACGGTTCCTATAAAATTTTAAAGTATAAACTTTGATTCCACAAAACTCAGCTTATTTTAAACTGATCCTAAAAATAAGAAAATGATTGTTAATTATTAATTATTTGTTTGGTAATAAGTTTATGTACATTTTATGTTTGCACATCATATTTTCGACTGGATTAACCAGAGTTTTTATTTGAATTTTTCAAATCTGAATAAATGATTGAAAAGAGGAAAAGTTAAAAAAGTAAGTCAGCTTTCATATACGGATTACGAAATTCAGAGATGTTACGGCAGAGTTATTATAAGTGAAATAATAAAATTCTACCTCGCGACTCGACGCTTCGGCGAGTGCGCGTTTTTGTGCGTTAATCGATCGTGAGCGCCAGCATTAATCCTCTTTCTGTCTGTTTTCAGAGCATGTACGAGAATTCAGCTGCGGAATGCTGTACTACAGAACTCTTTACCTGGACAGCAAAAGGGATGTTCTCTACGTCGGAGCAATGTGAGTAACATTAATAAAAAAAAAAAAATTATTACTTTTCATACCAAGCGAGTAAGAGAGTAACAAGCGCGCATGTAAAAACATAGCTACTGGAAGAAAAATATTTATGGAATACTGTGTCAAGTTTCTTTTCCAAGTCGGGTTAATTTTTAATTCCGAGTCTCTCCTTTCTACCTCTCTTCGCTTTTGTTAGAATTTTTTGTCAACGATCGCATTCATATTGCAGTTTTTCGAAGTTTTATCCAACAGAAACTAAATTTTCCTGTGATTATAAAGAAACAACTCTTATATTTGCATAAACATATTTTAGCATTTGTTTCTTTCCAAGTCAGGTTAATTTTTAATTCCAAGTCTTGCCATTACAATTCTCTTCACATTCATACTTGCACTTTTTCATAGTCTTCTTCAACAGAAAATACATTTTCCTGAGACTACAAATTTAAAAATCGTGTATTTGCATAAATACTGTGTCAAGTTTCTTCCCCAAGTCAGGTTCATTTTTATTAAAGAAAATGGAATGCCTTCAACTTTAGACTTAAATCAATGACTTAAAGTCACCTACAGTATTTTGTTTGTAATATGGTAGCAGAGCGTGGTTGCAGATTTTGAGAAAAATATTTGATTTACATTATTGTGAGCTATCTGAACCTGGAATTGAAAGGTTGCGTCCATTGTGAATATCGTTACCAGCAGCCAGGATGGAATCTAATAAGTCTGTTTTGCCAACCTTGATTAAAGAAAACTTTCAACGATGGAAGTATGATGTACAGATTGCTCTTGAAGCATTGGAGATTTTTGGGGTAGTAGACGGGACCG
Source organism: Melikaiella ostensackeni (assembly GCA_032362435.1). Taxonomy (NCBI): domain Eukaryota; kingdom Metazoa; phylum Arthropoda; class Insecta; order Hymenoptera; family Cynipidae; genus Melikaiella; species Melikaiella ostensackeni. The sequence goes on from JAUMHM010000005.1 coordinate 7,297,033, forward strand.
TAGTGAAACTCGAAGTAGACGAAGTGGCGATAGCAAAATGAAAGAAGGATGAAGCGAAAGCTGAAAGGTTATTAGTTCGACCTGGGATGAATTACATCATTCAATGGTAAGAACATGTTTGACCGCCAGAGAAATGTGGCAAAAGTTAATTGGATTCTTTGATCGTAGCTCTACAAATACAAAAGTTCTATCACAGAAAGAATACTACGCATACAAATTCAATCCAGGTATGACTGTATCTACATATGTGTGTGGTCTTCATACAATTATTCAAAAATTGAATGTTCTTGGTGGAAATTTTCAAGAAAGTTCTATCATTACAAAGGTTACTAACGATCTTCCATCTGATTTCGAGCATTTTAAGTGCTCATGAAACTTGGCTACTGCAACGAATAACCAATTAACTCGAGACGTATTGGAACAGCAGTTATTACTGGTTGAAAAAAGTTGAGGTCAGAAGAATACTTTTGTTAACACTGAAGCCTTTATGTCAAAAAAAGGAGATAAGTGGGAAAACAATTTTAAAAATACGATCTCTTGTTATCAGTGTCATCAAGAATGCCATATAAGAAATGAGTGTCCTTAATTGTTGAAAAGAATTGGTAATTCATCTATTTCGAAGATCGATTTGGCTAAATTTACAGAAGGATTATTTACTGGAATTTCGTGACACGAGGAAGGTGAAAATGGTATGCAGATAGTGCTTCTTATCACATGACAAGGTATCGCGAATGGTTTCATACGTATGAACTATTGAATCCACCAATAAAAATCTATATTGCTGATGACAAGATTTTAATCGGTATTGGAAAATGTATGGACTCTGTAACTTCGGAGGGAACATTCGTCGATGAGGATGACTTCGCATAATATTCAATCCGAATATGAGGATCAAGCAGCGTCCGTCTTGGATTAAAGAATGCGAATTTGGCATGAAAGGTTTGGCCATGTAAGTGTAATTGAAATTCATACGAGTTCATAAATTCTGACCTTCATGGACCTGTGCGGACTAAGTCAATCAGTGGCTGTGTGTACTACGTAGAATTCAAGGACGGGAGTTCAGCAACAGGAAAGTCTTTTTTCTTTGAAAAATAAAAATCAAGTTTTAACTATGAATATGAAGACTTTTTACGTGAAAGTGGAATTCGCCATGATAGAACAGTTGCGGCAGGCCCTCAGATGAATGGGCTAGCTAAACGAGAAAATCGAACTTTGGTGGAACTTGCTAGGTCGATGTTAATGGCTCATGATCTTCCAACAAAACCGTGAACTGAAGCAGTTTTAACGGCAGCGTACTTGATGAATCGAGTTGTAAATAGACAAGAAATGACAAAAATGCCGTTTGAATTATGGTTTGACCAAAAATCCGACGTATCTCATTTAAGAGTTTTCGGTACAGTCATACAGTCATGTTCCTAAAGAAGCTCATTCCAAGTAGGGAGCTAATACAAAAGAGATGAGATTCGTTGGCTACACGGATTCCAATAATATTTTTCATCTTTGGGATCCAAGTACAGATAACATTATTGTATCAAGAGATGTCTGCTTCAAAGAAGTTCTAACTACAGAAGTTGTAAATCTCATATGTATCAAGCAAGAAGCTAAGCCAGAAATTCTGAGCAAAACCAGATTGGAACGGAATCAAGAGAGTCATCATGGAGAAGATACTGATGATAACAGCGATCAAGATGAAAACACCTTAGTGAGAACAGCTGAAGAAAATTTGGAAAGGGAAGATGTTTTTGATTCTGACCCTGACGGAGATGAATTTAAGAAAATTGTTGTTACGTCGACTCCGGAGGTACAGAAAGTTGAAGGTCTAGACTCTAGGAAGACCGAAAGGTTCTAAAACGACAAAGCTCCTGTCTCACACCCTATGGTGCGTAGAAGTCAACGCCTTTTACCTTCTGTATTTGCTCTAATGGCTGAATCAGAGATAGAAGAACACAGAACATATGAAGAAGGGTTTGATTATCAATAAACGTTTTCTCCTGCCACTAGACATGATTCAATAAGGACCATTTTAGCCGTAGCTGCTTGTGGAGATATAGAGCTTTTTTAGTTTGATGTAAAAACAAGTGTTTTAAATGGAGACATCGATTTTGAAGTTTACATGGAACAGCCTGAAGGATTTAGAGCCGGTTCACATCGTGTTTGGTTTCGCAAAAAGGTTTGTACGGTCTCAAACAAAGTCCTCGTCAATGGAACAAGGAGTTGGATAATTTTCTCAAGATTTAATGCTTTCACGATGATTCATTATAGTGAAAAGGAGTTGTTTCGGGTTTCAATCATGTGCAAAACTACGAATCTTGCCAACGTTTCGTGAACATTGCAGTTCACTTCTTCAGGGCTAACCTGAAACTGAAGCTGATCATCAGTGATCCGGGAGTATATAAAATCCCTTGCTTTTGTAGTAAAGTCTACGTTGGAGAAACCGGGAGAGCGGTGAGCCAACGTGTAAAAGAACATGAGAGTAAAGTCAGGCTAAAACATTTCACGCGATCAGCACTAGCTGAGCATCATATCGAAACAGGACATAGCATTTTATTTGACAAAACAATCGTCATCGCAAAAACCTACAATATTTTTCCAAGAAAACATAGAGAAACAATCGAAATCTTAAAACACCCTTATAACATCAATAGCGACAATGGATAAAATACTAATTCGATTTGGCTTTCCGTCCACCCGGGTTTTTTGAAAAAGACTTCATTGGCCAATCAGGTTCGACCAGTCTCCACGGGGGGCGCTCTGGCCAATCACAGGCATCGCAGAGAATATATATAATAATAACATAACCTGAAGCTTCAGTTTAAAGTTAGCCCTGAAGAATTGAAATGCAATATTCACGAAACGTCTGCAAGATTCGTAGTTTTGCACACGATTGAAACCCGAAACATCTCCTTTTTACTATAAGAAGAAAAATGTTGGTACAAATTGTAGAATTGCTTGAAATTGGACATGTGGCACTGCTGTCAGTGGTCACAGGAAAAATGTTAGTCACATCCCTACCCCTTTGCAATGTCGTGTGGGAGAACGCACCTCTGCGACTGGTCACAGAAATAATTCAAGTCACAAACCTACGCCTTCTCAACTTCTCATGGGTAAGTCTCTCCTGTGACTGGTCGCAAAAATAATTTAAGCTACACACCTCCCTTTTCCAATGTCGTATGGGGGAGGAAACCTGTGACTGGTCACAGAAATAATACAAATCATATACTCGAAAAATAATAGGCTTTGAGAAAAAATTTATATCTTATGAAAAGTGTATTTTCAAAAGATCTACAACTTATACTCAGAGCTTTTTCGCGATTTTTTATTTATTTAATGAAATAAACGAAAAAAACCTCAAATTTTTATAGTTTTCTTAAGGTTTGCCCTTGAAAGCGTCATTTGTGGGTATTTTTAATATTATAATCACAATCAGCGCATAAAAATTCATGCGTACGGGGAGTATCAAATTAATCAGAGGGAGTGCTTTTCCGAAGTAAATATAGAATAAATAAATGATAAATATATAAATAAATATAAATATAAATAAATAAATAATAATAAATGACATAATAGCAAAACTGCTAGTACAGGTATGTCATTTCAGAGTTAGAAACTAGAAAATATAAGCTTCTTTTACTATGTACTTCATCAGCATTTGAAGATAGGTATTTTGAGAAACTGTGACTTTTAATTTTGAATTTTAATATTTTTGAACTTAAGTGTAAGTACTAAACTTCTCTATCGAAAAAACTTTAAATAATTTTTGTTTATCCAACTGGCCGCCATCCTGCATTGATTGAAAAATTGTTATGCCCCAAATTGACACCCAAGTGATGAAAAAAAAACTTAATTACTTTCAAAAATTTCAAAAGATTTCCTGAAAAAATTTCAAAATTGATTGATTTTTTGAAAGAGAAATTGGCCGCCATCTTGGATTTTTTCCAAATTTTTGACTTCATGGACCATCGAGTGCTTTCTAAAGTCAAACTTCTTTTTCTAGCAAAGTTTAAAAATATTTATTTGGAAACTGCAAAAACGAGCTACTTTTTGGCTATTTAATTGACCGCCATTTTGGATTTTTCTTTAAATTGTTGATTTTTCTGAACACCATTCACTTGACAATAATTCATTAGATTTTTTTACAATGTTCAAACATTCTAAGTTAATAACTATAGAATATGCAATTTTTTACCCTAATTGTTGGGTCTGCCATTTTGGGAATTTTGAAAATTTCAACTTTTTTAAAAGTAGGATAGTTTTGGCATTAAATATAGATCATCGTCCAATTTGGACGATTGATTTGCATAAAAACTGAAAAAGTTAGGTAAATTAAACGTTTTTGCACAATTTTACCCATTTAATCTTATGGAAAACTTCAAGTGTCTGGAGCGATGGATAAATATTAACCGATTTGAATAAAATTTGAAGGACATTATATTTTTTAGCATTTGCACCAGAATCGCGAGTAGGAGCAAACAATATCCAAAAAAATAAAATAAGGACTACCCTACCCCTCATATCTCGATAACCGATGCAGTATGGTGGTTTATGAAGCATTTTTTCTCTCTCAAAAACGAAAATCCACATTTTTTGCTAAAAGGACACAAGAAAAAAACAAAATATTATTCCACTCAAAAATTCTTAAAAAGATTTGTGTTGGCGCTTTTTCTTCACCTCGCTCATCGAAAAATTCGTTTTTTTTTGGGCTTGAATATCAACTTTTTTTGAAGAAAATTGAACTATTCCACTTTTTGGGGAAAATATATCTTTTTTAGTTGAAAATTCGTCTTGTTTGGTAAACAATTATTTTTCTTGTTTGAAAATTATTCTTTTTGGGTAAAAATTCATCCGTTTTGGTTGATGATTCAACTTTTTTCTTGAAAATTCGTCCCGTTTGGTTGAATCCAACTGTTTTTTATTAAGAATTAAAATCTTTTTTTGTTGGGATATCAACTATTATATTTTTCTCTAAGAATTCATCTTTTTCGGTTGAAGATTCATCTCTTTGGTAGAACTTAGTCTTCTTGGTTGAAAATTCATCTTTTTTTGAAGCAAATTCGAAAATTTTTATAATTTTTTTTACTTTATTGACTGAGAAATCTTTCTTCGTTGAACATTCAACTCTTTGTTGAAAATTCTTCATTTTAGTTTGAAAATTCATCTCTTTTGGTTGAAATATCAACTATTACATTTTTCGTTGAGAATTCATATTTTTTGGGTAAAAATTCAACTACTTGGTTGACAATTGCCCTCCTTTGTTAAAAATTCATTTTTTTGGTTGAACATTCATCATTTTAGTTGCCAATTCATATCTTCAATTCAACATTTAACTATTTTGTTGAAAATTCGTCTTTCTCGATAGAAAATTAATCTTCTAGTTTGAAAATTCATCTTTTTGGTTAAAAATTTAACTACCTAATTGAAAGTTGAACTACATCGTGGGTGATGACTAACTTACGACTTTCAATAAAAAGTATAACAACTGCCAATCGACAGATATGCATGAAGTTGTGTGAAAATTAATTTTGGATCCGCAAAAGTGGATCACCTCGATCTGAAGTTGATAATCAGAATGATATGGAACGGTTGGATATCCCGCGGTTTACTGTGTTTTACTGATATAAGATATGACAGATATAAGAGCAAATATAAGACAAAAAGTCTGATAAAATTTACGTGCTTGAATGTGCACACTATAAGGCTTCACCGAAAAAAATGTCGGGAACATTCCCAATAATTTTGTAGGTAGAATTCCCTGTTTTGGGCAGAAAAATTTTTTTCCCATAAAATTGGAAATTTTTTCATTATTTATGGAAAATTATCGTTTTTAAGGGTAATGTTTCCATTATACATGGCGAGGCAAGGCCACTAGGTGCGCAGAGTGTATTATATCACGATCAGTTTTGGGTAAGTTACTTTTTAAAAGGAACTAGTTATCGTCACCGTTACATCACGAAAAAAGTAACTAGTAATCGTTATCATTTTTTCTTCAAAATGTTACTTTTTATTAGTTGCATTTTTACTATCGTTTTTTTTTTAGTTACTTTTGTATTTTATAAATGTATATCCAAATTTCATTTTTAAAAAACTTTATTCATAACTTTCGAGTGATAGTTTTTACACTTTTTA